>JABWPP010000047.1:1200000-1585000 GCA_016920855.1 Puya raimondii
GTTCATGACAGTAACGGAATTCTACTAAAGTCAATGTTCTGTGACTTTGCAATCTCAAAGAACTCGGTATCTGAATACACCCATTGATAGCGTAGACGGGAACGCGAATAAAAAAGTGTAACAAAGAATACCTAAAAATTCAAATTTGGAGATTCCTCGGAAACAAAAAGGTGTTCTTCTCTTTTGGTATCAGAGCAAAACAACAAGAGTAAGAGATCCACAACACATAGCTTACAAAGTTCACAGATATGCAGAAACATTCACACCCACCCATAAATTTGAACAATAGATAAATTACTCACAAATTCGAGCCATGGATTTTTTTTTGTTTATTCCTTTTTCCCAATAATTTGTTGTTTCTACTAACTAGATCATCAAGATCTAACTTTTACTGCAATAGTTGACTTCTTACGTCAACCAAGAAAAAGAAAAAAAGAAAAAGTTTCATCAAATACTACAGCTCTTTATTCTTTTCTAAATAAATTGGATCTCAGGATGTAGAACGTACAAATCCAAAAAAAATTGAACTCTCACGCCACAGAAACACATCTAATTCATCAAACATCACTAACTACGACCCAACAAACCAAATTTGAGCAATCAGAGCAAAAAAAATGAATACGAACACCCAAATTCATCAACTACCCAAGAGTTTAAATTCCAAAAAGGCACCTTTGATCTAAATAGGCAAAACCCAGGTGCAGGGCCAATAAAAATCGGATCTCTTCCACAATACCTTGGTGAGTACGACACGGAGCATCGGATTGAATAGAGCTTCTCGTTTTGGGGAAGGTATCCATTGTTACTCGTGGGTCTTCGCGTGCTCCGGAGGGAGAAGGGGATCCGAACGGGCTTTTTGGGCCCAAAGAGGCGAGGAGAAGAGGAAGAGGAAGAGGAAGAGGACCAACAAGGAGAGGGCTTTAAGAGCTTAAGCTCCATTGGAGATGCGCTTGGGGGAGAGAAATTTGGTTGCTTTTAAAAACTGCGCCTTTGGAAGGGGAATATATAAAGGTGGAAAGGGGCGAGGGGGAGGGAGCACCGAAACGGGGAAAAAGGGGGGGTTTTGTTAGGTGGGATGGTGAACCCTCAATTTCGCTTGAGAGCAAGGTCTATATGTTGCAACTTGCAAATTATACAATAAAATTTTTATGGACCTGGTCTAAATGAATTCTTCCTAGACCGGGTAATTGTTACCTAACACCTGTAGAACAACTTATTTAAGGGAAAACGTGGTAGATATGGTTACTCACTCATATAATTTTTTAGTTACTTTAAAAAGGTTTCTAAAATGTTTGATATTTAAATCTATCCTACTGTCCCGCGTGTGTGTATATAAAAGTTTCAGAACTTAAGTATATAGTACTTTTCAAATGAAGAATTTTTAACAGTATGAATTTACTGTGAAACAACCGTTATACTCTAAAAGCTTAAGCTGTTTAGAGAACGGTGTTTATATATTTTTATATTTAACACTCCCCCTTACCTCTGGGCTCGAGACTTTTTGCAAGGTCTATGACGTGAGTTTGAATTAAATGAAAGAAAATTAATAATGCTAGGAGCCTGGTGTGACTCAAACTCAGGACCTCCTGCTTCCACCATGTATGCTTAATTCACATTACTTAATGAATGAAGCAGGTAGCTTGCTACCTCTTTCTTTAAAAAAAAAAACATCTATAAGTGAGTTTTTTTAATTTTATATATTAGTTTAACAAAAATTTGAAGGTCCTCATCGTGCAAGAATTATTATAGTTAATAAAATTTCTGCACAACTGTGTTTGGTTCGATCAATACTTATAATCACACGACAAAGACTAATAGCAATAGATCTCCTGAACTAGTTGGAATCCTTAATATATTTTAGGAAAGTGTCTTGCTGGTTCATGGTTAGGTTGTTCTTCGTCCAATGAACTTGGAGCGACCAAAAAATTCTGCGTGGTTAGGTTTGAATTGTGTCCTGGGGCTTGAAGTTTAGAGGCCTCCAACGTGAACTGGATGATCGTGACAAAGGATTTCATTAATTTGGGGGATCTTTGGTGGCTTTATTTTATTCTAGATGAATAATTTTATTGATTTTGACATCATGTGAATATATATATGCATAAAATAATTCACCCTATCTATGAATTGTGCATAGAAATGGACACGATGTATGGTAGTGTTGTACCCGCGAATAGTTTAATTGTAAAATTATAAAATTGATTGATTGAGTGATTCAGTTTGAAAACTTTTAAAATAATTATAATATTTATCTTATTTTTAAAATAGATGCGTCCTAATATAATATTCTCATATTTAAAAATACTTTGTTTCTATATTGTTTGCAAAGCTTCTATTTTTTTATTTTTTTATTACATATCTAAGAGTGTAAATTTTTTTACCCCAAAAGTATAAGATTTTAGAAAATACATAATGTATTATGATACTATATTTCGGATATTCAAACAGCTTTTTTTTATTAAAAAAATATATTCATTTAACCAAAGATTTTGATTTTTTATTACAATATATTTTTATATAGTTCCTAATTAATATGCCTTTACTATAATTCACCCAAAAAAAGAGAGAAATCGTGGTGGTTGCGTTCAAAGGTACAGCATTATTATTGTTAAATATGTTGCACATGCAACAAATGATCGTATAATCTATTCTCCTCTAAAACTTACTGATTTACTATGTTTTAAATGCAATGCTCCGTAATCATTCAATATATTAGTACTCTGCAAACAAAAGTACACCGCAAAATTGGTTTTGCAGTAGAAAGAACTAGAATAATTTACTTTTCAAAGAGAGATAAAATGTCTCCTATATATCAAGAAAATAAAAACGCTCTTTTTATCCAAATTAAGTATAAATATAAGAAGTGCAACAATAAGTTTCGTATTAAGTTGAAAAAGGTGTAATAGAACAAAAAGGCTACAAAGCCTACAATAGTTTGGGAATGACAGTGGTGAGCTCTATGTTTAATTAGTAATAACATATAAATTAAGGGAGAAATATGATGAGATGAAAATTTCAAACTCGTGATAAGTTTTTTTTTGTGAAGAAATTGATTGTGTTGGAATAATTAGGTGAGAGCAGTGTTTACAGAAATGGTCATAGATATGCAAATACTACGAAAGAAATAAATAAGAATAGACAAAAGAAAAACGTTGAATTTTATACAAAAAATGGCGGATGTTCTATTTCTTTGTGTTGCATCATACACTGTTTACAGAGGCAAAAAATTTTATGTAGAAACTTAAAATTATAATCAGTGATGAATTGTACACTGAAATAGTTTTTTTGTACTGAAAAAGCGCATCTATGTCATTTTCAATAGTATTAAAAACTACTAAATTTGCACCATTAATTTTCTTTTTCTCTCTCTCTCTCTCCCTGTGGAAAAATTTGGATGTGAAAGTACGTAAAACTATCCATAACTCGTGTGAACAACCAAACTGCTTTAATTGAACAGCTGTTCAAGGATTCTTTTTCAAAGAATTTTCCTTACCAAAAACTCTTCTTCGCAGAAGATAGAAGTCCCACACTCATGATGTGAACATGTGTAAAAACTCAAGATACCTAAGAAGTGCATGCTCAATCGATCTCTTAAAGTTTTAGATTCTAAATCAGTGTTAGTTGGTGATTAGGACTTGCAGATTCACATCTAGCCTTTTGTTTCGAGCTTGAAGGCGTGGGCCCATCTTGATTAGTACAAACATTAAGTATATATGTATTGAGGCCTTGTTCTCGTACGTTGGGTAGCATAAGTCATGCTTTGACAAGTAGATTGATTGAGATTCCTCCATAGTAAAACTTTTCTACCAGCTTAGCTATCAATGTGTCCGCTTGACTAGGTTAGAATTTTGCGAGTGTGGTATAAAAGTTTTAATTTGCAGCTTCTCATATCCGGTTTAGAAGTCTGATTCAACTCTCCTCCACACCACAAGCTTTTATTCATGCGAAAAATCACTTTCATCTAACTTCAGCTGTTAAAGAATAATATTTTTAATATTTTATATTCAACGTCCTTTTTCATGCATGCATATTACTGTTTAAGATTTTACGATTGTTGCCGATCGAAATATTATGTCATTCAAAAAATTAATCTAATATGACTACAAAAAAGTACTAAATCCAGTAGAAATTTATTCCAAGAGCGCCATTTAAACATCAGCAGGCACTTTGGAATAAGTCATCGGTGCAACACTGCACGCTGAATAGTACGTATCACAGGTAAATCAAGAACCGCATGTCAACTGGAAGTTAATTATCTACTAATCTTACAGAAAAAGTTGATGACATTAAAACAATACAGCTTTTTAGTATAGCAATAATTGAATCTACCATCACATATATAGTTATCACACTGCACCAATAAGCGACTATTACAGGTTAAAAATGTAGAGAAAAAGAATCTGCACACGAATCTTCAATGTTTGAGTGTTCAAAAGCCTCAAATCGATCTCTATTGTTAATTAGATTCATACTTTATACTGCACATTGACTCCCGGGAAAGTGGGCAAAACGTGTTATATAAAGGATTTAAATGTTTTCCACACCATCAAAAAATGAAAAATATATATATTTTTATCAGATATGTGCATATATATTGTTGATAGTGATTTACGATTCAGATGGAGTGATATCCAGCGGTGGCGTGAGGTGTGCTTATAGACATGTGCAGTAAAAGTTTTTTTTTCATATCAAATGGACCAACTAATTAACCTGCTTGGAAATAATTTGGTCCAAATGCAAATTTTGAAGCATCTAGAGTTTACATATGCAAACTCTGACACTATGCAACTGTTGACTTTAAGATTTGTGTACATGTACCTAATAGCTTAATTATCTAATTCAGATTAAATTAATAGCATTACACGGAAAATATACCCATCGAGACAAATCACTGTGTGACTTGCTTGTATCCATCCTTGAAACGTCATCTAAAATTAAAATTTCAATCTAATAAAAAATGATTCAAAGATTATTCTAATATTTAGTTTTTGTTTATAGTGAGCATTAAGTAAACCATGTGATTTGAATGATCGAACAATAATGGAAGAGTCAGTGAATCAAAATGTACGTCATTACATATTGTGGATTTGAAAATAAATTTAGAACCTTCTGAAACTTAATTAGAGGACTTAAAACTGACTCTATTGTATTGCTGTCCAAAAAATAATCTAAGAAAAACTGGTACACAAATAATTTTAATACAAATGAGCTAAGAAATATAGAGGTTGTTAAGATTATTTCCTAAATCATTTTTTCATCAAATTGATCTTTTGCTTGAATATTCCAAACGATCTTAATTTTAATTCTTTATATGTATCATTTAATAGCATAAATGATTTTTCGTTTTAATTCAAGGTATTTTGATTGAGTCTCTAGAAGCACCAAACCTACCAAACCATATATACATGGTGGACCTAGGTTCATAAATTGATTGCAGGGGAGGCTTCTAGAGAATCCCAAGTTGGACTTGCAAAATAAACAAAGGTAGCAGGTGACGTACGCCGCACTACGTACTAACATCGTGATCGCATATTTCTTATTCAAGAAGAGTATTTTCTATCTCAGCAGCTTAAGTTTTTAAAAAATAATTATTATTTCGTATATTTTAACTGAGAGTAATGTTGTGCTGACATGTGAGCATTCGGGAGACGAAGAGAGAAAGAACACAATTTGGCATGGCTTCTGAAGTGCATACAGTTCATCATCGTAAAAGCGCTTAATTTGGAGGCTACTTTTAAAAATTGTTGTCTATGGCAACTGAGAGTTAAAATTTCTCTAGGGTTCCGCAAGTCGACGTTTGAGCCAAACAAGTAGGAACGTTGACCTGTCGGATTCGGAGGCGGATTTTTGAAAATCTGAGTATGAGCTCAACTATTGAAATTGAAATTCGAATCTAAGCCCGAACTTGTCGGGTTCTGAAAATCCACACTAAAATTAAACTCCACTAAAAAATTAAAACCTGAAAATATGAATTCGAAAGCAATCATTTCCCGTTACCAAATTTTAAAACATATCATGCTAAAATCTAAATTTTCAGAGTATAAATTTAAAATTTTATATATTATATAGTATAAAACCGATTCAGGTTTGGTTCCGGTTCAGATTTCAGTTCAGATTGGATATAGATAGAAACTATATCAAATCTGAATCCGTCAAATTTTTATTTTTTATACTCGTGGCCGAAACCATTTCCGTTTAGCACCGACTAAATTTTTCGGTTCGGATTTGAATTTGGATAAAATTTTGAGTATTCATATCTGTGGACATTCCTGGATAATCATCTCTTTTTCCCTCCCCGCCCAAACTCCGAAGTGGCGCAAGCCCCAATCCTCTTTGTGAACGACGCGGAGAGGCCTCTAATGCTCGCGCCCACGACGCGCGCGCCGCGATGGACCTCCCAGCGTAGGGTCCTCGAGCTCCACCTCTCCGAGCTCCACAAGTGCTGCGACCTCGACCGCCTCAAGCAAATCCAAGCCCAAGTGTACAAGGCCCACCTCCACCGCGACCCCTTCGTCGTCCCCAAGCTCGTCTCCGCCTACTCCCTCTGCGGCCGCCTCCCCGGCGCGCTCTCCGCGTTCCACCAGGTCCCCGGCCCCAACGCCCTCCTCTACAACACCCTCATCCGCGCCTGCGCCCACGGCTCCCGTTCCCGCTCCCTCGCCTTCGACGCGTTCTTCGACATGCGGCGGAACGGGGTGTTTCCCGATAATTTCACGTATCCATTTCTCCTAAAGGCTTGTTTGGGCCCCTCCGCGCTTTCCCAGGTCGAGATGGTACATGCCCACGTCGTAAAGTTGGGGTTTTTATGCGATATCTTCGTGCCCAACGCGCTCATTGATGCCTACTCGAAGAATGGGGGTTTGGGTCTTGCGGCGTCCAAGAAGATGTTTGATGGAATGCCGGAGAGAGATATTGTGTCGTGGAATACTGTGATTGCTGGGTTGGTTAGAGCCGGAGACGTGAAAGAGGCACGCCGAATGTTTGATCGAATGCCAGAGAGGGATACGGTCAGTTGGAATACGCTGTTAGATGGTCATGCCAAAGCAGGTGAAATGGACGAAGCGTTTGAGCTGTTCGAGAGGATGCCTGAGAGAAATGTGGTCTCGTGGTCCTGCGTGGTCTCGGGCTACTGCAAGAAGGGTGATATGGAGATGGCCCGCCTGTTGTTCGATAAAATGCCGACTAAAAACTTGGTCTCTTGGACCATAATGATTTCTGGGTATGCAGAGAAAGGGCTTGCGAAGCAGGCTCTTAGTTTGTTTGATCAAATGGAAAATTCTGGTTTGGAGCCTGATGTTGCTACTATCGTGAGCATATTAGCTGCGTGCGCTGAGTCTGGGTTGCTCGCTCTGGGTAAAAGGATTCATAATTATGTTGGTAGGAATAAGCTAAGGCATACTACTCATGTATGCAATGCACTGATTGATATGTATGCTAAATGTGGCTGTCTTGATATTGCGTGCGATTTGTTCGAAGGAATGGTTGAGAGAGATTTGGTGTCTTGGAATTCGATGCTTCAAGGATTTGCTATGCATGGCCACGTGGAGAAAGCACTGGACTTATTTGTTAGAATGAAGCGAGAAGGGATCAGACCTGATGTTGTGACATTCCTAGGTGTTTTATGTGCTTGCGCACACGTGGGATTCATAGAAGAGGCTCGGAAATACTTTGCTAGTATGGAGAGGGATTATGGTATTGTTCCTCAGATAGAGCACTACGGCTGCATGATTGACCTTCTTGGGCGTGGAGGGCTTCTGAAAGAAGCCTTTGACCTCACCAAAAGCATGCCTTGGGAACCCAATGCTATTATTTGGGGCTCTCTTTTAGGTGCATGCAGAGTGCATAACAATGTTGAGTTTGCCGAAGAAGCGGTTAATGAGCTGATCAAATTGGAGCCATCGGATGCTGGGAATTATGCAATTCTGTCAAACATATATGCAGCCGCTGGGAGGTGGGATGGTATGTCTAAGGCGAGGGTTCAGATGAAAGGGACCGGAGTGCAGAAACCAGCTGGGTCCAGTTGGATTGAGCTTGGTGATGTGGTCCATGAGTTTACAGTGGGCGACAGAACTCACACGGAATCAGATAGAATCTTCACGATGCTTAATAGGCTGGGAGAGCATCTTAGGAAAGCTGGGTATGTTCCTAGGGCTTATTCATAAGCTCTTGAGAGAAAAGTTGTTACTGTAAACAGATAGTATGCGAGTGGGTGAACTTTCAAATGTGTTGCGAAGTTTCAACCGCTGTGGAACCATGAAAAAAATGCTGCATGGTAATCGGAAATATCATGGAATTGAGCAACAGATTTCCACCTCGAGTCTCAGCTCGATTACGTATGAAAATGATAAAAAGAAAAAACATGATAGAAATTGTGCTTTCCCTGCAGAGATTATGCCTTCAGGGTACGAAAATTGAGCTTCTCCTTCATGAAGAACTCAGAATGTATGGCCTTTCCTCTGAACAGCATCTAGGAAGTTATTTCATCTTACAGATGACTAGGAGGAGAGTGGAGTAATTTTGATGCGAAACAAGATTATGGATGCTTGGAGTTTGTACTGCAAAAAAGTTTCCATAGCCAGATGCATGCCCCACTCTGAGGTACAACTATAGTGTTAGAAACATTTCTATGTTGTTCTTTGCTAAGTTACTATAATGTTCCTCCTTTTGTATCTGAATATTAAGATCTCATTCTTGCTGATTCCTTCAGCTATCAATTCACTTGTTCTAGAGTGGCCGAAGTTTGTAACACACCGGGAATATTTTATGTTAATATACCTTCTTTTTTTCTTTCTACGTTTGTTAATTATCAATCATGAGAAGCTATTAGCGCACTTCAGAAAATTCCTGCACACTGAGCTATATGGAATCACTAGGCCATTTTGTCTCAAACCCCCAAATAAGGTAGAAGATTTTCCTACAAGACCACCTGATAGAGATAGCAGCAGCAGTGGATACTAGTCTTGGATATGAAGTGCCTTGTAAGAAAGCCTTGGTGCTACTTTTTCTCATCTACTTCAAAACTGGTTTAGCTTTTTTGACAATTAGCATTCTCACCCAAGCTCCCTTATTTATTTTATTTAAACACAGTCTCATGAAGTACTTTCTCACATCTTTAATTTTTGACCTTATTGTGTTTCTAGTTAATCAAGATATTAAGAAACCCACAAGAAAATTAACTCATTCTTTATCTATGAAAAAAAAAAAGGATATCATGTACATTTATCTAATGAAATGCCACCTCTTGGATGCTCCAATTTGTGATGGAATAAAACTCAGAAAAAAACGATAATGGAGAGAGTTTCTTTCTTTGGTAATTTAGTGCAAAAAATGTATATTCTTTTGTTTGTAGACTTTATTATATCCATCTATAACTATAAGAAAAGGTGTCCAAGTTGTTGTGAGGGGAGATTATTGGCTTCTTTCCTATCTATCTACCTCTCAACCTACTTTTTTCAGAAGGAAATAAAAGAATACAGAGAAGAATAAAAGAATGATATTACATCCTAATATAGCTCAAGTAACTTAGGCTCCCAAAAGGAAAAGGAAATTATTCCAATAGAGAAAACGTGTCCTTCTTTTAGTGTTATTTTATGTGAAATGTTGTTTTGTATTATTATTAGCATTCCACTAGCCTGATCCCTTTTCTAGATGCCACCTCCATGATATAGGGTGTCTATTTAAGTAGTTGAAGTTAGGTGATTAGTAAAGTAAATAAATCCATTTAAAAAGCCATAGTTTGGGAGTCTATTGCTGTAGTTGAGAGGTCTCGATACATGTTTGACATTAAATTATCTTTTTTTTCTAAGTGTTCCAAATATAATTTTAGCGACGTGAAATTATGGATGAACAATTGAACAACATTGTAACCGACCGTCCCTAACGCAAGTGGCAAAGAACTTGGTGGTTGGTACCCGAGGTCCCGAGTTCGAATCCTAGTTGATTCACATTTCCAGCTAAGTTTATTTCTAAACGAAATAAAACGAAGCGGTAGCGATCTCTCAACAAAAAAAAATATTGTACAAACTCCACGTTTCTTTATATGGAACTCATAATTTTTTTGGTATCACCAGATCTTGGTTGACACCCGCCACTATAATTTTATAAGTTCTGAGTTCGAGTTCGGAAACATGTCAATATATCTACGTTTTATAAAAAAAGGAAAAAAAAAGAAGAAAAGCTTATATATCACTTTTGTTCTCCCTGTATATCACCCCAACTGAAACCTATCTAACCTCTTGGCCTAAAACATATCATACTATTAATAAATTTTTTCAATAATTAAAGAATATTGAGTTATGGATACATGGAGCTTTTAATTCACATCCAAATCTCAACCATAAACTCAATTTTACACCCTCATGCCTTTTTTATGACTCTTGATTGATTAGTGAACCTCATCATGCTCTTAGATTATTAAAAAAAAAAGCCCTCAAATAATAAGAAAATAAACTAGCCATAAATCAGAAGCTAATTCATTCGAAATTTCCATAAATTAACAGTAAATTTATGTAATATTTTAAGTTTTAAACATAAAGTTCTAAAGTAGAGTAGGGATCCAATTACATATGTGTTAGTTACACGAGTTTTTACAGAAATATAAATTTGAATCTAAAAGATCCAAAATTAAGATATAAATCATTAACAATGATTAAGAATGAAAATTTTATAAATTTTAACAATTGATATTCTATGCATCAAGTGATATTACAAATTAATGATCTGAAATTTTCTAAAAAGGATAATATTAAAAACTCAAAATATATTTTTTAAAAAAATTATAATTTTTTGCCTGCAGGTCCGTTATAGGTTGTAAAATACTTTTAAGGATTTAGATCTTTATTTTAAAAATTTTATAATTAAATTTTAATTTGTGTAAGAAGTGTATAACTTAAAACAATGTAATGTGAACCTTTAGTCTATTAAGCATTTTTGCGTTATATTATGTTAAATTAATAACACATAAAAATGATATTTGTGGTACATGGTAGGGTAATAAGGAACAACCATGATGGCAATTTCTGAGTTTACACATCCAAAACCAGAGGTGGGACCCACACGTGCCTACCATTTTAGCCACTAGTGTGGCAATCATTGGAGCAAACTAACTTAAGTAACACCCCAATATATATATATATATATATACACATATATATATATATATATATATATGTGTATATGTATATATATATATATATATATATATATATATATATATATATATATATATATATATATACACATATATACATACATACATATATATATATATATACACATATATATGTATATATGTATATATATATATATATATACATATATATAGAGTCCGGCTACTATCCTCTTAAGAGGATAGAAGTCTTTGTCCTATCAAATTTTTGACCATTAGATCTAACTTTTAATCATTTTCAACCGTTAGATTATACTATTCAACCAACCACTCACTCAACCCTAGGGGCCCACTATCAACCTAACCGTAACCACTCTCATCCTAGCCGCACATCTTTTTATCCGAACGGTAGAAAACTTAGGAGGACGAAGGCTCCCATCCTCCTAAAAGGATAGTAGCTGGATTATATATATATATATATATACATATATATAATTGAGCTCCTATGCTTTTAAAAGTACCAAGATATTGGTGCTTATAGATTTTTAGCCATTAGATTAAGGGATATGCGGCTAGGATGATATGGACCCATAGGGTTGAGTGAGTGGTTGGTTGAATAGTATGATCTAACGGGTGAAAATGATTCAATGAATAGATCTAACGGTAAAAAATTTACAAGCACCAAGTGCTTCGTGTTTTTACAAGCACCATAGCCGGACTCCACATATATATATATATATATATATTCATAAAAAGATTTTAACTAGGGTGCCACCATAATTCATAAAAAGATTTTAACTAGGGTGCCACCATAATACCGATCATCCCTAACGCAAGTGGTAAAAGATTTAGTAATTGATACCCAAGGTCCCAAGTTCGAATCTTAATTGATTCATATTTTTGACTAAGTTTATTTTAAAAAAAATAAATGAAACTAATAGTATACTACCGTTCTCTTAAAAAAAAGTACCACCATAATCAAAAACATTTTACTTTTTGTAATATCATAATACATAAAAATGAAAATGAGAAGGAAAAAAAATTGCTAGATTTGCGTAGATTCGGGAAAGTGGGCTATAGTGGCCCTTCAGTGTAACGCCTATCCATCAGAAAGATCATGAAGTGGGCTTGTTGGGCCCACAAAAGTGGGGCCTACATTTCAGCCTTACATCTTTGTTATACAACGGTTATACTGAAAAGTTGGTTACTTTTCGTTTTTCTTTTTTATATATGTAGAGAGGAGAGAGAGTGTGTATGTTACTATGTTTGGCTATGATACTATTAATAATATATAGTATTTATTTTTTTTACTCTTAGATTATTACTATTCTACCAACTACTCATTCAACCTTAGACATCTAATGGTCACAAAATGATTACTATCAATAGAATATGGATAATGATTACTATCAACTTTTTCACCCTTTGATCATTACTATATAATCCACCTACCCCGTTAAACTTTCGGCATCTAATGGCTACAAGTTTGTGGTAAACATTATTGCTCTACTATCAATAACATTTCAGCTACATTCTCTCTCTCTCTCTATATACAGAGAGACGGTTAAGCTACTACACTTTTGAAAATACGGAGGATAACTTTTGAAAATACGGAATCCTTCGTGATTGTAAACATCTTACTCCGCAATCAGTTTTATACACAGTGTTAGAACTATCTAAAAACTAAATTCCATAATTTTTTGACTTTGTTTGCCTAGTGAACGAGTAGCCTCAAAATGAACGGCTGAAAAAAAAATCTCATAAAATACAGTTATAAAAGGCTTAAATTTTCGTTAAACTTACAAACATGCCACATCAGCCATTAAAATAATTAATTTTGAGACCCTTTAATCGCTTGGTAAATAATGTAAAAAATAATAAAATTTGGTTTCTAAATAATTCTAATAGCGTAGATTATGTTTAACGAAGTCAATTGTCAAATCAGATGTTCCATCATCAAAAATAATTTATAAGCACGAAACCTCCGTGCTTTCGAAAGCACAAGAGACTTACTATATATATTATATTTTCTTACTAGATCACTTCTGTACGTGCCTATGTATCATATACCCATGCACTATATTCAATATTTAATAACTAGTATTTAAAAATTAAGAGTTATTATATTTAAAATGTTTATCTACAAAACCATCATAAGTTTTGAAAACTATTTATCTGGTAATCAAGTTCTTCAAAATCAACAACAAAGAAAGAATTATTATTTAACATACAATGAATGAATACTAGAATTTTGTTATAATTGATGTATAGACTTTTATAACATTTTAAAATATATCTTGCAAGTTAAACCTTTATTATGGAACTTTATGATTAGAATGCACGGTGCGTTCTGTGCGTACAATAATTTCTTCGGGCAAGGGAGATGAAGAGAATCTTGTAAGTACGAAGAAATATCCAAAATAAAAAATAATTTAGGCTCCTATATATATGATGTTGATATGTTATTAAATTTATATAATATTTTAAGAATGCTGCTAGGAAACTTCTAAAATACAGTTTGTGCATATTGTTATTTTATTAATATTTACCATTGAAGAAATTAATTGTTCTATTGTACATTTTAAAAGAACTGTACAATCATATAATTTTGTTAGAGACACTATATATCACGGACACTTTTATAAGCCTCGCGTGTTCGTGTCGGACACGTGAACACTTTTTCGACGCGCGTGTAATGCCGATCCATAGCGCAAATAATTAAAAAAAATATATACATATTTTTATTTTACTTTTTTTATGCATATATAATGTAAGAAGATAAATATTTTAGCTTTTTGATGAATGCATACAAATTTTTTTGACAATATAAATAAATTATGTATTGTGGAAAAAAAATTTCTTAAAATATATGAACTATCAATGAAATTTTACTAATTTTCATTCGTATGAGAAATATAATAATATTTTACCAAAATTAATATTTTATATATAATATATATATTATTATATCAATAATATTATATTTTATTAGCAGTGTCCATGCTGTATCCGTATCATAATTTTTTGAAAGCTGCCGAGTCACCATGTCCGAGTCGTGTCGTATCCCATGTCCCGTGTCAGTGTCTGTGACGCTTAGTAGAGATATCAACAATTCATAAAGATAATATTTTAAAAAATTCAAAGTATTTTTTAGTATGCTACACATTATATGGCAAAATAGAGAGCTATATATTTAGATTAGTATTCAAACAAATAAAAAAAATTCTATTTTTGTAAAATGTTAGGGCCTGTTTGGTTCGCCCATTTTTCACCGTGGAATCGGTATCGAAATGGACGAATCCGTTTGTTGGTGTTTGGTATTCGGGATTTTCATTCCGATTTCGATTCCCGAGTGAATAGGAATCCCCCAATTACCTCTTTTTTCAATCCGGCCTTCTAGGTCGGATTGGAAATTGAATCCGGGCGGAATGTATTTGTTCGGATTAAATTTAACTTTTTTAAGCTTATTTTTTAATTAAAACACAAGTTTAAGTTTAAAATTATATTATAAATTTTTATTTTAATCTGATTAAATTAAAAGTTAAAATTCAATGAAACATTTAGAATCTAATTTATAAATTTGAATTTAAAATCTAAAGTTTTATTCAAATTTTATTTAAAATTTAAATTAAATTTATGGATTCAAATTGAAATTGAAATTATAATTTTAAGTTTGAATTTGAATAAATCAAAATTTAGTTTTATATTATGAATTATCCGTTCAATTTCAAATTTTAATTTTTTTAAAAAATATATTTAAAATTTTGACATCATTTTAAAATTTTGACATCATTTTAAAATTTTGACATAAATTTTTAATATTTAATTTTTAGTTTGAATTTAAACTAATATATTATAACGATAAAATTAGTATATTAATTTGATTACGAATCTGATATCTATCTAAACCAAACACTGACAATGAGAATGATTCATTTCGATTCCGATTCAGGTGGCGAACCAAACAGAATGATGTAATGAATCATTCCGATTCCGTTTCCAGCTTATTCTCATTCAAATTTCGATACCGATTCTGACTTCGAACCAAACACACCCTTAATAAATTAATAAATTTAGGGATAACTTCAAATACCACCCATGTGGTTTCGTGCTTTCTCACTTTAGTGCCCTGTGGTTTAAAACGTATCACTTTAGTACCCTATGGTTTGGTTATTCTCTTTTTTTGTTACCTTTTCGTTAATTTTTTCGTTAAATTATACAGAAAAACTTTAAATATTCCACCTATGGTTTATCGAATATTCACTTTATTATCCTGTAGTTTTAACTTTATCATTAATTTAACGAAAATATTAACGAAAAGATAACAAAAAGAGAATAACCAAATCACAGAGTACTAAAGTGATACGTTTTAAACCACAGAGCACTAAAATAAGAAAGCACGAAATCACATGGGTGGTATTTGAAGTTATTCCATAAATTTATATACTATATCTAAAATTGATTACATCAATAATTTATATACAAGGACATCTAAAAGTACTTGAACTAAAAATTTCATTTTCTACGGCCTCGTTACTTGAAAAACCGAATGATGAGATAATATTTGTGTTGGGAAAAGAAAGAGAAAAAAAAAAAGAAAAAAAAAAGGGAAGGGGCAAAATGGGGCAGCGAATAAAAGAGACCAGATGTTGACAAATTTCATGTCACTGTTCTTAGAAGGAGGTCGTTTGTTCTTGTGAGAAGAGATTTTCTTATCTGGGATCTCTCTCTCTCTCTCTATCTTCTCTCTCTTCTTTCTCTCTCCTCTGTGGCCCATCATCAGATCGAAATCTCCCAAATCTGATGTTGATCCACATCTTCGTCCCCTTCCAATGCCTCTGGAAACATACCCACTTCTCTTCCATTAGTACTTGTTAATCTTTCTCTCTCTCTCTCTCTTTCTCTCTCTATGTTCTTATAAAAAAATAATATTTTCTCGTGCCCATCTTTTATTATTCTTTACTGCTCCCACTATCCTTCTCCTTGGTTGGTGTTTGGCTGCTTCAGTCGCCGGCGCTCACGGGAGAAGAAGAAGAAGAAGAAAAAAAAGCATTTTTGCCATTTGGGTGTCGGGTTCCCAGTTCGGAGAAGCCGAATCCGGTCTCAAAAAGTCGTTTTGGGAGAATCTGGAGATTGTTGAGGGGTGGGGCGAAGTGGGTCGAGGTGAATTTTCATGTTTTTTTTGGTTTTTGTTAATGTGTTTTGGTCGTTGTTGATTTGGGTGTTGATGGGTTTTCTGAGGTCTTTTTGATTGATTTGGGGATTTGAGTCTTCGTAATTTGGGTTTTTTTAATATAAAAAACAATTTTTTCCCCCCTCTCGTATGGATTGTGGGTTTGGGATACCGTGCTTTTGGGGGATCTTTTTAGATTTGGGTTGGTGGGTTATCTCGAATTCCTTTCCTATCTTAAAGTGGTCGGTTTTGCTTGTTACTTAAGAAATAATCCTCTGTGGGGATTTGGGTATTCTTAATTTCGGTAATGTTTAGTTTGTTCCTAATCGTTTCTATGATTCAATTTTTAAGTTCGAGTTTCTCCTTTTCCTGTTCTTTCTTTCTCTTATTCCCCATTTCTTAGTTGATCGTTCTTACATCCGAAGTTCCAAACTGGGCGATTTGGGAGAGATTTATGTTGTAAAATTCTAACCTTTTTTTAAACTTTTTTGATTTCTAAAGCCTCCCATTTAGGTGCAGAAACTCAGGAGGTGTATCAGAGCACCTGTTCTGGGTTGTTAACCTCTATGCATGTCTAATTGTCTTAAATTTTCTTAATTTGCTCGATTACTATTTTGTTGTGATTGCATATTACTATTCGGACTTATGCAGTTGTTAGTTCATTCTTTTTTATGCTTACTGTTTGGATAATGTTTACTACATTTAGTCTTTCTAAGTTCTTACTTAGTTCTTTTCTCTAGACCTCTCCATGGCTGGATAATGTGAAATTTCTCTTTTGATCCCAAACAAGGATTGCATTTAGTAAACTTCTTTCGAGCGACCGCTTGTCGCATTATCCGCCACTACATTGTGAGAGGCCAAAAGATGGTGCAGTAAGCATTTGATGGTAAAGTTTTGCCACTGGTTGCGGACTCCTTGATTTTGTAATCTATGATCTGTCTCTGTTATCCTCAGTCACATAAAGCACCTTCTCGCATTTTAATTTCCGTGTTGTATATGTTTGTTATTATTATCCATACACATAACCTCTTTCGCCCCTTCCCTGGCATTAGACTTTTCATATTTGTCGATAGACATTTCTTGTGTTAACTGTGAGGTATCGTCAAAATGTGAGTTTGCAACAGCATCCGGATAAAACTGGCGTCGAAATTTAAGTGAAGCTATTGTGAACTCAGTAGTTTGATGGAACACGCATGTGGCTAACCACGATATCGAATAGTGATAACTTTTTATTTACGTAAGCCTTGTATTTATTTCTTCATGCAGCAATTCTGCTGTTGACATTCGGCTTCCACAATTATGGGAGTATCGTGGATTGTCACTTTTCAATGTATCATGCATTAAATTGGTAGCCGACAATGTAGAGCAACAATGAACGATCGGGCAGTCATCATGTTTTTATAAACTTGCACGTGGATGTTGAGTTTTTAAATGCGCTATGTTTAATTTTGTAGTTGATATGTTTAACAATAACAATTTATTATTGCTTGTTATTGTTATTCGGCTTTAGTGTGTTGGTAACATATGGAAATAAGCTCTTTAGTAATGTATGGTGGCGTAATTCTTGACTTACTAGATCCTACTTTGGTGGGAACCTTCATTGCTTAAACGTCCTTATGAATAATGTATACTGTTAACATTATATTTATTTAATTCTTATGCCTTTCTCTTTAGTAGAATACTTTTCTGATTTATTAGTTATTTAGTTTGCTTAGTAAAGGTATTGAATATTCTTCACTATTTGCTTGTATGATTGTAGGAATGGGGACAAAGGTGGAGGGTAAAAGCTTCATGCCTGGATATTTTGCCATGGGAAAATTTAGTGTGGACGAAAATAGTTGTTATTCTCGATACGAGAATACAGTGAACGGGCAGATATATAATGGTTTCATGCTCGGGCCAAACAATGGATATATGGGGTATGATAAAGAAATGTTGAAGCGCACAATGCTTGAACATGAAGCTATATTTAGAAAGCAGGTGAGCATTTTCATGTTGTTAGCGTGGACATCTAAAGCCATTTGTTCCTGCAGAATTTCCTAAATGGCAATTGGCTGACATGTTCTGATGATTTGGTGCTCATTTGCCCTGGCTTTGGAACAGATTCTCTACTCTAGGAAGTAAAAATTTCCAGAAAAATAGGCACTGCGCTAACAAAATTTCAGGAGAATTTGCTCTGACAGGGTCACAAGAAACTAAAATTAGTTTTGTGACCCACAGCAGAAGCTTCAAGTTAGAGAAGCTTCAAATTAGGGAGAGTCCTTCTACTGCTGCAAAAAGCTCCTGAGTACATTTTATGAAAAAGATATTAGTGCTTCAAGCAGAACTTCTAAAGAAGCTTGAGACGGGCCAAAAAGGGCCCCGTCGTTTAATTTGAGCAGCTTGTCTTCGTAACTTGTTTGTTCTTTTCAAGTTTATTTGTTTCTTCACCTGTGTATGTGTTTTCTTTCATTTTTGACTTCTGAACTGTTATTATTATGATCAGGTCTATGAACTTCACCGCCTTTATAGAATACAAAAGGATCTCATGGAAGAGTTCCAGAGGAAAGAGTTACACGGGTACTCAATACCAGCAGCAGATACATCGCAATCAAACTCCATTACATCTCAAATGCTACACCTGCAGAATGCAAATGATAGACCACCCACCGTCGGTCCTGATCAATGGAAACCTTATTTAAACTTCTTGACAGAAAATTCCATTCAGTCCTGTCCAAATGGACTGCATTTGAATAAAGACAATCTTCAAGAGTTCACGAGAAAAATGTTCGACCTTCAACTTCCAGCCGATGCACGTATTGGCAACGATGGTTCCGAAAAATTTGGAAAGAAAAATGCTGCTGAGTCCTCATTTAAACCTATCATTCTTGTTGGCAAAATCAGTGGAAAAAATTCTAGAGATGATTTCAAGCTTTCTCTTGGTGCTAATGAGGGTCCTAGTTGCAAAGAAGACAGTTGGATCTCAGATTCTCAAACACAGCGCCCTATAAATGGCCATAGAGTGGTTGATTTGAATGAAACTGTTGCAGATTGTGAAGGGGCTACAGATACTGCATCTATAGATTTTCTTGGTGTCAAAACTTATTATGCAAAGGATCAACTGAATTATCCATCAGCTAGATCAAATGTAGATTTCTTGGGCCCACCAAGGTTCTTCGTCGAAGACAGGCATGCGAATAAAGGGACTAGTTCAAATTTCTTTGATGCAAATGAGGAAATTAGGCGGGATATATCATTCGTTAATAGTGGAAATGGTAAGACTTACCCTACTAGATTAGGTACTAACTGCTGTGCATTACTATGCCCACTTTAGTTCATTTTTACTATGGCTCTTTTTATAAGTTGACATATCCAGAATACAGATTATCTTAATATTCAAAAGACTTTTTGTTGGGAAGAAAAGAACACAGGCAATTGCTGACAAGTTTACATGCATTCATCTATTAGCTGCTCTTGTCAAGCAGAACATAAGAGAGCTTGCCACATAAATTGTTAAGAAAATTATTCCAGTTCTGTTGATCAAAACCGATTTTACTAGTGATAAGTATAACGGAAGCACAACTGAATTAAGGATGTTGATGTCCTGAAAAATGTGCGATGCTTTTAACTTTATACATACTAAGGTTCTTTAAATTTATTACTATGTATAAATTTCCTAAAAGGTATGCTTTGATAGGGATTGTTTTTTCTTTATTTCATCCGGTATAAATGAAAAGTTTGTCATCTATGACTACTTAGATTAAATGGCTATTGAGTGTTTGTGGAATATAGAAGTAGACTTCTACTTAAGTTGTCAAAGATCTTTCAGTAATTATTGTATTGTTTCAAGTTCTAGCATACTCGTTATTTTCTGACCTATGAGTCAATGTCACATCCATGCTTTATCTGACCTTAAAGGTATACTCATGTTCAATCAACACAAACTTGAGATTTGCTTTTATTCTTGGTTAGTGAAAAGAAAAGTACCTTCTTATCTTTTTTATTTTTGTTTTTTTCTCTTTTGATGTTATTGGTTCATTCTCACAGGAAAAAGTACGAGCTGTAAGAACATTTTTACCCCCAATAGCTGCAATGGTGAATTTGGAATTTCTTCTGAACTGATACATTTTAAGGTAAACCAACCAGATCGAGATAGTAAGGCAGCATGCCCCGCACAAAAACCAGCTGGTAGCATTGGGGCTCCCGGAAGAAATTGTTTCGCTATCCCGAACAACTTAATGGCTTCTTCCTCCATTCTTCAGAAAGACCACTCAATCACTGCACCTCAATCAGTTCTATACTGGGCAAATTCCAAAAATGAAGTAAGCCACACTTCAGCAGCGGTCAAAGCAGTTCCATGCCTCAATTCATCGAATTTGGAAAGTAGTAATTCCAATGTATTTCACGAACGATCCGGCCTTTTTACCCAAAATTGGAAAAATGGTGAGGGTTTGTCTAATTTAAATAGCTTTAATCATGGTATTTCGTTGGATTCAATTTCTGCCACGAATTTACAACACATTTCGATGATTCATCCTAAAGTGAACTATGGGCGCAATGAACCAATGGATTCAAGAAGGCCAAAAATGGCATTGAGTTCCGTAAATGGTCATTCTCAGATGATGTCCAGCTCCAATGGAAATACTCAACAATTATTGAGCAAAGAGGAAAATGTGTTCGGTCTATCTGTCTCTAAGACGCAGCACTCTACGTTAAGTTTTCAGGATAAACAGTTTGGCTTGCCGAAGAATGAAACTTCTGACGAAACTGCTATGAGAATTCTCGGCTTTTCTGTTGGTGATGACATTCAGAAAAGTGCATTTTGTTCATCTAAATCCTCAAATGACTCTAACAACAGAAACAGTGAAAAAGATTATGTACATAATGCTGGCTTCAATAAGCCACTAGCTGAAAGAGCTATGGAGAAGAGCAGCATGACCGTCAGGAATTACATCGATCTGAATGATGAGTTACCATCAATGGACGATCTGAGTTCATCAGAGGTTTTGCCAGAAACCCAGAAAGACGAAGGTAATATCATTTTTCATCAGGAGTCTGTTGAATCGAGCAAACCAGACGGTTCACCGGAAAAAGTAACCTCTGATGATTCATTCGCCATTTCAGCAGCAAAGAATCTTATTGCTATCTCAAAGGACATAGCATGTTTGCCATCTTTAGCTTCTCATTGTGATACCCTACACTGGTTTGCCGAGGTTGCTATATCAAGTAAAGAGAATTCAGGGGTTCCATCCGTAGAAGATGACGATGAATTAGATTTATTTGAAACCATGACCCTGGAGCTTGAAGAAACTAAGATCGAGGACTACTTAAACCAGCCAAAAGCACCTGAATGTGAAAAAGGGGAGGAGACAGGTGCGGCTGCGCTCCTCTTTACAAGGACTAGGAGGGGCCGTGCGAGAAGGCGGCGGCAGCGACGAGATTTTCAAAAGGATATTTTGCCAGGCCTTGTATCATTGGCCCGGAACGAAGTAACGGAGGATCTTCAAATGATCGGTGGGCTGATGAAAGCAGCGGGCCAATCATGGCAGTCGAGCTTAACAAGACGGGCCAGTCGAAATGGGCTGCAGGCAAAGGGAAGGAAGCAGTCTCGAAGTGTGGCCGCCTCCGAAGAAGAAGACATTCAGATAAGCACTTCTGCGGTGTTGCCCACTTGTGCTGAGTTGGGCGCTCAAGGGATGAGTATCGTCGGGTGGGGAAGGACGACGAGGCGATGCCGTAGGCCGAGGTGTCCTCCGAGTAATTTGCCTACCGTTCCTCTAACTTGAAGTTTACCTTTTTTTTCTTTTTTCTTTTTTGCCAAAAAGAATTTGCTATACTTATGATGATTCAAAAGGGGGAATTGGCAGTAACAAAGCACAAATGGAGTATACAAATTGGGGACTGTGAGGTAAATATACTCATGAATGAATGTACATGTTCTAATTTGGGCATTCGACTATTTGTATTGAGTTGAAACAGCTTGTACATTTTTGAAATAAATACTGATATTGGACTAGTATTCAAACGGAAGTGATGGGGTTTTTGGAGCAAACTAGGAGCTTATAAAGAAGATAAACTCTGTAATCAGCATGGTAATGCAGCTTACGCCCAAGTTTTAATCTTCCTTTCCTTAATATTTTGCGATGTAGAACCATTTAAGGGTGGAGTCCCAAATGCTCATTTTAGCTTGCTTTGTTTTGATTTTTGTGCTTGAGCTTATTTTGGATCGGATTCAGGTCAGATCAAATGGATATTCAAAGCTTTCGAACTGGGGAACTGTACATTTATAATTTAGTCGAAATTAGGATAATTTTCATCCCTCCAATTTGCTGGTTAATTTAGGTAAGTTTAACAGGATAGGATTTTAGATTATTGAGTTCCTATTTCTCGTGTTGGAGAATTGAATGTACCCTCTCCTGTTAAGATATCTTTGCTATAAATTTAACATATGGTTATGCTGGTGAGACCAGGGCCCAGGGAAAGTAGATCTACTTTGATTTGAGCACTAAGGAGGCACTGCTTGAGTAGATCTGTATTTTTCCATTTATGTGCCCATTAATTTTCCACTACAGCAAAAGCGAAAGTTTTAAATAGAAATTATGAGCTGAATTAGAAAAGGGAGAGAAATTTTGTTAAAAGTAAAGCTGCTTTTTCCAAAAGAAAAGTCTACAGAAACTTCGGTACAAAGATTCAAAAATGTCGATTTCCGATGAACAAGCAATCACATTACAACTTCCTTTATTCAGCTGTACTTGTAGCAGATTATATACATAAAACCAACCAATAAACTAGTCTCTTGCACTTCGCTCTGCTTTAACTCGAAAGTCTTTTCACTCCCTGATTCCTGAGCTGATATTAATCATAACAGATGATTTCGCCAAAACCTGTAAAATGAAATTTCTAAACAGATAATAAATAAATGCCTTACGAATTGAAGAAATACACGGTCGACATATCAGCGTACCTACGTGCAATGATGTTCAATCGCAGTCGCATAGTTTCTACTGGCTACACAGAAACCAAAAACATTTCTTAATTTTTTTCATTTCCGTCCTCGTCATTTTGTTCGAACGGAGCTTCGTGTCGTGGCCTGTTGTATTTCTCACGAAGTTGCTTGATAGGGATGAAATCTCCTGCTGTATCCATTCCGTAAAACAGGAACGAAACGTACGGGTGATCAAATCTGTCCTGCGCTTAACAAATTAATCTGGATTAGAATCAAAGTTTGTCGAAACACCATTTGATTTTGAAATGTTTTTTTTCTGTAACTTTTTAAGCTCACCATGTCTCGTTCTTCACTTGCTAAAAGACTTTCCTCGGAAACTGAAGAAAATTACAAGATATTAATGATAATACAGAAGGAAAATCCAGTACCTTGATGTACGGAGATAAAAGCTTTCTAATAACCACTGTAGAGAAATGAATTTGTTTCTTCTGAGCACATTAAATTTTGTTTGCGAATCATCCATTTACTTCGTTTTTATAGAAGAACCAGATATCTTTGATGAAATAAATCATGCAGAAGTAATTTACTAAAGAAATAAAAAATATACCATATGCTACAAGGAGGTTTGGGTCTGCATTAACATCAACCAAAACCTGAAATTTATAGGAGTTCAAACATTTAATATCATTATAAAAGGATCTTAGGGGTAAAAAACATATATCACTCAAAATGAGTTTTCTACATACATAAATGTAATACCTTACAGTTAAGCATATATACTAAGAAGATACAAGACCAGACCAACATTACTTTGATAGCATCACATGCCGCCTAACAATTATGTCGAAGTTTCAACTAGTCTTTTGAGAAATCCTACATACTTCTCAAGAAAATCAAGCCATTCTACATTCCCAATTTTCTCATCAGAAGGTCCTAAAAGAAATCATGAACAATCTTGCAGCCTCTAGAAAATATTATATGCTTGATTGTTTAAGAGATGAGCATTAAATGTCACCTTTACATATACAAATACCAAGATGATAGATGTAGTCAGTTGCGCGATATAAGCAAGGGGGGTGGTCAGGAGGAGGAGGACCATGTTATACAATTATTTCATGCCATTTATCTAAATTAAGTAATTTGCATTGTCGATTCACAAGCATGCGTGCCAGAACATAACTACAAAAATGAATGAAAAGCAATGTTTTCTTCGGATTATAAGGTAATGGAATTGATGGACACGCTGCTTGTTAGCAATAAATTTTTACCTGATAAAAAGGCTGATTAGGTCCTTGAAGTAACCTATCAACTTTAGCTAACTCCATCCATGAACTAGATTCACAGCACACAGGATCCATGCCACAAATTACACCTTGATATCCTACAACAGAAATCTATTTAAAATAGCAGTCAACAGAGTTCAATAATAAAATTTGAAATGTGCAATAGTTCATTCTACCAATGCCTCTTCAAAAGTTAATACCAAAATTTGCTAAATATTTTCTAACTTGATTCAAAGTATCTGAAAACTAGAAAACTCGCACATAAAACAGCAAAGTGTTGCAAGAGAGTTTCTAACTAGAATGGCATCACACACTCACCAAACACCTTATGACGTACTTTTTGCCCCAGTCGAAATGCATACTGTACATTTTCATAAGCAAGAGCTTTTGCTGATGCAACCAAAGAGTCGGCCTACAGCAGCACACCCCACAATTTGCCAAATATAAGAACTCTAAAACCAAAAATGATTAAGTAGTGGGCCAAACAAGAGATTTGGCTATAAAGGTAGAACAGCACGACGAAAGCTAGAAAGTAACATCTAACAACATATAAGTAGGAAATTTTGCTATACTTCGAGTTTAGAAATTTCATCACGCAGATCGGCAGCAAGACCGTAATTTTCATTCTCAATAGCTTTCTGCATGTCTGCACTGCAACAGCAGAGGCAAATAAAATCAGACTAGGAATGTATTGGGTATTCAAGTATCACACTTTTGGTATACGTAAACATGAAATATAAGAAAGTATCTGATTCACTTGTTAATGGGAAGAACTTGCACTATGTACTCACCGTAGACGCAAAATGTTAATTGCTTTATCCTGGGCCTCGCTCTTTGATGAACCTCTCTTAGATTCCTGATGCTTAATTATCTCTGTTTCAACCTTGCAAAGAACAAATAATAGTAATAATTGGACTTCAGAATTGATGCTTCACTTCGACATAAAATTATGTTTCTTTTAACCTGTTGACAACTTAGTACCTCAGCAAGTTTGTTTCTTAACTGCTTTGCTGCTTCATACTGTTCCAAATTCAGAGCATACTGGTATAACCACAACAACAACAACCACGACCGTGGAAAAGGGGTTAAATTTGGTAGAATAGGACATTTTGGTAGAATAAGCGCCAAAAGCAACACATTTTAGTTAAGTGTATAAAGGCATATTGCTTGTAACTTCACACGGCTAAAGTTAAACGAAGAATAGAGAGCTATACGAGACAACTTCAAGAAATGAAATTGACACAGTAGCAACTAATAAGAACGCACGAAGCACCTGTATTCGAGTCTCCAAGTCCAACTGGAAAAAGAATATTAGAATGTCCTCATTAGCAGCCTCGCTGCGCTCTATACTTGCATCCATGTCCTTGTCATCTCCCCCAAATAGCCATTTAGCTTTTACTGCCGAGGCCATTCGCCTTTCTCTATTTCCATTTCTCAAGTACATGTTCGGCATGCAGCGGTGCCAAAATAACGGTCCGTCAATTCCAGAGCTTGCATGGATCTTACTGAAGAACCTCGAATCATTTCTCAACATAGGAGTCACTCCACAAGCTCCTCCACTGGCAGAGGCTACTAAACTGTTTGCAGTAACGACTCGCATAATTTGGCACATCTTAATTTCTTTGCCGTAACGCGCCGTAGAATGTAATCCACTGATAAATGAACAGTATCAGCTAAACTAAGCAGTTGGCAGATTTCACAATCATGCAAATTGCTCCAGCAATGAGTTCTTCAGGACTATGGCAGACCCATTTAACTTCTAGTCATTGAATACAAAGGACAATGCGAGTTTAATTAAATCAAAGATAAGGAATTCACATACAAACTAGAGAAAGAATACGGAATAGATAAATTTAGATTACAGTGAGCATGTTTGTGAATAATTTAATATAAAAACAAGCTCTTTTGAGAAAATTTTCCTTTTTTTTAAGGAGATTGGGAAGAGATTTTTAGAAGCAGTGAAGTTCGCACTTCAAATAATTTTTATGGGTAAAACACAACCTGAACCATTAATTAGAAAAGTTCCTTCAATTAGTGCCAGTAATCAATCAAGTTAGAGAGGAAACACTCGCCCTTCACAGGATTCTTCCGAAAGATTTTTTTAAATTTTTTTGTTCCTTTCTTTTGTTGAGAAATTCTTCCAGAAAAAAGAAAAAAAATTACTAAGCAAAAATTTAATACTTGTCACGTTATTTTTTTAAAAAAATTCCAAGTAAACTAACAAGAATGCAAAGCAGGGAATATAATTCCACACCTCCGAACTTGCGAAAGAAGCCCTAAAGAGAGGAGCGCACCGATGAGCTCATCACCACCAAATGTTTCTCCTCAACTACAACTAGTTATCTTACTAAAATGGGCCTAAATTGAGGCCCAAGAAATACCTGGTCTTATTATTTGGGCCGGGTTCGGGCTATGTATGGTTCGATTTTGACCCGATTCCGATTCAACTGTAGATCGGGTTTGTGTCAGCTCGAATGGCCAAGCCCATATCCTCGGGCACTGTATATATATATATATATATATGTGTAGCACGTTTTAGAAGCCCTAGACCACGGTGAGATTCGGCATCTTCGATCTCCACCTCGCGCTCCGAGCGGCGATTCCCGAGTCTCCGCCCTTCTCTTCCTCGTCCTCCTCAGCAGCCCTAGGTAAACCCTAGAACTCGCGCTCCTCTCCTCCATCTATTTCCCCTCTCTGATCTCTTCGAATTGTTGATGATTTCGATCTCCATTTCTCTCTATCTCGGTCTTTAATTCAGCGATCATGTCGGACGAGGAGCACCATTTTGAGTCGAAGGCCGATGCGGGAGCGTCGAAGACGTATCCGCAACAAGCTGGGACGATCCGTAAGAGCGGGCACATTGTGATCAAGGGGAGGCCCTGCAAGGTTCGGTTTCCGATCGATCTATCTCTTGTTTCCATTTGCTTTGATCTATCTCTTGTTTCCACTTGCTTTGATTTCGTCCAGATCATCCTCTTCATGGATTGGAGAACCCGATCCGTTTCTTGCTCTTTATGTGTTTCGAGTGCTTGTTTACTGATCCCCTTTTTCTCTCTATGCTTCTTATCTGATTAAATGTGTCCTCGATTATTGCTTTAAACTGACGTTTGATCTTTTCTCAGAAAAAGAGTTGACGGTCGATCGAGTTTATCATGTATACTATGTGTTCGGAAGCATTTTTTATAGGGTTTCGATCTGTTTTATTAGATATTGCCTTATACTTCTTGCATCTTTTTTTGGTTGACGTAATGATATTAGATCCATTTACCCTGGTCTATTATGTGTATACGGTTTTCGATGTGTCAGGGGTTTTCTCTTTGTATCTAGGTGACTAGTTTACTTCTGTTCAGTAATGATGATCAAGCTTTTGGTAGTTCAAAATTTTGGAACCTGTTTGCTTGCCCTGATATTCTCCTTTGTTTTAGATTTTCTCTTTGATGTATGTTTTATACAGTTTGTGGTCCATTAATTCATCTTTCTGTTTATTTCATTGGTTCTTGAATATTGTTTTGACCTCTTGTAATAATATAATTCGCAAGTATTAGAGTAATGCAATTATTATCAGCAACAGCTGGTTTTGCAATAATGTATAACTGGAAATCTATGCATTTTTTCTGCAATAGTGCAGTCAAATAGGGTGTTAGTATATTGATGTTCCTTATGAGCTCTTTTTGAGGACGTTAGCAGCACTTCTTTTTTTTCTCTTTCTGAACAGGTAAATGTATGTGATTATTCATCTTGATATTTCGTGACATTGCAACTGTTTAATCTTGGATAGTTTTTTAATCTTTCTCGATCTGTGTGCATAATATATGATGGAATATATAAAGGGAGGAAAGTGGTCGTGACAACGCGCATGTTGTGCTGCCCATCGTCTTGTGTACTTTTCTCTTTTTCCTCAAATATTTTTTTTTCTACTAGGAAGAAGGTGTAAGAGTGCTCTGCTGTTACTTGCAGTATATGAATTTTTTTTTTAAAGTTAAAAACTGTTGCTCTTGAACTTTTTTGTAAGTTGCAGAGATAGAAAAATAGGTTGGCTGCTACATTTACGGATTTACCATTCATGAATGCCTGTTTATACTTCATGGACTTGATATTAGACTAGCTCTTTTTTTTCTGAAATTAATGCCTGACTAGTTCGTTTTTGTTGCCTTCAATTTATGTATTATAATTGTTGCTCTTTATGAGTTGTGAGCTTTTTATTATTTTTGTCCTAATTTGCTTTTCTCATGTACCATTGTAGAATTTCTATGTTTTTTTCTTTTATCTCTTTGATATTCTGTAGAAAGTTTTCTCAAGATATGGTGAACAGTATGACCATTTTCATTTAACACAATAAGAAAGTGGTTTCATTTGCATTGGTGATTGTTGACAAATGATAAACAGAATGACAAAATCAGCATAGCAACAGACCAGAATTTTAGATTCTTTTGATGCTAAAAATCTAGAAAGTTAAGAAGAATGCTTCTGATGCTGAAGTTTTCGTTTGTGAAGCCTGTATTTATATAGTAGCTTCATTTATACTTATCTATGCCACCAAGATTTAGCATATCTTGCCTGCTGATAGACGAATCTAGTCTGAGATGGCAAAAGCCTTTTATTCTCTTTGGGAGAAATGTTTTGTTGTTTTCTTCTTATTTTGACTCTTTTGATGATTGCTATTCTAGGTTGTGGAAGTCTCAACTTCAAAGACTGGGAAACATGGGCATGCGAAATGCCACTTTGTTGCCATTGATATTTTCACTGCAAAAAAGCTCGAAGATATTGTGCCTTCATCTCACAACTGTGATGTAAGTTTGGACTAATTGATAGTGAATTGTGTTGATAGAATCCCTTTCATTCATTCATCATATAATTGGCCTCTGTATTTTTGCAGGTTCCTCATGTTACTCGTACTGATTACCAGTTGATTGACATTTCAGAAGATGGTTTTGTATGTCAAGAACTTCCAGTTATTCTTCTTCCTGATTGTTAATTAGTCAGTGCTTTGAATGTTTAGCTTTCTGTTGCAGGTGAGTCTTTTGACTGAAAATGGCAACACCAAGGATGACCTGAGGCTCCCTACTGATGATTCTCTTCTCACTCAGGTCAGTTGTTCAGATTGTTTCTTTGTCCTTGACTCTGTTGTCATCCTCTGATAGCTTGTGAAATAACAGGTCAAAGTTATTAGAAATTTTGGCTATCTGGAGAGTGCTAGATCTATCCAATGGGTCGATGAATAGTGAGTCAATAATGGGTGTTTTTTCCTGATAAACAGGAAGCTTAAGATTAAGATGATTGTCATTGCAAAATTTGTGAAGTAGAGAAGCTTGAGAATATGTCTGTATGTTTTATTTTTTTAAAAAAGAACCTTGTTATCTGAGAAAGCCAAGATAAGATTCCTCAATATGAGAGGAGCAATACTTTTCACCTTAAAAAAAAAATCAAATATGAAATTAAATTAATTGCATATAAGAGTGGTTATGAGTAGTCTGGGGTCAGAAGATAGTCAAGAAGCATTTAGGTGGACTGTAGCTTGTGAGGAACGTAGGAAATTTGAATAATTGTTACAAAAAGACTTGTTCTCAGAGAAAAAGAAATGCAACAAAGCTTTTCAATGTTAAACTACGTACTCATGTAGTGATGATATTGCGGATTCTGGCTGTGTGGAAGTTGGTTGTTACATAGCTTACACTCTTACAGGAATTGTACAATCAACAAAGATTTCATAGGTTCATTACTTTTGGAGATTTACACCTGACCTTCTAGATATTGCTCTGTAATAAAGGGGCTGTTGTGTACATACAGGCGCAAGTAATCCTCTTTTAGCCATTTGCTTTTCAGTGTGGTCTTTTTGTTTGCTTCATATCACCTTAGCTTGCTGGAATCCAAAATATTGAATCCTGATTCATGTTACTCTTGTTGCTGCCTCAAAACTTTAGGACTATGGGACTAGGAGATTTAGGACAAAACCAATTCTTTTGCTGGCAATGCTTGGGTTGATTTTGCAGAATAATAAAACGATTTTCTTGGATGTGGCAAATCTTAACGCAGATAAAGGAAGGATTTGCAGAGGGGAAGGATCTGGTGGTGAGTGTGATGTCCGCCATGGGTGAAGAGCAGATCTGTGCACTCAAGGATATCGGCCCCAGGTAAGGTGCGTGCCTCTTCGTCGTACCAGGCTTCTCTGAGCTACTGATCCCCTCATCATCGGGGCTTGAAAATTAGATGATGTTATACAATACATTGGCGGTTTGACTCCAACAACTATATCTTTCTTTACCTGGAATTTGGTGTATGGTTTTCTCAGGGAGCTAACGGGCAACGTCTGTGCCTCGTTACTTCTCACCATTAGATGTCTGTGAACGTGTCTCTAGTATTCCTCTGTTGCTACTTGGCCGCACTTTCGATTGGCTTAGATGGTTTTTTATATGTTTGCTTACCCAGTTACCCCCAAACGAGAATGGCCGTGCTTTTCGAATGTTTCTTTATTTTTTAGCTGAGAAAAAAATAAATTGCTTAGTTAACCTGTAGTTATAGTGCTTTCTTTTATTATTGTCTTTTACCCATGCTAGCTTTTATTTGGAATGTTTACGTTTGTTTTGCATAAATTATTGTCTGGACCTGGCCGACCACGATCGGCCCTCTGATGACCTTAAATCATCATCATTTAGCAAATACTTTTTTTTTAAAAAAAAGTAGTAGACATTTCTTCTTAACATATCAGATGGTAGAGTTGACAAGGTGACCAGGTTATAATTTTGTTTTTCTTCAGCAGCAGCAGCAGCAGCTACCCTTTTAAAAGGGTTACTTCGAATGTTGCTTTTGTAAGTTGTGTCGTAAATTAATGTGACACAAAAATTGACTACATCAAGAGACTGGAAAGCCGGGTGTTATCAACAACTAAAATTGGTACGCTAATAACATTTTATATATAGTTGAAGGCGCGTCAACAGACTTTACAGTCGTCTCGTATATCAGGAGACTAGTCAGTCTGTTGCTGATTTTGTCTGGTGTTGCTTCCACTTGGATTTCAACGGCGTGCCACACAGGTATAGGTGCACATAATGATGTGTTAAATCGTTAGATAAGCTCTAATCTCCTAGTAATTTTTGTCTGGTCCTGACTAGCTCATAGTGACATGAAAGAAAGCATAGGTGGACGCCAATCCTCTTTGGTGCCCACTCAAGTTGGCAAAGTTAAATGTTCTGAGCACAAATCATTCATCGGGATAGGGGGACAAAGTTAAATGTTCTGAGCACAAATCATTCATCCGGATAGGGGGACGTGCTTGGAAGAACGTATTACAGTTCCCAGCCAATCCTCAGTATTGTCATCCACTTGCCCCTTCAAAGCTCTCTGGGAGTGCTCCGTGCCAGCCTGCATCACCGCCAAATCTCCAAGGTTTTTATGCCTCTAAGAAAACACTTTGATTAAAAAAAAGAATGGTGTTATTAGGTCGGTACCTTCGTAATATAAACATCAATTCCAAGCCTTGCAATCACTGCAGCTTCGGAGATTTTGGTCTCCATGCCTCCAGTTGTGTCATGGGCCGCCACGGTGATCTCAACTGCATAAGCCGAGCAAATTTCATACAGCACAAACTGTTTTAAGTTTTGAAAACACCTGTGTTGACGGGTTATGAAGAGACAACCAGCTTCAACTAAAGTGCTAACTCAGATTAAAAACGTGATGTAAGGCTTGTCAGCTTCAAAGAGATATTAGAGTTCACCATATGGTAAAAATTAAAACAAAAAAGAAAAAGTTCCGAGTATCAATCTACTGATTCAAAGGCATTTTAGAGAGCACTAGAAATACAATGATATTAATTGACTTGCTAGAACAAGATTTCCAGTAAGCTCAGTAGAAGCAATGAACATACCTTCCTTTTTAAGTTGTTCTAATGTAGGTTTGAGGACAGACCAACTTCCATCTTCATCTACCACTGTTTTGATCAGTATACAAGTATATTTATATAACAAAGAAGATCATATATTTAATTAGCAGCAAAGGGAGACAACCTCAAGACAGTTAATGCTTTAGGATATGCTGTTTTGTAAACAAATGCTCACCTATCTCTCTGAGAAGTATGGCATTCGGGTCAGACGGCGGGCGGTCATACACTCCATGGACATCCGTCTTCATTGTGTGGCAGCAACAAAAGAAAAGAGCACACAAAAAAAAAAAAAAAAAAAAAAAAAAAAAGCATAGAAAAGGACAATCAGCTAATCAAAAATCCTTAAAATAAACCAATGAGCACGCATAAGCGTGGTTAGTTAGAGGCAAATATGACTGCACCAATCTAAACTTTTAGATTGTTGTTACCAGAAAAACAACATATTTGGGCATTAACTGCTGTGCAAGATGACGTATAATCACATCCCCGCTCAATATGGTACATCCCTGCTAAGTTAGTCCTACAATCAGTACCAGACCAAGAATTCATAAACAAACTTGTTATTTATTTCCTTCCCACCACCAATAATTTCCAAACAGTACTTTCTTGAGTGAAAAAAAAAGAACTGGAAATATCTACCTGCAAGTGGTCCAATACAGCATCTCCATGCAGAACCTACAACAAAATGATTATTTTGTAACATGCCATTACCACATCAATATAAATTGACATCAGCTAGTGGTGAAAATGCAAATAAAATAAGTCGCATGCATTTTGTTAAGCTCTAAACAAGAAGCCAGAATTTTATCACTTGAAACCAACTACAAAGTAGAATGTTCACAGCAATAGCATCTTAATAATTATATATGGAATTTTAACAAATGTTTACTAATGTTCTGTATATTTTCAAGAACTCTCCTGCGTATGTTGGAAATAATGTATCTTAAATGACAAAGTGCTCGACCAAAAGAGCAAGGCATGTTATACTGCATACTTTTGTAACATAGAAAATAGCAAACAAAAAGCAGTCATCAATAAAATAATTCTTTTGCTGGACAGTACAAGCAGTGAGAGAAGCTGGTGAACATTAGATTATTTTTTTTTGTGTATCCAGCTTGTTGCATTGTCAACTAGATATTCTCAAATTTATCATGTGGTCTTCCAGTTAACAAGGATTTAATCAAACTCATCAGTTGAATAGACGAAGTTTCTAATAAAAGTACCAAAAGTCTCTTTACTTAAGTGTTTGGGGTATTCCATCGTCATGCATGTATCGACATGCTTAGAAGAGATTCACGTTTTCCTAGTAGTCTCCAAATTATAGCCTGCTTGAGATTTAAGGTTGGACAGTGGCGTCCGCCACACTATTGTTGCTGAATAGAAGAAATAGAAGATACGAGTAATTGTGCTATGTTAAGGTTGATAACAAAAAATCCACATTACGATAACAAAGATGATGAATGCATTTGTAGATAAACAAAATAGAAAATATTCATGTAGCAATAGTCACTTCTCATAACTTACAGGGACAAAACCAGCAGAGAGCGAATGGATAATTTGAGCAGCATCAGCTGAAGCAACCTGCAAAATAGTATAAACATGATTCAATGAAATTAATCCCCCTTGGGGGAAAAACACAAAATTGAACCATCCACAAGAAAATGGCAGGTATTACAGTTGCTTCTGACATTTCTTTTCTGCGTAGACCATCCACAAGCAAATGGTGACATTCCAACGGATGGTATTCCTTCTGCAAGATAGTAGAAGAGATCCGTTAACTATCTCTGCTTCACTAGTAATCCAAATATCTGGTACAACCGAACATAATTGTATTATCAATGAAGTTATTATCCCCTGCATTAGTAAAAGTCCAACCAGAGAATTCCCATTTCGGGGCACAAAGAAGAAAGACAAACAAAGTAACGGTGCTTTGAATTTTTGAAGGAAGAAGCACAAAAGAAAGAAAATGACAAGTCTCTTGCCAGAATTTTCCATTAAAGGAAGGAAATATAAGACAAGTGTTTTCACTTCGATGAATTGGATCTTTATCAAACTCGAGTCTGACAATTTATAGGAATTCACTTGGACTTAATTCACCTTGTAGCACATAGCACGGATATCAAGATAATTTGTTCTGACATCCAAAGATGCCCTCAATGATTTTAAATTCACGGTAAGGATAACAAGAAGATGCATACCTCTTGCTAGTGCTCTCACAATTTCAAGGTTGAGTGATGTCACCTGAGTAATGACAAACAGTCACAGATTAAACAAGGAGCATGCAATACGTTACACATAAGTTTAACTGTAAAAAACTTGAAATTATGTAAAAAAAATCCTTTAACAGGTACTTACAGAAATCCGTGTAGCAACAAAGCCTGCCTTGACAAGAGGCAAATGCAATCCTCCTTTATGGACCCCAGATGTACTAGCTTGAAAATGTCCAAAAGAACCTAAAAAATAAAAATGTTAAGTAGCTACACCAAGATATGGCTAAGGACAACATTAGTTGGCATTGGCTCTGTACAAGCTAAGTACCTTTACTGCAACAAGAACATATATAGCATACCCAATCCAACCTTTAAGCTATTGACTTATATGCTATGCATAAACTTATAAACTTTCACGTGAAGTTGCTCCAACCATCCCCTTCTAAATTCTTGCATTAATATTTACAAGATAAACATAATTTGAATCCTTGTGAGTTTAAGAGCCACGGACTTGTTTTCTTGATAACTTCAATGCATGCTAAACCTACTTACATCAAAATAGATTAATGTACGATTTCAGACGTCTTTATCAATACGACATTAACTACATGCTTAAACGAAATCCAAATTTAAACCAAATATTTCGCAAGACACTTGCAAAGTGATTCCTATTCTAATTACATTGAAATTTGTATTCTACAAATTCTTCATATGAGAAACAACATCAACACGTACACAATATGATCAACTCTGGAAAATAAAGAAAAAAATTAACAAGGGGTCGCGATCGAACAAACCTGCTCCGTGGACGATGATGAAATTGTTATCAAAATCTACGGCGCTGTGCTCTCCAAAGTCATCGACGCTCACCGGAAGAACCCGATCTCCGCTCCGCCTACTCCAATCCATGCTAATTCCCTTCGGCGGCGGCGAAGCACTTCCGATTGAGGACGACGCCATGGCTTCTCTCAGCTGAGCACAAACCGATCCAAGACTCTCCTCGTTAATGCTCTCCAACTCGTTCTTACGCGTGATCGCCGCACCACCTGGATCATCAGAAACCCTAACAATGTCGTAAGATCGCAGAGCTCCGGATCTGAATCAGAGAGCGAGCGAGCGAGCGAGAGAGAGAGAGCGAGCGAGCGAGCGAGAGAGAGAGAGAGAGACCGAGCTTGACGATGCATCGCAGGGATTTGCGCCCTTCGAGTAGGGTTTCGCCCGAGGAAGAGGAGGTGGGATTCGGCTTCTTCGCGTCGCCCATGGAGCTCTCCTTATCGGTGACGGGGATTTGGGGATCGGAAGCGGTGATGAAGAGTAAACGAAGAGTTTATATATAGGCGATCGCCGAGGGACGTGGAACGTCGGATACGTTGAATCTGTACCGTCCGTTTGCTGGATCGGAACTCTCTTCTTCTCCCATGATGGACACAGCTCCGGGGCGCATGTAACAGTGGTCCGAATCCAAAGCAACCTTATTGCTTCTTCTTCTTTTTTTATAGAGAAAGGCAAGCACGCTACCCGTTTTATTTATTTTTAAAAAAAATAAATTTAATTAGAAATATGAATCAATTAGAATTCGAACTCGAAACCTCAGATATCAATCACCAAATTTTTTGCCACTTGCGCTAGAACGTTCGGTAACAAGGACGTATTGCTATTTTGATGGAAGAGCGCATTTGGATCAATGACTCCGTTTGTTGACTAAGCAATTAATGAGACAATTAATCCAACAGTGTCTGATCCTTTCCTGCTGACCGACCAGGGGGAAGCTTTGATCCATAATTACTTTAAATTTATTTTTCTGAGCATGTTTTAGGGTTTAGGGTTTCGTACATAGGGTGTTCAAATACTGATATAAAAAGTTGAGAGTTAACTCAATCTCGAATAAGCAGCAAAATCATTCTACTTTACATGATGTGGTATTAATCCAATAATAATCCATCCTAAAGGAAGCTTTTTTTGTTGTCGGATTTGTTTTTCTTGTACTGATCCATCTATTGCATCATCTTTGACGAAAAGAGTAAGTTTTTTTTTTTTAAAAATGGATGGTTTGATAAATAGATATGCAAATCATGTAGTCTTGCTCAGGCCAATTTCATATTAATATGTTAAAAATATATTGTACAATTTTAAATGCTGGTCATTTTTTTTTTTAACTGCAACTACTCTATTTACATTGCGCTTTGTGATTTAAGATATCTTTCATCATTTGTGTCGCAATACAATTCAAATAGGTCTACATTTTTGTATTGAGTCTAGAAATGATCCCATCCTCGTCAACACCACAAAGTTGGAGGAAATAAACCAATATGAGCACTAAAGCCGCCCGTCAATAAAACCAAAAATAGCAAAAAAGAGATGTAGTTAGAAGATCGATGGAGAAGAGAGGATAGATGTGTAGAGGAAACGGATTAGAAGAATATAACTAGGCACCATATGGGATTCGAACACAAATTTTACTTTTTCTTTTGATGGACTATACGAAAGATACTGGCAATTTTTTATGGACTTAGTAAATAACAGGATTGACAAAAGAAAAACATGAGACACATATGTGATACCGAGTCTTACATATTCATAGTTTTTTATGTATTTTTTATTTTCGTTCTATCATTTGTATTATGAAACTTGGCGAACCATCAAATTAAAATTTTATAAACCAAATTTACAGAAAATTTGTGGAACATGGGATCTGCGTTTTATATATGAGTGGTTGGAAAAATAATACGCATTCTCTAGAGCTACATGCTTAAATGCCCCGTAATGCAAACTTCTTTGTGTTATATCGATCATTACGACCATTACAGAGTTGGAGACCTTCCATTGACCTTGGAATCACAAAAAAAAAAATATACATAAATAAAATAAATATAAACCCTTAACAGTGGTCAAACATTTTGGGTTAGTTAAGAAGCTTAAACCCAGCTAACACAACTAACTTGTCCAACTAAATCACTTGGCTTGGGATTAAGTTTGTTATTGTTGTATTTTTCTTTACCTTTTCTCCCTCCTCCATATGGATTACACGTGTTAAAGTTTACATGTAGTAGAACTCGTAACCACCTTTGAATTTGAATGAGGGACGCTTATGTTCCTCTCTAATTATGGATAGAGATTGAGCAAAAGAGATTTTGATATTGGTTGCTCGGGAGTGTTTCTTTCAAAGCATGTATATACTATATACCACGTACTAATTTGTTGGATATGACTCGAAATTGATAATCGAATTCAGTTTTGGACTTCGACTCGCCCACGGCTTCGCGGTGCGACCAAATTGTAAATTAAATTGTGGAAGAAAATGAATGTCTGTGGTGGGTAGCGGAGGGCTCGATCCGTATCGCGGGGTGCGGGGGGCGGAGTCCCCGCTGTGCGGATCAGATCCGAAATTCATTAAGATTATTTCTATTTTTCGTTTTGCCCTAGAGGCGACAGACGGTTAGCACGAACATTGTATTCTCTTTTCTCGATAGTGAAGCTCTCTCCTTTCTCGCCCGTAATTTTTTTCTGCAAAAATTTTTTCACGTAAATCTGTCTGTTATTTATTTTTCTACTTATGGTTTGTGTATTTCATGTTTGTCGGTTTCGTTTTTATTTGTGCGCTCGTCGTAACATAATTAACGAAACAAGAGAGAGAGAAAAAAGAATAAAGAATAAAGATTTCCACGTGCTAAAGCCTTAATAAAGGCGTAAAGCTTAAATAAGCTTGGAGATGTAAAAAAGATGCACGTGCTAAAGTTACATTGATGGTTTCTTTGTCTAACTTTCTTGGCATTAATCAGCAGGCATAACACAAAAAAAACTATAAGACACAATTAATAAAAGAAATAATGTATGGGCACCCTCCAACAATAGGTCATTTTAAGCTTTTTTTTTAATTGACATGCTTCAAACTTTTTTTTTTAAAGTTATTCGCTTCAAGTAAACTGAGAATTTTATCAAATTTAATGGCAATTTTGCAAAATTTAACATCTTTAATTGTCTTTTTAGTTGTCGAGAATGTTTATTTCATTAATGAATAATGTCCAACAATTAATAAAGTTGTCAATCCTAATAAAATGTGTCAGTCTCGTGAGAATAATAAGAGTTATTAATCAAAAAAATTCAAGCTGAGGAGTCTAATTCAAAATGAGCTAGTTGAGGAAGTCTCTTTACAATTTTTTTCTACAAGTATTATATTAGTCAACAACATGCAAACTCAACACAATGATACTGTTGTTTCGAAGTATCAAAGAACATATTATTCCATTATAGATAGGTCTGGATACGCAATAAGTTTGATGTGAGAGTAAATTCATGCCCCACTGCAAACAGAGAACTAATTAACTAGGAATATCATGCAAATATTGTAGGGGATCACTGATCATAGGATCAACCAGAAAACAAAACATTCTACATTAAGTAATCTCTGTTTCTATTCTTTTTAGGGATTACATAATCTAACACGACAAGCTCACGTATATAATTTTGGCCTGAAATGTTTGACGAGCATATACGTGCAAATGCGCCGAATCCATAAACATACAATTGTATAGACACTTCTTATAAACTTTGTCCTATATAACTGTTGTTAACGATCATCTGAATATATATGCTAGACAAATTAACTGAAGTAGTCAAATATTGATGCTCAATTATATGATTGTAAAACTACCAAGTACATCATTTTCTAGTTTCTGATTTTATCGCATTATCCTCTAGAGGAAGGGAAAAAGAGAGAGAGAGAGAGAGACAATAAAAATAATTTTGAAGAGATAATTTCATCAATTTGTGTATTTCTTTTTCAGATGGAAAAGCCAACAAGGACCTACCAATGCATTTTGGGTTTGTGGTCTCTGCAATATACTGTGCCCACATGGGCCCAACCTTAATCAATTAGTGGGTTTCAAGTAGTCCATATTCCCCACTGATGAGTGGAGATTAAATTCGTATCCCCTATTGGATATCTCACTCTCTCCTCCCACCATGCCTCAACTCACAAAAGCACTACAAGAACACCAAGGAAGATAAACTATAAAAAGACTACTCCAATAGTCCACTATCTTCTGTTTATCACACAAAGTTTTTTCTTTTTAACACATATTTTAAACAACAGAATATTTTTAATATAAGTTTTTAGCATATTTGCACTGCATAATTATTTATTGCTCTTATTACTTATTTTTGTATTCTCCGATATTGTAAGAGTTGAATTTCCTTACATACATTAGAAATAAAATTTGAAATTCAAAACCAACTTAAAATAAAAATAATTAAGATACTTCATCTCCTAAATTTAAACTCACATAATTAGGACTCGAATCTTTGATCTTATAATTGGCATTCAGTCATCTGCCCACATACAATATATTATAATAAAAATAAAAGTAATGTTATTTTATATTTCAGAATGAGTGGGGTCTTCCACTAATCACCTCACGTGAGGTGACTAGTAATTTCGTACCAATCTTTGAATAGATTGGAATGTTTATCGTACACAGCGGTATGGTGTATAAGTAGCATTTCTTAACTACAAAATAGGAGGGCTGGGGCTGCTTAAAATATCCAACGGCTACTTTGTTTTTATTTTTTGGTTTTGGTATTTTTTTTTTAGTTTTTCCCTCCTAAGTCCTAAATCCTAATACCTACGGGGGGAATGGCTCAACCATTCCCGCGGAGAACCCGGAGTCGTGGATTCGTTGCCAAGTCTCCCACTCCTCAAAAGCGCTCCCCACCCCTCCCTCCTCCGCCTCTCTCGCATATTACATCGTGTACGTATATAGGGAGAGGGAGAGAGAGAACACACTCATCACCATCATCATCATCATCACAAGGTGTGGACGAAGCACAAAAGTAAAAAGCCATTAATCATTTATTTTTTTAAAAAAAAACCTAAAAATCGTACCTTTTTGCTATATTTGGGGCGGTAGAGGTAGAGGTAGAGGTTAGAGGTAGAGGTAGAGGTAGAGGTAGAGGCTCCATCCCTCTCCCCCCTCCCCCCATTCTCCCTCTCTCCTCCTCCTCCTCCTCATCCTCCTCTCTCGTCGTCCCCTTCGTCTTCTTCTTCTCCGCCGATCTCCCCCTGATGGTGCCACGTAAGCCCTAGAAATGGGGTGCGTGGCGTCGAAGAAGGAGGCGCCGGTGACCCCTGCGGCGATCGACTCGTCGGGCCCGTCGGGGGAGATCGTCGCGGAGTCGGGGTCGCTGTGGAATCGGCCGCCGAGGATCGGGAACGGCGAGTCGTTCGGGGATCGGCGGAGCGAGTCGGGCGAGTCGGGGAAGGTGAGCTCGAATGGGCATTCGAGCTCCACGAGCTTCAGGCTCAGGAACCTCCACAAATATTTAGAGGGGGAGCAGCTCGCGGCCGGGTGGCCCGGGTGGCTCACCGCGGTGGCCGGGGAGGCGATCCAGGGTTGGGTCCCGCTTAAAGCCGACTCCTTTGAGAAATTGGAGAAGGTAATTGAGAGAGAAAGAAAAACAACAACAACAACAAAATGTTTAATTTGAATTGAATTGCTTGTTTAATTTAAATATTTTGAGAATCTTTTGTTGAAATGGTCACGTAAGGAATTGAGGAATCGAAGAGAATTGGATGTCAACAACCCAGAGAAAGAGTAAAATTTGTATGCGAGTGTTTTTGAATTTTTGCCATTTTACTGCTTTATTCAATTCAATGTAAAATGCATGATCTCCGACTGGATCTTTTTTGATGTTGAATGTGTTTGCAGATCGGGCAAGGTACCTATAGTAGTGTGTTCAGGGCACGGGAGCTCGAGACGGGGAGAATTGTGGCCCTAAAGAAGGTCCGGTTTGATAATTTCGAGCCAGAGAGCGTCCGGTTCATGGCGAGGGAAATTCAGATCCTACGCAGGCTCGATCACCCAAACATCATCAAGTTGGAGGGGCTGATAACTTCTCGGTTATCATGCAGCATATATCTTGTTTTCGAATACATGGAACATGATCTTGCCGGATTGTCCTCTTCACCTGACATCAAATTCAGCGAACCTCAGGTTCATTTCGTTTCCAATTTGCAAAAAAAAAAAAAAAAAAAAAAAAAAAAAAAAAGGGAAAAAAGGAATTGTTGATCAAATTGCAAATTCGAAGAAAAGAGAAACTCTCTTTTCTTTGGTCGTAAATGAACTGAATTTTGTATGGATATGTTGTAGATCAAGTGCTATATGCACCAGTTACTATCCGGGCTCGAGCATTGCCATTCAAGAGGGGTCATGCATCGAGACATCAAATGCGCTAACTTGCTAGTTAACAATGAGGGGATCTTGAAAATGGCGGATTTCGGTTTAGCAAACTGCTTCCCTCTGGGTCAAAAGCAGCCATTGACTAGTCGGGTAGTGACGCTATGGTATCGTCCACCTGAGCTTCTTTTTGGTTCGACTGATTATCAAGCATCTGTCGACTTGTGGAGTGTCGGCTGCGTATTCGCTGAGATGTTCGTTGGGAAACCTATTTTGCAAGGAAGGACCGAGGTGATGATCACTTAAATAAGTGATTTTTCTGATTTGTATTGCATAAAATATCTTACTTCCATGTCAAGAGATTTTATTCAAAAGAATTGTTTTCTTCCTATTTTCAGGTTGAACAAATCCATAAGATCTTTAAGCTCTGTGGATCTCCACCAGATGAATATTGGAGGAAGTCGAAGCTGTCCCATGCGTCAGTTTTCAAACCCCAACAGCGATATGAAAATTGCCTTAGAGAAACATTCAAATTTTTACCTGAAAGTGCCTTCGGTTTACTACGATCTCTTCTCTCTGTTGAGCCTTACAAGCGAGGCACGGCATCAACTGCTCTTACCTCTGAGGTAACCATGCCATGCAAGTATTATACCTTTTCATTCTTTTTCATGAATTCCCCAACCTTAAACTTCTATCTCTCCTACTGATTTTTCGTCTCACTACAAGTATGTTCATATCTATAGAAATTTGCTTCTAAAACAATTCAGCAAATTGTTGTATATTGTTTTACTCGCCTTCTGATTTTGTTACTAATTCCAAAGCAAGGTATATTTTAATGCGTACATTGCATTCATTCTTGTTCAGTACTTCACAACAAAGCCATATGCATTTGAACCATCGAGCTTGCCAAAATACCCACCTAACAAGGAGATTGATGCAAAAATCCGTGAGGAGGCACAGAGGTGAGTTTGAATTGTCTGTCTTACTATGTGCCAACTGCCTTCCAACTTAGACTTAGAGTTTGCTTCTTGATTTTAACAAGGAGCTCACAAAATATTCATTCTACCATTAAGTAGCCAGATGTTTTTATTCGTAGTATTTCATTAAGCATCCTTACAGCTGATGATGTTTAAACAAAATTATTTGCAGATTTTTTTTGATTTATCGTGTTATTTTTCAGGAGAAGGGTTAGCAGTAGACCTCAAGGCCCAGAAGAAGCTAGAAGACCTTCAAGAACGTTTAGAACGTCACACGAACAACATAAATCGAGTTATAAAGTATCTCATCAAGAGGTCTCTCTCTCTCTCTCTCTCTCTCTCTCTTTCTTTTTCACATAATGAAAAGAACAAAAATGTTATCTTCTCACAGGAGTCTACTCATGAAGATAGTAAGATTGCTGCCAGGAGAGATCATCATAAAGTAAATGGTGAAACAAGACTATTTGTAGATCTACAGCCTATGCCAACAATCAATCCTCCCGATGGGACCCGATCTGTGAAGCAAATCTCTCAAGAAGACCATCCTTTCTCTGGCCCTTTACAAATCTCCGCCTCTACTGGCTTTGCATGGGCAACAAAGAAGCCAAAAGAAGAGCTTTCCTGCGCCAAACCTCAAATCAGATCCAGCTCGAGAAAGCACGCGACTGCAGTAGAACCGTTGAGTGTTTCACAAGCTGAAGATAATACCACCAACATGAAGGGACAACCAAATGGGACTGTTAGAAATGCTGCTTTTGCTGGTTCAAAAAGCTACAAGTCATATGAGATTGCAAAGGCAGCGATGCTGAAGCAGTGGGCACAAGTCGAAGTTTCAGGTCCATTCGATTCTTCCGATGCTTACAGATGTAGGGATTCATCGGAAGCAAAGTATAAGAGAGATGCAGTATCTTTCAAGAGTGGCATTTTGGTACTGGTTTAATCAATCTATCAATTTTGCGTTCCTTCATAGTTATGATTCCATTACTAATTATGAACTTTTGGGCGATTCTAGAGTTACCAAAATCAAGAGGACAGAGTTGAGTTCTCAGGGCCTCTACTGTCTCAATCTTGTAAGGTTGATGAGCTTCTACAGAAGCATGAACGGCAGATCCGCCAGGCTGTTCGAAGATCATGGTTCCAAAAAGGTTAAAGAAAAACCTACTGTTAAATGTTGTACCACATTTGTATGTTTTATATTTGCTAATCATGCATTGGTTCTAAATCATCTGCTAAGAATCACAATTTCATCCAAATATAACATGCTGCTAATCTGATTATTGAATGCAGGGAGAAAGTGAGGACAATGAAAAAGCCATGGGTAATCCGTCTCCTACTAACCGAAATAGCTGGCACGAGAAGCACCGAGGGCAAAACTTGGAACTCTAGGGAGAAGCACTGATAGAATTCTAACATCTGAATGAGGAAGGAAATGATTTGCAAGTGATGGATAAACTTGAGGAATCAGTACTACTCACCAGTTTTTCAACTTTCTTGCTGCTCATCGATTGTAGTGACATCTCCGGGGGTACTAAAAATGTCTAGATGTTGTTAAGCTCCAATGGCTTAAAAGAAAGCCAAGCTACTGTATAAATTTATTTGTATAGAGTTGTAAACACTACCTTTTGTCCTGACATCTTCTCATATCTGTTAATTACTGATATATCTGTTAGTATGACATCCATGACTTGTAAATTTCATGATTACATTTGAATTATCAATATTGAAATGTTGTTGAGCTTGTACAATTGGTAAAATGCACCAGGGGTTTCAACCTTTTAATGAAGTTTCAATCTGAGCCCTCACTTTTCAGTTGTTCTTGCACTCTTTGCAATGTTGCCCTTTCTGTTGAATTCTATTTCACAGAATTATACAAACAAACACCACATAACCACCATCCAAGAAAAAGCAAGCCGCCAAGTAGTTGGTCGATTTTTTTTACTTAAGGAATGTGATGATGGAAAGGCTAAGATTGCAATGGAACAGATTAGAAATTTAAAGATAATGATCAAAATAAAATCACCCTAAGCATGCTTTGATGTACAACCTCTATGTTTTGTGGCAGTGTACATTGGCAATGTAGGTATGAACACCCATGTGACTCCTCTGCAAATAGGCTCTTGAATGCCCAAGAAATATATGTATCAGGTGTTTATACAGGGGGAGCTGTAAGTTTATTCTGTAAGTTGATTTTAGGGTTTTAGAAAAAATAGCTATAGTTAGATATGGTGCAGGGAAGAATCTGCTTCTCCGGATCTGTAAAAGCAAATTTCCCTTAATTCAATGACCAACATACATATTTATCAGGTGTTTACACAGATAGAGGAGCTCGGCTTCAGAGCTCCCTCTTTCTCTCTCTATCTTTCCATTCCTCCCTCCGTGACCACCTGGTCTTCGGGAGCCAGCAAGCATAAAAGAAGCTTCAACCATCATTATTCTTGAGAACCTAAGGCTTCTAAAACGGGCTTGAAGTTTAAGCTCTTTCTTGTAAGTCATCGTCGAGTGCCATGAGTGTTGGTATCTGCCCATGATCGATGAAGTCGATCTTGTTCAACCTCACACTACACAGCACATGCTCTGGAAGCTCCTCCTGCTTTTGTGCCTGTTACAAACATCTAATATATTAGCTAGGTGGTCGGAAAAAAAATTATGTTGAGAAAAGCAGAGGCATTCAATTGAATACATTATGAATTTTGGATGGTCAGCGAATAGATAGAGTGATAAATTCGAATTTTCACCAGATGCATTGGTGGCTAGATAAGTCAATGCATAACAACAAGTAGCCATTTCCAAATAAACCATCAGGTGAAAATGAAAGGTGAGTGAACAAGCAAAATACCTGGATTGCTAAGCCAAGATTAAGTATGCCATGTTTCAGCCGTTCTCGGAATGCTTCAAGCCCTTTCCTTGATATGAAGCTAAAACGATGTATATCAAGGTCAATCTCTAAGTAATTTGAACCCTGTATTTCAACAATAAACCAAGAAGTACAATGTCATGGAAGATAAGCTTTCTAGTACTTGGAGCATGCATAGGAGAGTGCAGGACAAGCGACTGCTACCGTGTAAAAGTTGTGCTGTGGACGTGATAGCACTGGCTTTTCGTTGTAAGCATTCACAAGCTTCTTTTCTGTGGCACTTAAATGCATGTCCTCCGGATTAACTAGCCCAGACATTATTTTCAATCTCTCTCGATAAGGGACGCTCGAGTCCAAAGGAAATCCTTTAACCTTCTCAATCTCATCATTCACAAATCTCTGCAAAATTCCAGATTATATGATTTCACTCAAAAAGCTCATTTGTGAAAATCAAAAGAAACTTTCCAAACAATTTACCTGAATGCTATCCTGAAATTGAGGAGAAATCTCTTTGTCGAAATTCTCAGATAGTTTGAAATATAAAACAAGGCTTAGTCCTTCCCCATCACTATCACCGAGAAACATTGCAGCAGGATAAGTAGGCATCTGCCAGGAGCAATAGAAAATAATAAGTGAATAGTTCTACTCACAATCACATTGCAAGGATAGAACAACTGTGTGTAATACCTGAATATTTATAATAAGTAGAGAGGGAACTATGCCATGAGCTTTCAAAGAAGGAAGCTCAATATGCTGAGCAATGTGATGTACTTTACGCGGACAGAGAAACAGATCCACACCGATAGGAATATATGGTGAATGATTTGGAGCAGGAGATTTCTTCTTATCTCTGAAAATAGAGAAAAAAAAGGTGAAAATTTAGAAGAAGACATTGTATGACCCGGAGACAAAAAAAAAAGAGTTGAAGTAGTGCAAATATAGCAATTGTGAAATTAGTCCGAGTATTCTTACCTGAAATAGCTCTCCCCACGAAGCCTAAAGGAAGAAGGTTCGAGAATAGACCAGCATCCTTGCGTTAGTTTCTCCCCTGCTGAACAAGCAACTGATAGCCCTGCTTTGGGCCGATACAAATATCTTTTAGAAGCACCTATTGAGAAAGAGTGCAACATCAACCATCAATTAATTAAAAGAAATACAAAATTATATGAACAATTCCCTGAACAACTTAAGCACTAATTTTAGTAAAAGTAAGAGGATTTGAACTCACAGGTTTCAGTAGTTTCTTCCCCATCATAAGATCTCCTCTTGAACGAAAGTCTTATAATGGCCGACTTTCTCTTTTGGGCTCGTGGGCTAGCAGTAGGAAATGGCTGAACCTTATTACTAGAATTTACACCTCGAGGTGTACAACATGAAAGTGTATTCCTCAGGGCAATTTCAAGAGCATTTTCCTGAGGGTCATTTCTATCCTCTTTTGAACCTTTGAAACTCTCACCCCTTATAGTTTTCATCCCAACTTCTTTGCTTTCACTCCTTAAGTTTGCTTCCTCAACTTTTCCATTGGGGATCACAGAAATTTCTGGGTTTGTAATTTTGAATCTTTCAGGCTCTTGGGGTTCAGCATCTACCAAAAGCTTCTCGGTTTTTACACCTTCTCTCCGGAGATACTGTTCAACAGCAAGAGTGACTGGAGGGCTGTAGAGTTCTTCAGAGTTATGAATAGCATCCACTACTCGCGAAGCATCTTCATACTGCAACAGTTGGGCTTCGACTGCATTACTTACAGGCTGTGAGAAGTCTACAATAAAAGAAACGAGGTGAAGAGTTATCAGGAAAGAACTGGGCCATAAAAAGATATTTGGTAGGCCATTGGCAGTCGGAATTCTGTTGGTAAATACCTCCGCTGACGCTACTGAAATCTTCATCAGAATCAGACTCCAGAATACTAACAGAATCAAACCACGCTTCTTCTTCGCATATTACTGAAAAAACAAATACCAAGTTCAAGTCACTATCGAGGCACTCATCTATTTAGACATATCTAACCCAATAAAGAAAGAACAAAGAAAGAAACAAAGTGATAACAGATTAAGGTAGTTGGTGTTTTCAAAGCTTCAAAGATGATACTTTTTATAACTGCTGCCATAAATTACTGGGTTCGGTTAGGTTTCAGTCGAATTTGGTGTCAACCCTCACACAACCAACCTATCAATCAGGTTGGGTTAGGCGGATTTGGCTTGAACCCAACCCAAGTTGCAGCTCTACTTGTCTAATGAACCTTAAAAGTAACTCCAAATTACCATTTCCGGCATCCATCTGACTATGATGCCATTGCAACTGCGTCAGGTGGAAAGTTAGATTGGAAACCTCGGATTTTTGCCTATTGGTCACAGTAGTCCCAACATGGACAACCTCGCTGCGGGCATAATAATTTCCAGCATCACTGAGACGGACTATAGGTGCATCTGTGATTGATGCAGAGACCTTGGAACGGCATCTCCTCGATCTAAAACAACATCTTCGTGACTTGTGCCTTCTGTTTGATGCCGATACACAAGAACCCATATTGAAGAGATTATGTTATATATAGCCCAATGTGAAGGACTTCGTGTTCTTATTTAGATGAACCTGCCATGAAAATACTCAGAGATCAGTAGGCTGTCTGAGAATACAAATCCCTGAAAAAGTAAGCAGCAGAACCAACAACTACTACGTGGTTCTCCGTGTTAATAATTTGCAGTTAATTCAGGACTCATAATTCCTGTGAAAGCACATCGAAAAATAAAAAAGCAAAAACCTAATGCCCTTTCTTAAACTTCCAACCCTCATTACACATATTTTCTTCGGAACTAACTATATTTCAGCATGAATATTATCATCAAAAGACCATTCTTTCACTTTCGTGTAGAATATTGTGCAAGTAAACAGAAAATTTAATCACAGTTAGAGAACAGATTATCTTCACAGAAAGAGCGATGCATTTTACAGAATTCAAAACAACCTCTAGTGGAAAACCTGAAGTAATATATGAAAGTTGCCAATTTATTAACTTGAAATAAGATTTCGTAAGCATAGCTGGCCAAAAGAAAAACATATCAAACAAGTTATATCACAAGCAACTTAGAAGAAATGCTCTTCAATCAAAGTTGCACAAACCCAAATAACAAACTACCACAAGATCCACGGATAATGCAATTAATGGTTCATATTTACCTTGATAACTCAAGGGAATAAGGTTGAAAAGATAACCAAAATCTCCGAAAGTAATTGGATAATAATTATGCTCTTCAACATGAAAACATCAAGGCCCTTCAACGGTTCACTAAGCTAAGCAAAATGGAAAATTTCTCCTATTCATAGAGACGAGCCATCCACCTTCTACGACAGACTTAAGTATGATACATCAACAGATTAAAAATTAAAAAAAAAACAAAATTAAGAACTATATATATAGCAACTAAAGTATGATCTTATACACAATAAATAAACAACTCATGCCTAGCCCAGCCGAGTAGATGTGACCTCCACATAAAGAAATGGGAAATGGGCAAATCACGCGGATTCGAATCAGAGCTTTGTTACGAAGGAAACGATGGGGTTTACCCAAAAAAATTAAAGTTTGGAATAGTCCACGGACGAAATAAAATAAAAGAGTAGGAGGGCAGTAGAAGAGAAAAAACTGCAGAAGAAATGGTCAAAGCGCAAAAGTGACCTAAAAATCCAATTTTTGACAAGTACATCACATCAATTATAAGATTAATCACTGTAGAAGTTTCAAAATCAAATTTTTAGCACTTAAACGTCATAAATTTTGCGAGTATTTGCCCCTAATACTTTCAAATCCAGTTCCAATAAGAGGTTGACTGAGTAAAGAGTTTAACTGGAGACTGGAGAGAGAAAGATCACAGAAACATATGCGATAATAGAGTAAGCAATTAGGCATTTTATATTCAAATAATAGCTAAAGAAACGGATCTTAGCCGAGCTATATAAAATAATCATTTCTAACAAGTTTCGCATCGAATTTAATAATAGCTCCTCGTCGTAATTTTTAAACAAAAAAAGGGAAAGAAAAATGGAAAAACGCAGCTCGGAGTGCAAAAATTGCATCAGAAACTAATTGAACAAATAAGAAACAATTTACAAAACAAAAACCAGCAACAAAAAAAAAAGAGAGTAAAAAAGTGAAAAAAGAAAAGTTACAACTCACACGATCAAATGAAGAGATCTAAAGCATCAAATCGAAGAAAATAACAGAGAACGAGATCGATCGAAGAGCATCGACATTACATTGGAGTTTAGATGAAGGATTCGAGAAGGGTCGCCTCTCGGCGATCCCCTCACGATTCCGCGGATCCCCTTTCCCGATCGTCGGCGACAACGACGGCGACGGCGACGAGGCGATACAGCGTAGCAACACAAAGTAGCTTACACAGCGACCCTCGACGCTTTAATTAATATCGTGTATATTTATAGATCGAGGTCCGAGCTTCGAGCTCGTTGTCGCCGATCGCGTCGTCGTCCACGTGGACGGTAGTGATGACTCCACTGGCGTACACTTTACTTGTTAGGCCATCAACTTCATTAAATGGGTTTCTCGAGTTTCTAATTTCTAACTTCTGTTTGAAGCTTTATGGCGGTAATAAATGCGGATTCAGAGAAAAATCTATATTTTATTCAAAGCTGTAAGATATAAAAAATAAAATAAAATTTTACCTTTTACGGGTAGATATAAATTGAATTTGGGCTCAAATAATTTATCTTTTAAATAGTAAAAGGTCTCTTAATGATAAATTTTATTCTTATTTGTTTTCAAAAATAAATATAATATTTTTCATGCTTAAATATAAATAATATTTTATCTATTTTTAAAAGAGTATGCGAATAAGATCTACATGAAAAAATTTCTATCAGTCAATATATCAAAGAAAAAAAATAATTAAGAAGCTATCAATCAACTTTAATTAACTTCATGCGGGCAATTAAGCTTGCCTAGTTATCGAAGAGTAATATTAATATACTAACTTTTATCATTAATAAAGCACATTCAATAAATCTTGTCGTGATAATTATGTAAATAGTAATCTATCTCATATCATACTAATGTGAGTAATACAGTGACTCAGCTAAAAAGTTGCACTAATATTAAAATAAATATAGGCGAAGTTACACATGTCACTTTATTATTTATATAAATTTTATTCAAAATAAACTAATTTGCATTAAATCTTTGCACCTTGTTTGTTGGTAAATATACTAAAAGCTTGATTATTATTTTTTTTCCTTTTGAAGGTGCTCCATGCTTTATATTACGATGTAACATTGAGGCCACTAAACTTTTTTTAAAATATTTGGTACAAATAACTCCAATGATCATTCAACAAGGTAGGGTACTGATATTGCATGCATCCAAAGTTCGTGTAAAAGATTGATGTGAAAGCACATGCATGGAACAAACAAATGAATGGGTCGTGAAAAAGGCAAAACATTATTTGAAGATTTAATGTGATTTAAAATTACACTATGCTTAAGGTTATGTTAATGTACGGAGAACTTATAATCTTAATCTAACAGCTGGAGAATTGATCCGACAAAAGCATGGCAATATCATTTTATTTTTTTATTTATAAAAATTTGGCACATCACCTTTAATTACAAAAGTTTAGCTTTTCACAAAATGGACATAAATTTAGAAAATAGAAAAATGTGAGACGTCCCATCGGCGAATTTAAAGGTTGTTTCTACAATGATGAGAATGGAGTGATTGCGCCCACTGAATTTATCAGAAACAGTAGCTTCACTTCCGCTTCCTCTTCCTCCTAACCTTTTTATTTAACACAAGCAAAATGAAAAAGCGTTGAGCTCTCAAAAGAAGTGCTTTTCTTTTCATGTGGATTAAAGAAGAGGCTACACGTACTCGAATGACAAACAACTCCATGGTAGGTCGAGCCACAACCTGGAAGAATGAATTAATAAACGAAAAATATATATCCATGCACTTCATACATATATAAGTATATTTGGTGATCACAATTTTTTTACAAATTAATATTTATCTTATCTATGTTTGCGTAATTTTTTTTAGCTTAAAACTCTTTAAATCAGCAGACTATAGTTATAAAATTTAATTTCATTCCAAAATATAAATTAATTACTAGATATTAGATACGATGGATGAAGTGTATGTATACCTATGTATCACGGACACTTCTATAAGTCTCGTATATTTGTGTCGGATACGTTCGTGTCTGTATCGGACTTGTGTCCGATGTGGACACTTATTGAACGTGCGTTCAATGCCGATCCATAGCGCATATAATTTAAAAAATATATATACATATTTTTATTTTTATTTTCTATGCATATATAATGTAAGATGATAAATATTTTAGTTTTTTTATGAATACAAACAAATTTTTTTGGACAATATACCTATGTATCACGGACACTTCTATAAGTCTCGCATGTCGGTGTCGGATACGTTCGTGTCTGTATCGGACTTGTGTCCGATGTGGACACTCATTGAACGTGCGTTCAATGCCGATCCATAGCGCATATAATTTAAAATATATATATACATATTTTTATTTTTTTTCTATGCATATATAATGTAAGATGATAAATATTTTAGTTTTTTGATGAATATATATAAATTTTTTTGGACAATATAAATAAATTATGTATAGTAAAAAAAAAATTCTTAAAATATATGAATTATTAATGAAAACTTTAGTAACTTTTATTCGTATGAGAAATATAATAATATTTTAATAAAATTAATACTTTATATATAATAAATATATATTATTATATTATTAATAATATTATATTTTATTAGCGATGTCAATGCCAGTATCCGTATTCTAATTTTTTAAAAACTGTGTCCGAATCGTATCGTGTTTCATACTTTTATATTCCGTGTCAGTGTTCGTGACGCTTAAATGTATACATTGTGTGCACGGAATAATTTACGGAGACAAAGTAAGGTAAGGGAAAGCCCCACCTGAGTCAGTGCCCCGTCCATATCGGCAACGGCTTTTTGTTGAGGGGGCCTAGTGCAGAATTGTGCTTGTGCACGCGCGAGAAAGACGAGGGAAGGTACGTGCCCCTACCCACCTCAGGAGAAAGCCAAATGTTGCTACTAAAGTCTAAAGACTCTCCCTCTCTCTATAGTGAGAGAACCAAACAACAACAACAAAGAAAGGAAAAAAAAAAAGGAAGAGGTTCCAACTGGGAATAACATAAGATGCAAGAGGTAGTGGACAGGAGGATAGGTTATAAAGTTTTTTTTTTTTGAATCTAATTCAGTTCATATATATATATATGATGCAATGACTTGACCCAAAGTGATATAATAATTTCAAGATAAAAATGTACATAATTTATCTGAATTATTGATCATTTTGAGTCGACTACTTAATTTTTCAAAATTTTAATTTTATAATCTAACTTTTCATTATGTTTGATTTGATCAGCCAACGACTGATAATTTGACTACAAAATTTAAGATAACTGCTTCCTTTAATAAATTTATAGTTGTAAGAATTATATGAAATATTCTAATTAAATATGTTGTCATTGACTAATTCGAATCAAACAAATTGAAATATCGGATGATAAGTCGAATTTTAAAACATTGGCAAAATGATCTATACTTCAAATAAATTTTATATGTATTTATTTAATTCCAATCTCTTCGGACTCTTGATACTTTTGAGTTGTGAAACCTTTTCTTTTCTTTAGTATCTTGCTCGTCTTATCTTATACAATCCACTTTAATATGTGGTTAAAACGAGCGTATAAGATATTTTGTTAGTATGTGGGGTCAGAGCCTCTATTGAGGACATTATCAATTTCTGCGTGCCGGCAGGCAGTGGCCCATTGAGCACACAAATTATGTTCATGAACATCTCCCCTTATTTTCATATTCTGTTCTTTCTTTCTGTACTAAAATACCTAAAGTTTGGCGGATTGGTTATGTACTTTTGAATGGTCCAATTATTCCAGAACAATGATAACGCACAAGTTAATTGATTAATTAGTCACCTAAAATTTAATTATATTATATTTATATATCTCATGAGTGGAGTATCTCCAATTCTTTCCTTTTCCTTTATTTGGAAAAGAACTCTCTTTTTTTATTTAATTGATCAACAGAAGACGGAGGGGCCCGTGACACCACTAATATTTGGAACGTAGCAAGAGGAAATTAAATCTTTTACCCACTAATTATAATAAATTGATAATAATGTTAGTTAATATTATAATCAGGTTCAATATATTTATATGTGAATAGTAAAATTTTATTCAGGTAGTGGTATCATCCAATCAACTACTAACAAAAACTATGTGATCGATGTGGCCGCATTAATTTGAAAGATTATAACCTCCTGGAATATTGTAATGCTAGCGTGCATTTAATTTATTAAAGAGATTAAAAAATTCAAGAAGCAGGCATAAAATTATGAGCAATGCTTCAATACTCCGTTATGATCTAAGCCATTTATTTTTTATCAATGAAGGGTTAAGATTTATGCGTAAAAAAAGATGACATTGTATTGCACAAGTAGTACCAGTCACCGGGTAGTGAATTTAGGAGCTTTTTAGGAAAAAGAAAGAGCTAACATTAAAAAGTTAAAAGGTTAATATTGGAAAGTTTTGCTTGCCCTCGAATCATGGAGAGAATGAGTTTTTAATTAGATTACCGATTTTGAAGGCCGGTTTTAATAACAATTTGTGATGACATTGAGTCATAAATTTAGTAATTTATAATTTAAAGTTAATTTTCAAACATCAAAATTTTAGGTTGAAATATTTAACAAAATTTATTTTTTTAACTATAATATAAATTAAATCTAAATTTATAATTTAACTTAGATCAAATATTTTTGAAATTTAATGTTGTTTTTCAATATTAAGTTAACAATTTTAATTTAGTTTAAAACGTAGAAATCTTTTATTTAAATAAATAATAAAAGTTTATAAATACAATATAACTTAAATTACAATTTAAAAGAGGTTTACATTTTTGAACTTTCATGCCAGTTTAATATTGAATTGACAATTTGAATTGAAATATATTACTCATTTAAATATAAATTTTTTTTTCTAAAATTTAAATTTAAATTTAAATTTAATTTATACAATTATAAATATAAAGTTTAAACTCAAGTTAAATTTTAAATTCGAATTTATGAAGATTTATCACTTATCAAATTAGCCATTATCTAAAATGGTAAGTAACAAAATTAAATTAGGAAATGAAGATTTGTTGGATATTATCAAATTTGGTAATTGACTAATACATATTTTCAAATATTATTTTTATATTGATTGGTAACCTGTTGAGCAGGTTATCATTATGTAAAAGACAATCTTAACCTCCAAAATTGAATGGCTAGATTTGAATTGGCTGGTGTATTGAAGTATTTCTCTAAAATTATACTTAATGTTAGATACATGATCATAGAATTTGCTTAACATCAGATACATTTAATTTTAATTGAAAGGAGGATACAAAATTTTAAACTTGAATCTCTCTCAAGTTTAAAATTGATCAAAAACATATAGCCAAGTAATAATTAAGAATCACGTGACTAAACTCCCCAGTCCCTTCCAATTCCCGTGTTACTTTCTCTTTTGAAACAATTGTGGTCCGTGTTAGTTGGTTGGGGCAAAAGTTGGGTAGAGATTCTCGTGACGCTAATGCCCTCATTACCACGAGCTAAATAAATAAATAAATAAATAAAAAATATATATATATATATATATATATATATATATATATATATATATATATATATATATATATATAATATATATATATATATATAGTCCGGCTGGGATACTATCGATAGCACTAAGGGCTTGGTGCTATCGAGTTTTCCACCGTTAGATTTAACCATTTGACTATTTTTACCCGTTAGATTATACTATTCAACCAACCACCCACTCAACCCTAGGGGGCCCACATCATCCTAACCGCACATTTCTCAATCCAAGGACTAAAAAACTAACAGCACTAATAGCTTGGTGCTATTGATAGTATTTCAGCCTAGTTCTATATATATATATATATATTTCAAAGATGATTATTTTATTCATGTTCATGCGGTTTTAAAATTCGTAATATTTACACAATAGGTGGTAGATGAAATTATTTTACGTTGCCATTAACTCCACCAAATTTATATTGCATTCACTATGAGTGAAAGGGTATTATGGTAAAAGAACATGCGGCGTGTTCGGTTCCTTGACCAAGCAAGGCTCGCGAGGATTTAGGTGGCCCCCGCGGTGGAGACTTTTGGTCTGGTAGAACAGTCGCTCGGACGACATTATAATTAAAAAGTGTTCTCTGTAATAATTATATAAAATAATTTGCATTAAAATGATTTTATTAATAATGTAAAGTTTTAGAGGGTTTAGTTGAAAGTAATACGATAAATTTATTTGGAAGAACATTAAAATAATTTATAACTTATAAGTACACTCTATAAAGAAGAAAGTATTGTATGGCATTTTATAAATACGCCAATAATATCGGTCTTTTCATATATTTTTGGAAACCATATTTACTAGTGTTTATACTCTTGTATATGTACATGTGCAAATATATTTTTAGAAATGTCTCCGCAGAGGGCGCGCATATAGATAAGCAATTTATAGTAAAATAAACATGCAAATACTAATTTTACGAAAATATTTCTATGAATTGATATATTTCCACAAGTAATTAAGCAAAACAAATCTAAACAATCTACCAAAGAAGTGAAACAATACGATCCACGTTTCAAATTCCAGTGCGTAGGATCCATGAAACAATATCTCGACAATCAATTCATTGCGATATAGGTACTCACTTGGATTTGTTGGATTGGTGGCCTATTATTATTATCATCTTTTTATTCATTGGTGGTTTATTAGAAGTGTATTAAAAGAGTTGGGTCAAAGGAGAGTTAAGTGGGTGAAACGCAACCCAAAAAATTCCATTACCAAACATCCTAGTACATAATTTAATTTCCTGAGTTCTTATTAATTAGGTGACACAAAGGAAGCACAAGATGAGCAATCACATAGTTCTTTAATAAGTCCATCCAATGGTATGTACAACTAATTCGCATGCCAATGGACATAGTCGCAAGTTCAGGTTACAGGCAAAATTGACACGTTTGAAAGTTTGAATTTTGAAAAGAAAAAAAAAAGCATGATATTTGAAAAAAGAAAAAAAAAAAGAGCTTTGTGAGTAACTCCGTATTAAGTTGTAAATATGTGTAAAGAACACTAAAAATGTATAGTAGTGCAAACTTCTACATAAATGATTCTATCTGTTATCAACTTTTAGGAAAGGAAGTTGCTCATATGAAGACTAATTTATCTGGTGAAGAATAACATATTACATCATTACATGCACTTGAATTAGTATACTTACCCCCTTTTTTTATCTTTTAAAATTTACCAGCAAATATATTGGTAGATAGTGGATTGCCAAAAACTATGTAACTACCGGTTTTATTTGGTGCCCAAAGAAGAAGTTATTGTGGGCCATTTAAGTAGAACTGTTCAGTAGGAGTAAAATGGGCTTTAAAGTTAACAACCGAAATGTCCCTATATGGGCCTGTAATGTGGAGAATGGGTTGGAGTTGGGCCTGGATCTCTCAAGCTTACCCTGACTTGTGGGCCCAACAAAAGCCCGTAGCATCATGTGGGTGTCCATGTTTGCTGTTCGGGGACAAGCAGCTTTATAAGGTTTGGGCCCCGAATAACGGTCGAAACCGTTTCCCAACTCCCAACTCTCCTCCCACGTGCGGCTGATGATTACTAAGCCGACGAAAATCTCAACACCTTCCTTACTCCTTTACGTTCAATTGGGTTTAATATCACCTGAAGGAGGTGGTCCCCACTCAGCCCCCGCTCAACCGTGGAGAAATTCTTGAGATTTCCTTTTCTCCATGAAATCTCAACGTGCCAATTTTCACCTGGTGCATAAGTGCGCCCACAACGTACATGCTGTGGCCCACAAATGTAGGCCCATGGGCCCCACAAAATCCACGGACGAGTTATTTAATAATGAAATAGACTGTGGGCCCCATTTTGTAGCGAATGACAAGGCGACACGTAACGGCACGAACGGTTCGTTGTTTGAAGCAGCTGAGCCCGAACTATTTCTCGCGTCTACCGTTCCCCCAGCGCTTCTCCGAGCTAAAGCAGAAGAAACGAACGAGGACAAAATTACGAGCACCGCCATTCGCGACCTCCTCTTCCTCCTCCTCCTCCCCTTCTCTTCTCCACGCGATTACAAAACCCTAGCGATCTCCGCACCCGTAGAAACCCTAATTTCTCGTCGCGTTGATCCCGCATCCCCAATTCGGAGCCGTGGATTCCTCCGACGCTTCGAGGTTTGATCCCCTGTTCGCGGCGTCTAGGGATTGGTTTGATCGTGGGTCGGCGCGCAATTAGGGTTTGGATCGAGCGGGGGAAGCGACGGTCGCCGGTGGCGGCGCCGTCGGATGGCGCTGTTTAGGAGGTTGTTCTACAGGAAGCCGCCCGATCGGCTTCTGGAGATAACAGAGCGAGTCTACGGTAACGCTTCTCTATCTTTTTTTCCCAATTCATTGTTAGAATCTTTGAGTTCTATGTAAAATTCCCAGTTATATGGTGTATCGTTGTGTGATTGGCATGCTATCTAGGGTTTCTATGGTTGAAGTTGAAGAACACTTAGGTTATTCCTGCTGTTTTGATGGGCATTATGTGCGTAATCGAACGTTCATATGGAACGGGGTAACCATTGAGCAGAACTAGGGGTTAGCTCTCAAACCTGGGAAGATTCGTGAGTAAGAGTGCCAGCTGTTTGTGGGCAATTGTGCTATCTATGTGGTTTGCATGAGATTCTGGGGAGAGCTAAACCCAGTTAGTCTTCTTTCTGTGCGTCCTATATGATAAATTTATCTGAGAGATGAGCTCGCTTTAGCTATTCTCATTATAGGGCCTAATTTAACTCTTTGAGTTCTTGGATGATTCCTTGTTATCTGAACAAGAATAGCAGCTTTAGGTTATGCTGACAAATAATAGTTTCTTGCATACACAGAATTTATATGATGAGAATAGAAAGCTAAATGACATACATTGCAAGAAGAAACTAGAAGGTCTGGTCTGATTTATCAGTACAAATTTGTTTTGGTTGGGTAGGTCTCTCATTGTCACCTGCGTTGAAAGGAGGAACAAATCACTTGAAGAGACTTGGCTCACTTTATGTCTGCAAACAAAACTTGTATTTAACTTTGATTTGCATGTCATTCTGCCCTAATTTCCGGCTAACTAAAACAGCTTAACCTTTGCTTTCGAATAATCAGTAAGGAGTGTGGTAATGAATAATTCTTTCTTTGTACAACTTTGCACGCTGAAGTTGACTGTCTATACTTGCAGTGTTCGACTGTTGCTTCTCGATGGAAATCATGAACGAAGACGAGTACAAGGATTACATGGATGGTATTGTCCTCCAACTTCGCGACCATTTTCCTGATGCTTCATTCATGGTATTTAACTTTAGAGATGATGAAGGGAAGAGCCAAATTTCAACCATGTTTTCCCTATACGACATAACAGTCAGTAATTACCCTTATCAGTATTCCGGGTGCCCTTTACTTCCTTTGGAGATTATTCTTCATTTCTTGAGGTTGAGTGAGGGCTGGCTTACATTACAAGGGCAGCAAAATATTCTGTTAATGCATTGTGAAAGGGGAGGATGGCCTGTTCTTGCTTTTATGCTTGCAGGTCTTCTATTGTATAGGAAACAGTACAGTGATGAGCAGAGGACACTGGAAATGGTGTACAAGCAAGCACCTAAGGAGCTTCTTCTTGTCTTATCCCCATTGAACCCGCAGCCTTCTCATCTGAGATATCTTCAATACATATCCAGATTGGGCAGTGAGTTAGAGTGGCCATTGCAGAATAACCCTTTCACTTTAGATTGTCTAATCCTCAGAGTTGTTCCAAATTTCGACGGACAAGGTGGTTGCCGGCCCATTATTCGTGTCTATGGTCAAGACCCCCTGACCCCGGCTGACAGAAGTTCCAATATACTTTTCTCCACATCCAAGACAAAAAAATATGTTAGGCATTACAGACAGGTAAAATTTATTCCGTGGACTGAAAAGTCATTTTCATTATGTGTTTGAAGATATCAGTTTTAACTGTAATTTTGCAGGCAGATAATGCACCGATAAAGCTAAATGTTGGTTGCTGCATTCAAGGGGATGTAGTCCTTGAGTGCATTCAGGTGGATGAGGATTTGGAAGACGAGGAATTGATGTTCCGTGTTATGTTCAACACAGCCTTTATTCAGTCTCATATTTTGCTGCTGACCCTTGAGGATATCGACGTGGCATGGGTTGTCAAGGATCAGTTTTCTAAGGACTTTAAAGCAGAGGTGGGTGGTGGTTTATTTTATATGCATTTATGCAATGTTCTCAAGACCAGACTAGACCGGCTAGTGAACCTGGTCTGACCTCGAACAACACTTTTACTGGCTTGATTTTGAGCAAACCCATATCTTCCTAAAACCCATTGAACCAAATGGTTTAACTACCAAAAATGTTATGAGAATAAATAAAACTTACAATTTGTTTTTTTATGAAATGGCGAGTATCTAGGATTAATAATGGTCTTTAATATATTTCTTTAATGAGAATCATACGTTTTCTAATCATATCTATTTTTAAGAATTTAGTATACAAGATAAAACTTTGTGTTTAGAAAGTAAATCTTATATTATATAGCATATTAAATTATTTTTAAAAGAAATCAGCTTCAACCAAAAGAACTACAGGTTGAATCCAAAAAACTGTACCAGATACTTTTACGGTTCGATAACCTGTTTGGTCTTGAAAACATTGCATATATTTGGGGGGTATCTATCACTAATAGGATTGGGAGTTGAAAAAACATTCATGCCTGAACCAGGTACTCTTTTCAGAGTTTGATGCTGAGTTCGATACCACCACAGAAGCTGCAGCTGCATATGAGGATGAGACGGAAGTTGCTTCACAAGAGGAGTTCTTTGAGGCAGAAGAGATCTTCAGCAATCCAGATTGGCAGGATGGACAGAGGGATGACGTGACTCCTAAAGCTGAAGCTGTGAGCAGCAGCTTTATATTTGCCAATTCTGAACAGGACCTGAATATGAATGAGACCCAAGAAAATTCTTTTGATGAAGGCATTTTGCTGCTGGAGACATCAGATGAAAAAAAACTAGATAACATGGGAATTGAAGCACAAAAACCCTATTTAGCAATTGAAGAAGAGACGGACAAGCTGAGGATGGATATGAATCATAGTGTTGATACAGTGTTTGAAGAGATGGACACATCAAAGATAAACAATTTAAAGGAGGATATAGTGGTGAGTGCATCCAACGAGGATACAAATGACCTTCTTAGAGTAACTGGTGAAGAGGTGGGTTTGTCAGAAACTAGAGATTCAAAACAGGACATGGAGAGGGTTGTACAAAGAACCAATGTAGATGATTTGATTTCCAGTTTAGAATACCTAGTACAGAAAGAGGAGTTAAAGAGCGAATCAGGACACGGTATTTCTGAACAATATGCTGAGAATAGTTTAACAGAAGAAACTATTCTATACAACTTGGAAACAAGTCATTGCAATGGGGAAGCAGAAAAGAGCAACACTGGGAAATGTATGCAATCAAATGTGCAACCAAATGATACTTATCAGGTTGAGGTAGAGGAGTTTGACTTTTGGAAAGAGAAAAATGAGAAGCTTGCGCCTTCTAAACTAGAGGAACCACTGACAAGCAACATTAAACCACCTTTTCAATTAGTTTTGCCAGAACAAAAACTTGAGCAGCTAGAATCTCGGGACATTGACAATGGCATGCAAAAGATTGAAGTGCTAAAAGTATGTCCGGAGACCTCTATGAGCCAAGGTCCTACTGCTATTTCTGAGCGAGCACCATCTGATCTAAGGGGCTTGAAATGCAACTTAACATTATGTGAAGGTCGTGTTGAAGGAAGAACTGCAAATACTACTATTTTTTCTGCTCCTGCAAGTACAATAACAACTGATGAATCTCTATTGTCTCAAACAACAAAATCCCATACTCAATCCTTAATCAATGTAGCCTTCGCTGAACCACTAGCAACTAATATATTGTCACCATCCTCCTTCTCTATACCATTGTCAACATCTCAATTGAGAGAGTCATCTCATGCTTCTCCACATACAAATGTCCCTCTTACTACTTCAGTTAACGCTTCTGTAACATGTACTCCTGTTGATTTACCTTCTGCACCTTCACCTCTATCTCCGCCACCTCCTTCTTCTTTGAAAACTAAAGCACTACTCAAGTTGCCTCCCCGTCCGCCACCGCCACCGCCACCGCCGCCACAGCCACAGCCACTGTCACCACCGCCACCACCACCGCCACTGCCACCACTCACCTATGCTTTATCTTTCCACTCCTCTCCATTTCCATTTCAAATAAGAGTGTCAATCCATGTACCTATGCAGCAACCTTCAATGCTTTTGCCATCAGAATATAATGCATCAGCAGTTGCTTCTTTATCTCAAATATTGCCTCCTGAAACGCCAGCAACACATGTTGTTCCATCTCCTTCCCCATCATCTCCACCTCGACAATTCACACATTCAAACACCTTGGATAAAGACTTATGTTCCCTTTCTTCAACCTTTCTACTTCCCATAGCAACCAACATATCGATTCCTCTCCCTTCTCCTTTACCTATGCCATCAGGAACATCCAGCAAATGTGCTCCTACGCCACCACCACCTCCGCCACTGCCACCATCATTGATTTGTCAGCTTACTCCAACTAACCATCTTAAAACTCACAATAATGTCTCCTTACCCCCACCTCCTCCCCCTCCTCCACTTTGGAAGAAATTAAGTGCCCAGAATCATCTATTAGAACATGATGAAGATGAAGGAATACCAAAGGACTTCACTTTACTCTCTATACCTACTTTTAGACAAAGTGGTGGTGTATTGGATGCTCCTATGCCAACTTTACCCTCTAAAAGTGACATGCATCCTACAAAAATTCCTCTACTACTATCTCCTCGTGTTGATGAACCCTTACCAATGCCTAAATCTGAACTTTTAGATAATACTAATAATGCACCCTTGACTACTACCGAACCATGTAAAGAAGCATTGTCACCGATCCCACCTCCACCTCCACCTGTTTTCTTCCCTCTTCAGGAAGGATTGGGAATTCCATCTCAACTATTGCCTTCTATGCATTTAGAACCTTCAAACTTAGCCTTTTCTCTAAAAGGACAAAGTGAATCTCCACCACAACCACCATCACCACCACTGTCACCACCATTGTCACCACCACCAACATTTGCTATCCATAATAAAAACGCAATATGTCCACCTTTACCAGTTGTTGTAACACATAGAAGCGCTTCATTGCAAAATTGTGGAGCATATAGAAGGCCTTCGCCTCCATTTCCACCTTCACATCCTCCAAAGAGGTCTGAAGAAGTTTCACCTGCTCCAAAGAGGGTCCAAGAAGTTTTACCTCCATTCGTTACTTCTAGTCCACAAGTAACGGCTCCAGTATCAACTCTATTATTATCTTCTGTGGTGCATGTTGGGCTTCCATCACCGCCTTCTATCCCAGAATACCTTGGAGGTCCATATTTGTCTCTTAGAACATATACAAGATCTCCATCATCACTATCACTCCAAGAAAGATGTAAAGGAGGTCAACCACTACCTCCTTATATGGAAACACAAAATAGTGCTCTGCCACCATCACCACTTCTATTTTCTATTGAAGCTCAGGAGGATGCTCCATCTTCTCCTTCCAAAGGACTAAGAGGAACACAAACTTCGCCGCCACTGCCGCCACTGCCGCCACCACCACCTTTATCTGTCGGATCATGTAGAGGAGTTTCACCACCACATTCTCCTTCCGTGGAAGCACAAAAAAGTGCTCCACCTCCGTTGCCACTACTATCGCTTTTTACAAAAGCTCATACAGGTACTCCACCATTGCCGCCGCCGCTGCTGCTGACAACGGCACCACCTTCAGTAAAAGATGGAGAGGTCCCTGCACTATTTGAAGGAGCCCCGCCACCGCCACCGCCGCCGCCATTACTATTATCTGAATCATATAAAAGAGCTCCATTGCCACCTTCTTCTACAGAAATGCAGAATGATACTACAATTCCACAACTACTACCACCACGTCCTCTACCGCCGCCATCGTCACCACCACCGCCGCCGCCTCTACTGCCATGTGCAGTAGTGTATGGAGAGCCCTCTCCACCACTTTTTTCTTCTAAAGGACATGGGGAAGCTTTGCCGCCGCCTCTGTCGCCGCCTCCGCCACCGCCGCTACCTCCCAAATCATATGGAGAAGCTTTACCACTATCGCCACCTTCTAGATCATATGGAGGAGCTCCACTACCATTATCGTCGTCTCCAGGATCATATGAAGGAGCTCCATATCCACCGCCACCGCCACCGTCCTCCGGATCATATGGAGGAGCTCCACCTCTACCATCACTTTCTCCAGAAGCCCAAAGAGGTGCTCTACCACCATCACCATCACCACCGCCGCCGCCGCCTCTACCACCCAGTGCGGTAGCACATGGAGAGCTCTCTCCACCACTTTTTTCTTTTAGAGGACATGAAGGAGCTCCACCACCGCCGCCGCCACCTCCCAAATCATACGGAGAACCTCCGCCGCCGCCGCCGCCGCCGCCGCCATCTGAATCATATGGAGGAGCTCTGCCACCACCTTCGCCATCTCCAAAATCATACGAAGAGCCTCCACTACCGCCGCCGCCGCTGCCGCCGCCGCCGCCGCCGCCGCCGCCGCCGCCGCCGCCGCCGCCGCCGCCATCTGAATCATATAGAGGAGCTCCGCCACCACCCCCGCCGCCGCCTCCCAACTCATATGGAGGAGCTCCACCTCCATCACCACCTCTCCCTGGTGGGTGTGGGGGAGCTCCACCTCCACCACCTCCTCCCCCTGGAGTGTTTGGAGTAGTACCACCTCCACCGCCTCCTGTTGGAGAGGGTGGAGGAGCTCCACCTCCACCGCCTCCTCCTGGAGGGTATGGAGGAGCTCCACCTCCGCCTCCTCTTCCCGGAGGGCATGGAGGAGCTCCACCTCCGCCTCCTCTTCCCGGAGGGCATGGAGGAGCTCCACCTCCACCACCTCCCCCGGGAGGACGTGGAGGAGCTCCACCTCCACCACCTCCCCCTGGAGGAGTTCCTCCACCGCCACCTCCTAGAGGACATGGGGGAGCTCCTATTCCACCTCCTCCACTAGGAGGGCGTACGCCTCCAGCACCACCTGGAACACCTGGTGCCCCACCACCTCCTCCAATAGGCGCAACTAGTTCTTCGGTTGGCACAAGAGGTGCACCACCAAATGCAATGATTGGCGGAAGAGGGCATGGGCTCGCTCGTTCTTCAACTCGAAAGTCATCTTTAAAGCCGTTGCACTGGGTAAAAGTAACAAGAGCTATGCAAGGAAGCTTGTGGGCAGAATTACAAAAACATGCCGACAATAGGTATGAATTACTTCCGTAATTTTTCTTTTCTTATCATACTAGGTAAAATATTATGCTAAATTTGTTATATATACCCATGATATGAAATCTATCAATGATGTCCTTTGAATAAAAAGGAGTACTACCTTGCATGCAATATCATCTACGGTTGTTCAAAAGGTGTTTAAGGTGCCCACCATCGAGGGACAAAATAATACCTCCACAAAGCAGTCCTTGGCTTCCTATACTATTCAATCCAACCAACTAATGTTTGGACATTGATGCTTCCTGTTTTAAGGTCAGTTGTTTTCAAGTCCTCGTATACAAGAATACTAGAGAAGGAGCCATCATACTATAGCAACTGAGAGTAGAATGAGGGAGAAAGTGCGGCATATTTTGGGAAATGTTATCTTGCTTCTGGACAAATATATGTGCCTTTTCTTTTGTCTTTATGTTGATACTTTTTCGACTTAATATTTGTTAGGTTAATATATTCCTGGCCCTTTTTTCCAGAATATATTCTTGTGAAATACTATTACCTTTATAATGATGACAATGTTTCCAGTAATTTAGCCTTCTTAAACAAGTAAACTATTATAAATTTTAGGAGCTTTCGTTGGTTTCACAGTACCATTCCAGCTACAGTGTGTTGTGATCATTGTTTGCTATCGACCTCCTTCATGCTTTTTAAAACATTGGTTACGCTGCCTATTAGAGATGCTGCCAGTGCTCACAACATCTCTGAATGAGTGCTAGCGTTTAATTTACTTTTTATAACTTGTAATCTGCAACCGTTATTTTCAATTATTTTCCATTTCTTTAATGAGCGACCTGCTTCATGCAGCGCCTCAGAGTTTGATGTGTCAGAACTTGAGACTCTCTTCTCTGCAGTGGTTCCAAAGTCAAATGATGGCTCTAAATCTGATGGAAGCCGAAAATCTGCTGGATCTAAATCTGATAAAGTTCACCTGGTAATTATTCAGAAGTAATAGATCTCAGAGCTCATCAAAAGACGAGAAAAAAAAGGAAGAAAGCATATCATTTGCCTGGTGCTAATATGTCTTATAATTTTCTTACATTACCTGCTGCTACTTTCTACACTGCTGAGTGCTGATAATTCTTTGGTAATTCTATGATACATGTTCATGAGTTCATCCGTTTTTAACAATATTGATAAATTTTTTATCTGCAGAAGAGTATTATGCTTATTCTATTCTTTAAAAAATCAGTTGAATTAGAAGTATCCGGATCAGTTGGATTGCATAATGAAGCTGATTTGTGTCAATTTTAGAATTGTAAACAGTTGTTATTTATCTAAATCACGTGATTGTGCTTGATAACTTGCCAGTTTCTTCATTTTGTCCATATTTATTTTTCATGTCATGTAACATTATCTCTGCAATATAACCTGAAAGTATGAAATACTACTGTCTGAGTAAATTAAAGAAATAATGTTTGGGTCACCATTCGCTGTCATGATTTGGAGTGGAAATTTTTGTTTTGGGCGGAGGTGGAGGGTTGGGAGGGTGGGGGCAGGGCCGGGGTGTGGGGGGGGGGCGGGGTGGAGGTGGGGCAGGGCGCTGGGTTGGTGGAGAGCGGGGGGTGTGGTGGGGCAGTGGGGGTGGTGGTTGCAGAAGGCACTATTGGTCTGAATTGGTTTGAACTTTGCTGGCCGAAACTCTATTGATTACATTAAGTGTGGTTTGATCTTTGTTGTGAAGTACCTCTTTTTGCACAAAGGTTTATTGTCCTCTTCTTTGTTGCTGTAATATACATTCAAGCTTATTTGCTTAGTTTTGCTTCTGGATAGCTTGCAATTACTATGAACTTGGAACCTTCATTTGCTGCTATTCCTTTTTTTAATTAGTGACTTGATGGATGCTTGTGATTTTAACCTAAATGTTCTAAGCAAATGCAATTAGGCTTTGTTGCCTTTCCAATGGACCTTTGGCTGATATTTGACTATTATATTATCTGTAGATTGACTTAAGGCGAGCAAATAACACTGAGATCATGTTGACAAAAATCAAGATGCCGTTATCTGATATGATGGTATGAAGGATGATTCTTTTCTTCCTATGTTAAAGAGACTCGGCCAGTTGGATACATACATGTAAATTGCGACATTTAAAGGAATTTACACGTCTGATACTGGTCATGAATTTAAAAATTAAATGGCATAATATGAACTAGATGCTAAAGAATTTTATCGTAAATTTTCTTAGTTATGGCAGATGACAGCAGAGTTTGAGGAGATCTGATTTCTTTCCCTTTTTTCCCCCCTACTACAAAATTTTAAAGAGATCTGGTTGAGTTGAAGCTTTCATTAAAAGTATTCTAGGAAGTGGTCTTGCGGCTGCGTAAGCAATGGTGATTTTCCGAATGGCATTGCATATTCCATACAGCATTGCACTAGCACGTTATCCATTATTCCTTTATTAGATAAGCATTACTTGTGTCCTTGGTTGCAGCTGAACCTTGAAGTTGTAAAGCCACATCAGGTTCTACAACTTTTTATGCTATATATTTCTTGTATGTGCTGGGTTGGATCAGGTAGTGTTTGTCATGAAGACTAGTTGTGATCAAAGCCTTCAAAGTCAATGAAATGATATTTCTGATCCAACTGGTTCTAGAAGCAGGCTGCTTTGCAAATTTCAAACTAGACATGTGGGTCCGAAAAATAATCCTGGGTTGTGTTTAATTTGTGGGTACGGGTTGGCTAATTTCGCCAGCCAACAGATCTGCATTCGTTACATACGTTTTACCATTTATATTTAATTGCAGTAGATTATCAGTAGTGTCATATTGTTCAGAACCCGAATTTTAATGGAATTCTAACCTGAAAATGAAATTAAAGGTTTTTTGTTGATTATAAACTTATTTGATAGCTCTAGTTGTAAGAGCATTGGGAGCAGCTTTTGTTAAAATCTTTGAAGATTATTTTTTGGTTTTTACTGTTTGCCAAGTAAGCATTTATTTTCTTTATGTCATTTCTTGATTTTTTTTTTATTTGTGTTTTTATTTTTATTTTTATTTTTATTTTTATGTTAACGCAGAGTGCTGCCCTAGCATTAGATGATTCAATTCTAGATGCAGATCAAGTGGAAAATGTCTTAAAGTTTTGTCCAACAAAGGAGGAAATGGAGCTTTTGAAGGTGTATATCGTAAAATTAACGAAGACTCTTCTTCTTGTTATTGCCTTTTTCTTTCTCATCAAAATTTTCTTTTTTGTTTGGATTATTCTGTAAGTCAATTATTTAACATCTTTCCTGCTGTTAGGGTTACAGTGGAAACAAGGAAAACCTTGGAAAATGTGAGCAGGTAAGCATTGAAATTTTAGCTCATAATTTTGCATGATTAGTTCCGTATGCTTGTGGATAGCTAAAATTCTGCGACTAGTTGGAATATCAAATTTTGTTCCTGAGTAGTTTATGCGATGTAACTAACACTCTGCTGGTAATTTTGTTATAGCACTTAATATGATAATAATAAGTCAAATATGTATCTTCCATGTAATATAGGTGGCTTCTAAATCATATTTCATTATCTTATGATACTTTCTTGCTGCAGTTCTTTCTAGAGTTGATGAAAGTTCCAAGGGTCGAATCCAAGTTTAGGGTGTTTGCTTTCAAGATTCATTTTGGTTCACAGGTCATTAACTAATATGCTGGCCATATCCATCTAGAAAGGAAAAAAAACAAAAGTTTGACGTGGTTCATGACTTGTTCTCTTATGTCTTTTCTCCTGCAGATTTCGGATATTAGAAAGAATTTACACAATGTGGACTCTGCATGCGAAGAGGTACAATTTCTGTGCTTTTGGAATCTCTGAGCATCTTTTCTTTTGTTATGTAATTTATGGGAAGTCACTTTCCTTGCTTCTATTCAGATTCGAAATTCTGACAAACTAAAGGAAATCATGAAGAAAATTTTAAATCTTGGGAATACATTGAACCAGGGAACAGCGAGAGGTAATGAAACTGTTTTGAATATGATTGTTTTTTATGGTTGTTTTGATTCCTTCATTATTTGGAGGACAGAATATGAACTTTTCTTATACCTTCTATACTTGTGAAATAAGTAGTCTTGGACTGGAAAGAAGGAGAAAGAACATCAATATGCAGCTGACTTAAGACTACTACTATTTTTTTTTTCCAAAGTCCCCACCCTTTCTTCTTCTGATTTTGTACCTTTTCTTTTTCTTGGGTTTTAGTTTTAAGGAGGTTGTTTATTGAATCCTCTGTGACACATCACAAGCAGCAAGCACTACTGTTATTTCTATAATATTTCCTTATTTTGTTTCCATACCCTTCCTCTTTTTAAGCATCTTTTCTTTGTTAGCATTTATTGCCTCTCATAATTTGCAGTTTGCCATCAAATTTTGTTCTCCTTTCATTTCTCACTTTACATAGGCTGCACTGTTGAGGTTGCTTACTAGATATTGGGCCCTTCACATGGACATAAACCTGTCGTAAGTTTGCGATATTATGAATTGGCAAATGTGCTTATACATTTGTACTCTTTTCTGTTGCGTGCTCACTCATTAGTATAGCACAACTTGTCATTGTTTTTGTTATTTTTATTTTTTTACATTTTTGGGTTTAATACAGGTTCGGCAGTTGGTTTTCGCTTGGACAGCCTTCTGAAACTTACAGATACTCGTGCCACTAATAATAGAATGACGTTGATGCATTATTTGTGTAAGGTAGGGATAACTTGCTTCCTTTTCGGAAAAGTTTACTGGTGTATCTATGAATAAGTGTCTATATATTCTTGCTAGGAGAATTTATTTGCTCTTTCCAACCTGTCTATGTTCTGTTGAGCCTGAAATTAAGGATCTGATGTCTGTGCTGTTTTACGTGTGTTAATGCAAGTAATTCTATTACCAGAGTTATCATACACTGCTTATTCTGGTTGTGCATATATAGTGCAACTACGAATTTGATTACTGGTGAAACTGGCAGAATTTTCTTATGAAACTGGCAGAATTTTCTTATGAAACTGGCATACTCATCAAACAACTGTCCATGTGGACTGTTTGAAAGTGGACTGTTCAAATTCATGTAAGATAAAATACTTATCAAACAACTGCCTTTTTTTGTCCCTAGATTGGCATCTTTCATTAACCACATTCACTTCAATATGGTAGTCGAATCACCAGCCATCTGTCCATGGGGGAATACAGAGTTGAAGGTGGCCTGCTAGTTGGTTTAAAAGCCCTCTAGAGGCCATCTACGAATACAAGTTTTTTTTGTTAGGTTAATTTGGAAAATGGCCTAATATTCGACATTAAACAGAGATATCATGTTTTGCCATGAAATCTGCTGGCTATACTGGCATCTCTATGTGCTTTAACCTTTAAGTGTATGTGTACCCATCAGGTTCTTGCTGAGAAGTCACCACATCTGCTGGATTTTTATGAGGATCTTGTCAGTTTGGAAGCTGCATCAAAGGTTTACAAGTTTGATTGATTACTATAACCTGTTTTGCACAGCATGTGGAACAGCTTCTTCCCCCCGAGAAGTGGCAAGCTGGCACTGTGCAAACAGAAAATTTGGAGCTTCTATGATGGTGGAGAGCTAAAATGTGCTTCTAGGCCCAAAAGTAGAAGCTCGAAATTGGAGCTTTTGCTTCTTCTGTAGCACGAACTTTTTTGAATGATATTGATTGGAAAGTTGTTAGTGCATCTTTGGACAGCTTGTCTCAAATAGTATTTCTATAGAAGCTCCATCTGGGCTGCCATTAATCTAGAAATAGCAATGTTTAAGATATCTGTATTTTGATTTGGGCAGATACAACTGAAGTTGCTGGCTGAAGAGCAGCAAGCTGTTGTGAAAGGATTAGAAAAGGTTGAAGCGGAACTAACAGCTTCAGAAAGTGATGGGCCAGTATCTGAAGTTTTCTGCAAGGTATAGCCATCTAGTCTAAGCCAATGATTCCTTTCTGTCCCTTTTTTTTCTTTTTTTCCTTTTCTCCTTTTGAGAACCATCTGCCACACCCAATAGTACCAAATAGGATATTCTTCATCATGTATAGTCATTTCTAGTCATGCGGTCAAGACCCATCAAGTTACTAATGCTGATCGGCTGGTTTGACTTCATACAGAATTGTAGGATACTCATCAAACGTATGTGTAATGACCCAACTGGCTCACCAGAATTAGTAGCTTGTTAGACCTAAGCCACTGGCCCAAACTGCTCGAGCCCTAGTTACTAGTATGAATGTGCCACTTCAATGTATGGCCCTTCGACGCCCACATTTTTCAAGAGTGGTACAGTGACAGCATGAATCAAGCTGAGATTAGATGTTCAGTCATTTACCTATCACTCTATGCATTATCATATCTTTCAAGTAATTTTGCTTTAGACCTTTGCTACTTTCCATACTGAAACTCTGTTATATAAATGCATGTCATCTAGACATTGAAGGATTTTACTGCGGGTGCTGGAGCTGAAGTGCGATCCCTAACAGCACTTTATTCTGCAGTTGTATGCTACTTAACTCTTGATAATTCCTTCAAAAGTGGTTACCTGGTTAATCCTGCTTATTTAATAACTGATCCTTATTTGCCTTCTAACACTTTGAATATCAACAGGGTAAACATGCAGATGCTCTTGCCCTATATTTTGGCGAAGATCCTGCACGCTGTCCCTTTGAGCAAGGTAAGTCACACTTTTTACCGTATAAGGGAAAGAAATCCGGAATAGCAGGAATTAAAACTGTTTCTAAGTTATAATTTTGATTGGTCAATCATGTATTCTATTTATCTTTTTTTTTTCTTTTTTCTTTTTTTTCCGCAGTTTGTATTGATCTATGGAATTGTAAGGAATATATATATATATATATTTGCTTTTTCGTGCCTTAATTTGTTCCTCTATTGCCAAAATTGTGAAAAATTGCAGTTATCACCACACTTTTGAATTTTGTGCGCTTGTTCCGCAAAGCACATGAGGAGAACTGCAAACAAGCTGAACTCGCGAAGAAAAAAGCCCAGAAAGAGGGTGACACAGAGAAGTCCAAAGATGCGAATGCCGAGAGAAGAATTGGCAGATGACCTTTAGCATGCCAATCTGGCAAGCGATTTTAATCTTTTCCTTCTCAAGGAGCGGATGATCTCTATCCACTCTGAAAGATGTTGGGAGATTCTGATGGCCATGATACTCAGACAACTTCCAATACAAAGATAGCACCGAGGATCACCTTCACGCTAATGTATTAAGGTAAAAATCTTTGTTTTAGTATTTCCCTCTTGTAACCATTCTGCTATAAACTGGCTAGGATCCATTACCTTGCTATATGCTGGCTGTGCAGGCGCTTTTGGGCCGTGCAGGTGCTTTTGGACCATGGTTGATTCATCCAGGTTCATTTTTTTGTACAAAGCTAAACACACGGCTCCATTTTACCCTATTGTTTGTACAGTATCTTTTTTGTTTATCTTTTTCCCCCATATTTGGTTTCCTTTTATATAAGATGAGGAGTAGGTCAACCTGTTGTACAAATAGAGATGAAAGAAATATAGGTAAATTTCTTTCTCCTTTTTTTTTTTCCCCCCTTCCCCTTCTTCCTCCTCTCCAGTAGCTTGTAAGCAAGAAAGAGTTTTTTTTTCCTTTTGTACTGTCAGATGCAATTTTGTAATCAAAGATAGCTGAAGAAGCTGGGGATCATTGGAGGGTGCATTTAAATTAGACCTCAAAAGAAATGCTTATACGAAGTAATTGTAACTGTTGCTCGTACATAGATTAGTTGTGGTATATTGGTTCATTAGATCAGTAAACAGCTAATGCGTGGCCTGTTTGGAATATATATATTTTTCAAGTACTCTGGTAGTACTTTGGCTCGGCTACCTGTTATACACGATCTCTACATCGTGTTTGTGAGGATCATACGGTGAATGCAGATCAAGTTTCTATGCTGTAATCACAATGAAAAATCGTGTGCAAGAAATTTCTACATTAGGGTGATCTCTCGCCCACTAAAGATGCGTTTAATCTCAAGTGGATCTTGCCTTTCATGGGCGCTTGAGATCACCAAGTGCTACATATATGTTTCAAAGGTTACATCCCTCTGATATATCTATATTATATATATATATATAGCGTCCGGCTGGTATATTATCGGTAGCACGGAGGTTTCCGTGCTACTAAGTTGTTTTCGATGATGCGGCTTTCAAATTGACGATTGGCTCCGCTAGACTTGATCTACACTATTCCTCTGATATATCTAACGGTAGAAAACTTGATAGCACCAAGTGTTTGATGCTATCAATAGCATAGTAGCCGGACTCTATAGAACTAGGCTACTATACTATTAATAGCACCAAGTCATTGGTGCTATTAAGTTTTTAGCCCTTAGATTAAAAGATGTGTGGCTAGGATGATGTGGGCCCCGATGGGTTAAGTGGGTGGTTGGTTGAATAGTATAATCTAACGGATGAAAATGATCAAGGGAGAAGATCTAACGGTAGAAAACTTGATAGCACCAAGTGTTATATATATATATATATATATATATATTATATATATATATAGAGTCCGGCTGGTATACTATCGGTAGCACGGAGGCCTACGTGCTACCAAGTTGTTTTCGATGATGCGGCTTTCAAATCGACGATCGGCTCCGCTAGACTTGATCTACACTATTGAAAGTGTTTGGAAACTAAATTTCATAATTTTTCGATATCATTTACCTATCAAACGAGTAGTTGAAAAATGAACGGCTGAAAATAAAAATCTCATAAAAAATGATGATAAAAGACTTAAATTTAAGATCAGAGATACTGATCTTATTCTAAATAGTTCAAAGAATTTTCTATAAAAAATTCATCAGATTTGGATTGTTTTACACCGTTAAACTCACAAACGCATCTTATCTATCGTTGAAATTGTCAATTTTTAGACCCTCGATCACTAGCCAAATAATGTCGAAAAATTATGAAATTTAGTTTCCAAATACTTTTAATAGTATAGATCAAGTCTAGCGGAGCCGAACGTCGATTTGGAAGTCGCATCATTAAAAACAACTTGGTAGCACGGAGGCCTCCGTACTACCGATAGTATACCAGCCTAGCTCTCTCTCTCTCTATATATATATATATATATATCTATCTATAGAGTTCGACTACTATGCTATTAATAGCACGAAGCACTTGGTGCTACCAAATTTTCCGCCGTTAGATCTACCCTTTTGATCATTTTCACCTGTTAGATCATACTATTCAACCAACCACCCACTCAATCCTAGGGGCCCACATCATCCTAACCGCACATCTCTTAATCCAATGGTCAAAAACTTGGTAGCACCTATGACTTGGTGCTATTAATAGTATATTAGCCTAGTTATATATATATATATATATATATATATATATATATATATATATATATATATATAGTCCGGCTAGGATACTATCGATAACACCAAGGACTTGGTGCTATCGAGTTTTCCACCGTTAAATTTAACCATTTGATTATTTTTATCCGTTAGATTATATTATTCAACCACCCACCCACTCAACCCTAGGGGGCCCACATCATCCTAACCACACATTTCTCAATCCAATGACTAAAAAACTAATAGCATCAATAGCTTGGTGCTATTGATAGTATTCCAGCCTAGTTCTATATATATATATATATATATATATATATATATATATATATATATATATATATATATATATATATAGCTTGACTGGGCTACTATCGGTAGTAAACCGTCCCGTTTACTACCGATTTGTTTTTGATGCTGGAGCTTCCAACTTGACGATCGGCACCGTTGAACATGATCTAGACCATTTAAACTATCTAGAAATCAAATTTCATGTTTTTTTGATATCATTAACCGAACGATCAAAGGGTTACAAAATCTGTAATTTTAATGGCCTATGATGTGTTTGTTCGTTTAACGGTATAGAAGAATCAAAATCAACTAAATTTTTGTTAGAAAATTCTTTGAACTATTTAAAATAAGATCTGTACTCTTGATCTTGATTACAAGACTTCTATCATCACTTTTTATAGGATATTCATTTTCAGCCATTCATTTTCTGTTCACTTGATGGACAAGAGAACAATATCGAAAAAGCGTGAAATTTGATTTCCAGATAGTTTGAATGGTCTAGATCATGTTCAACGGTGCCGATCGTCGATTTGGAAGCTCCGGCATCGAAAACAAATCGGTAGTAAACCGCTCGGTTTACTACCGATAGTATTCTAGCAAAACTATATATATATATATATATATATATATATATATATATATATATATATATATATATATATATATATATATATATAGAGCTAGGCTGGTATACTATCGGTAGCACGGAGGCCTCCGTGCTACCAAGTTGTTTTCAATGATGCGGCTTCCAAATCGACGATCGGCTCCGCTAGACTTGATCTACACTATTGAAAGTATTTGGAAACTAAATTTCATAATTTTTCGATATTATTTGGCTAGTGATCAAAAGGTCTCAAAATTGACAATTTTAATGGTAGATGAGATGCGTTTGTGAATTTAACGGTGTAAAACAATCCAAATCTGATGAAATTTTTATAGAAAATTCTTTGAACTATTTAGAGTAAGATCAGTACCTCTGATCTTAAATTTAAGTCTTTTATCATCATTTTTTATGAGATTTTTATTTTCAGCCGTTCATTTTTCGACTACTCGTTTGATAGATAAATGATACCGAAAAATTATGAAATTTAGTTTCCAAATACTTTCAATAGTGTAGATCAAGTCTAACGGAGCCGATCGTCGATTTGGAAGCCGCATCATTGAAAACAACTTGGTAGCACGGAGGCCTCCGTGCTACCGATAGTATACCAGCCGGACTCATATATATATATATATATATATATATATATATATATATAGAATGAGGCTACTATACTATCTATAGTACCGGGGCTCCGGTACTATAGTTGCTTTTTCGATCTTAGGGTGTTCAAATCAACGATCCACACCGTTGAAACTGATCTAGGATATGTGAAGTTCTTAGGAATAAAATTTTAGTTTTTTTCAATATCGTTTACTTAGTAAATAAATCATGTTAAAATAAACGGTGGAAATTGAATAATCCTTAAAATTTGAGTATAGGAGTTTCGAATTCAAGATCAAGGATGTTGACCTTCATCTATATAGTTTAAAGTATTTTCTATCAAAATTTGAATAAATTTAGATTCTTCTCCACCGTTAAACTACAAACTCGCCATAATAACCATTGAAATTTGACAATTTTAAAACGGTTTGATCACAAAGTAAACTATGTCGAAAAATTATAAAATTTTATTCCTAAGAACTTCAAATATCCTAGATCAGTTTCAACGGTATGGATTGTTGATTTGAACACCCTAAGATCGAAAAAACGACTATAGTACCGGAGCCCCGGTACTATAGATAGTATAGGAGACTAGCTATATATATATATATATATATATATATATATATATATATATATATATATATATATATATATATATATATATATATATATAACTAGAACTAGGCTGGAATACTAATAGCACCAAGCTATTGGTGCTATTAGTTTTTTAGCCCTTAGATCGAGAAATGTGCGGTTAGGATGATGTGGGCCCTCTAGGGTTGAGTGGATGGTTGGTTGAATAGTATAATCTAACGGATAAAAATAATCAAAGAAACTCGATAGCACCAAGTCCTTGGTGCTATCGATAATATCCCAGCCGGACTCTATATATATATATAATATATAGAGTCCGGTTGGGATACTATCGATAGCACCAAGGACTTGGTGCTATCGAGTTTTCCACCGTTAGATTTAACCCTTTGATTATTTTTATCCGTTAGATTATACTATTCAACCAACCACCCACTCAACCCTAGGGGGCCCACATCATCCTAACCGCACATTTCTCAATTCAAGGGCTAAAAAACTAATAGCACCAATAGCTTGATGCTATTGATAATATTTCAGCCTAATTTATGTATGTATGTATGTATGTATGTATGTATGTATGTATCTATATGTATATTTTTGTTTTCTCCTTTCGTGGTTGCTAATTTGCTATTGTGGGTTTATATCAGGGGTGAAAGGTCTTTTGACCTCTCCTCTTTTCTTCTCTTTCTAGTGTGCAGAGGGAAAGAACCGACTATCGTGTACTATTGTTGGTAATGCCAACGACGAGACACTGTAGAGAAATACAGAAATCTTGTACCACTGAACTTTGTAGTAAAGAGTGGGTGCTTCCTGAACAATTCCTCTAATTCATTGTACATATCCAATATCTTAATCTATTGAGGAACAGGAAAACTTAGTAAGGATCTCAAGTTTTGTAGTAAAGAGGATCATAATCTTGATATAATCTGTCCTTCGCCACAAATTTTGCGGATAACATATTATTTGAATTCATGTTTTACATGCAAAATAGGACAGTGGAGGATCTCAATACTCCCTTCAAAGTCGCGCCGAGTCCTTATAAAGTAGTCGTTACTAGTCGAAAATTTGCTGTACAATTATTCTGCAACAGATACTGAAAATAATTTTCTTTGCTTTTGTTTCTCTGAACGCTTCTACAACATGTAGTATAGATTAAACTCGAAGATCACCCTTCTCCTCCGGTTCAAGCTCTCTCTTTTCGCTCCAATTCAAACAATAATCTACCTTACAACTCTTGAAGAAAATGCAGCTTATTATGATCTCAAGAACGACGAAGAGCGCATGTATATAGGCAATCGAGCATCCTTCCCACATAACTGACATATTGAATTTTACCAAAGGGCTGTGTTGATTTACCACTCTGAACTGAAACAGAGCCTCAGCCATTGCCATGCCGAGATTCGCGGGCAACGCCAGGGCCAGTGCCGTCGCGACCCTTCCTTTTATCAGCATACAAGCTTTAAGAACCGCGGAGTACGAGCCACAATCCTCCATTGCTGAGACTATAACAGCCAGGTTGCATATTACGGTTGCAATCGCAATGACTATTGAATAAAGAAGCGCACCGCCCGCCGAGATGAAGAGAAGAAAAGTGTGTGACGAAATACCGATGATGTCGATGGCATTGAAGAGAAGGAAAAGAAGCGAGAAGACGGTGGCATTGCTGGAGAGGATTATGAAGGAATTCAAGAGATGGGTCTTTACGAGCGAACGGTAGAGCGGGAACAAGTTAGAGAACGAAGGAGTGGTCAATCGGCTTCGCGGGTATTCGCGAAAGATTGAGATGATAGATGCTTTGGCGAAGAGTAAGAAGGTGAGTGCGAAAGGGAGGGTTGCGATGAAGGTGAAGCCGGTCTGCGCGAGTTTAAGATTCAGAAATGAGAAGAAAGAAGGAGGGAAGCCTGCGGCTTGGAACATTACCCGAAGGCGCACGGAGATGGCGTTAAGGATTGACGGCGAGAAGGGAACGAGAGATGCCGAAAAGAGAATGGATGCAGAGAAGGGGAAGGCGAGGAGCGCCGCGATTGAGGTGAAGGAATGATAGCTCTTGCAGAATGCATTGATGGAGCTTCTCAAGATGTTGCTAGCCATCCCCATTGTACAAGTGTGGAGGATTTTCTCTTTGGAAATATAGGAGTTTTTAGATATATATATATATATAGAGAGAGAGAGAGAGAGAGAGAGCTGTATATGAGGAATGATATATATGAATGAATAGGGGAGTTTCAAGCCTCACTCTTTATCTGTAATTAAGCTAACTTACACCTTTGCTTTGAGAGGAAGGGGTGGGCCTCATGAGTCAAGGAGGTTGGTTAAGAGGAGTCTTTTTGATGCGCTGTTTTAGATGAATGATGGGCCAACAACTGAACTTACTAACCACTACATAGCTGGTGCTCTAAGGCATTGTTCTTGCCGCGAACGGATTTCCGAATATTAAAATGATAATCATTATAATAATAAATTATTATTATGATGATTAATCCTTTATTTCTTTTCCCTAGCTGCAGTGTGTTGTAGATCTCTTTCTGGAAAGATCTGCTCATTTTGTAGAGGTTAAATATATCTAACCTCTGCTGCTCATCGCACAGCAATTGTGTGGTCCTTAACTCTTCAATTAGTTTAAATGTCATGGTGCTAGCCACCTCAATTAGTCCTATGGTACATTTCTTAATTTATTGCCGCACAGAAAAAGAAGATTAATCAATAAATGTGTACAGTAAGAGAATAGAATTTACGCTAACATTCTATCAGCCTAGAGGAGGAGTATGGTGATAAGAGTTATGTAAAAGGATAAGAACTAGAAGCATCTTCCTCTCCAATGCTATATAAAATAATATTCTCATAGACGTGTGGTGATGAAACTTATGTGGATCAAGGTTTATTATAGGAGCTATATGCATATTCGGTTAAAACCTATGTTTGGATGATAAGGATATCACCTGCAAAGCTATTTAATTACTATTAGTAAGTGAAACTCTTCTTTCTTGTTGAACAACTTAGTATTTGATCTGATCACCTCTCGTATATTTTCGATTTCACCGCCGTATTCGCCTCAAGCACAAAGAGCATGAATAGAACACGGTTGGTGCATGAAGCATTTGTAGCAGTTGGTGATACTTAACACGCACGAAAGATGTCGAGATGTATCCCCCACTTTTGAAGTATAATTAGATACATTGCCTTGGTTTTTAGACCGAGATTGGGAACCAATTAATCTATATCATAAGATTCTCACTATATCAATCATATGTAATGTAGCATTAATTTAGCATTGATTCTTAGAAAAGTATTTTATTATTATGTCAATGTAGAAGGTGTACCTAGTTTTAATTAGTGGAGTATAATTGCTTGGTAATAGTCTATTCTATCGATTAGTTCGTACAAAAGAGAACTATATCTAATTAAATTAAAACTAATGAAATCTAAATTAATTAATCATGGTGCATTGTAGTTTCCCTTTCTTTCCTTTTTTTTTAAGATAAATTTTCTGTCCGCGCACGTGCATGGTGGAAGAATTAGAAAGGGAGAAGAAGGATACATTTATTACAAATGTTGCTGTGAAAACAAGTTAAATTAGATGTGCCACCAAAGGGAAAGGAAAATATAAATGAAAGGGGCCTGAATGATGGAATTGATTCTATTTGATTGGCCACCTAATTTAACCCCTCAGAACCCACTGTTAAATACTGTTAAAATTGGGCACATGATAATTATATAACTTGCTACTAACATTGTAAAAGGGGATTTAATTTGCTAAATTTGTTGATCCTATCTTATTTGATTTGGCAGCATGGTGAGCTGGTTTACTATTTTCTTTTTGAGTAATGCTCTAGGTATTTCTTATGCACACAACTACATTTATTGTACATATTGATTGTTATGACTCATTAAGATGTCCTAACATATTTGCGGCTTATATATATATATATATATATAAAATACTATGAATGTACAGATTAGGTGTAAACCTTACATCTTGTTCATCCAATGGCTTCACCGGTATATTAATCAATTTTTTTCTTTAACTAAAAATTTAAATAAATTTTTATAAATTTTAGAATAAGTAAGATATAAGATTTACATCAATACATAGCTATACATATAGTATTTTTCGTAAAAAAAATATATATTTGAGGTGCAATACTCCTACGTACTCAGTCGAACCCGCTTACATTATCTTATGGCACGTACTACTTTAGTAATTAGCTGCAAAGCTGGACACACTTATATCACCAACATATATAGTTTCAAGTACGAAAAATAACAATTATTTCTTAGCTAAATGATATATATATCTCAGCGCCCTTGAACTAAGAGACCTAGCGAAAAATTTCTTTGCCTCAGTTCGATTAAATCGACACTCAAAAGTTGACTCATGGTTTCATTTTTCTCCCTCTTCTCTCTCAAGGCAAATAAGGTACTCAAAAGAATAATAATACCAATTAATAAGAGAGAGAGAAAGGACAATGTAATTTTGCCTAATCATGGGGGTTAGCATAAGACAGAGCTCAATATACTGTACAAATTTTATGATGCAGGTACGTGAGGCTGGGTAGGAAGGAACACAAGGGGCCAAATGAGAATTTATTGCATGCACCCAGAGCACCAGGCAGTGTGCATCACACTCTATATTTTGTTATTAATATTATGGACCACAAATCTAGTTCCATAGATATGACGTATGAATCTAAATATTTAAAATTCAATTCAATAGATGTGATTTGCATAAAATGCCATTAGTTCTTAGAACATAACTATTATCTACGTACGCATCAAGTCATGCCAACAAAAATAAAAGAAATAAATATTTGTTCTGATTACAGAATTTCATAATTGACTTTTAGAAATACTGTGCACTTGGATCATGAAAAAAAGGTATCTCAGCACAGGAGTAAAACATTTGGTAGCAGGTCAATTCGTTAGGTGGGGGGGAAGAATGGGTAGCAACAAATAACAGATTCTTTTTTTTGAAAATTAGGGAGAAAATAGGCATCAAATTCTTGAATATGGTAGTTTATGCTTTCTCTTTACTCTGCTTTCGATCAAATTAAAATTAAACTTTTTGGTTAAGTTACGCTGTATGAAACAAAGTCGAGCACTTTGCTTGACCGAACTTGCTACTCCGGTGATAGAATTGCAGCAATAAAAATAATTTATTTGTTCATGTATCAAAGCACAGGACATATAAGGAAATTGATGTTGTGAGGATATTTCTTTTATTATCTATAAGCCAAAGAATATAAATTCTGATTAAGTGTAATGTATGTGCTGTAAATATTAGATAATATTAAATCAATTTTGCTTCATAAGGAGGAAAATTGCAAAGAAATTTTCGGATCTACAACTAATTGAACTGTAAACAAACATCCAATGCTCGCTTGCATCAAATCGACCGCAAATTAAGCAGTGATCTTAAATGGCCCATGCTCACGACGGTGCAACCACTATTTATACATATATATACATACATATATATATAGTATCATTCATATAAGCTACCTCTATATTAAATCCTTTGTGGACAAAGCGTGTCGAAGTTATTCATTATGATTTGATTTTTCATTACATTATCTAGCTAATTCAAACAAATAAAATAATTGAACAGATTTCGAAACGGTGCTGATTTCGAAACGGTGGATCACTTGTTGCTAGGGTGTGTTGTCGGTAAATTCCTATACATCTCGCTTCTTGACGAGTTCCATGTCCTCCCCTTTTCCGAGGATGTCATTACCGTCTGGGAGGGCCTGCTGCACCGTCGTCCGCCTACGGACGCTTCGAAGGCTCAAATTATAGTGGCCGTCACGTGGTGGACGATTTGGCGTGAACGTAATAATGTTATTTCTCGAAACCATGATACCGATGCTATCTCCACTGCTCATCGCATTAGTACGCTGGCGAAAGAGTGAGCTGCTTCTTGTAGAGCAGGGTGACGTTGGAGTCTCGTAGAGCAGGGTGACGTTCGACTTTTTGTTCTCTTTGTCTTGTCTCACCCCCTCTGCCGTTTTTTTTTTCTTTTTCTTCTTACTTCTCTTAGTATTTTAATTTTTTTCTGCCTCCTGAGATCCCGGCTGTCTCACTTCTTGTAGCTAAATTTATTTTGCCCAATGAATGAAGCGGGTAGCGTGCTATCTTTTTTTCAAAAAAAATAAAATAATAATAATTGAACAGAAGTTATAGCAATTTTTGGTAAAAATGTTGGTAAAAATGTATTGATACTGCCTCACCAACAGGCGTTTCGAAATGACCTCCTTTGCTTTATTTATTTTTAGTTGACGTATAAAATTGAAACAATTACTTTTAGTCACTTTTCATCCTATAGAATTGAAACAATTAGTAAGCAATAGCTAATAGGGTAACTAAAATTAACAAAATTGTTTATTTAACTTTCTGTAATAGTACAAATTAAAAAAAATCAAAATCAAGAAAATACCAATTAGATTGAAGTTGAAAGGCGCATTTCAAGATAGCCTATTGTTGAGAGGATCTCATACAATTTTACTGCAAGTTTTTAATACTTGACCTGACCATACGGGCTGTTTGAAAGTAGAAAAATCAGAAAATGAGAAACTTATGAGTTTTGCAAACCGAAGTCGCGGATCTATACACAATTATGAGTAAGAGTTAGTTGAATCTCGCAAACTTTTTCAAAGTCACGAGTTCAACTTTCAAGATCCACGAAGACAAACAAGCCCATAATAGAGCTGGGCCTGGGCCGGACTTATGTATGGTCCGGATCTAGCCCGGTCCTATGAAGGCCCAAGCCCGTAGGTTTAATCGCGAGCTGGGCCTTTATATCATCATAAGCACAAAAGGGCAAAGATAAAACTTTGAAATTTAGATGTTTAGTCCAAATTATTATGTGAATTTTTCACACATCTAAAACATTGCACCAAAAAAAACAAAACAAAAAAAAGCCAGCTTTGCATCTAATTTGGAACAAAGTATTTTATATATTTCCTTTTCCTGCTTTGAGATGTTTGTTTTTTCTAATTTTGATTAATTAATTTTTTTTAAATGAGGAAAAAAAAATGTTTGGATGCAACCTATGAGCACCTTCTAACCATCTAAAATACATATTAAAAAGTTGAAAGGCGCATTTCAACCTATTGATTTTTGGTCGGATCGTTGGTGTGGGGGGACGACTCTGCAACATTCCTACCTTGAGATTTTCCAGGTGACGGATTGCAAAAAACTGAAAGTGGGAGAATGTTGGGCGCGTGACGGTTGGAACTGGAATAGAATACTGGGGGATGATACTGGCATGCTACCTGGACTGAGGCCTATCCTTTTAGCGCTTAAGGACAGGGTATCCGGATTCAGAGTAGACAATAGGCCGGACAGTCTATCTTGGCGGTGGAGCTCCGATGGGTGTTTCTCGGTGAAATCAACCTACGCAGCTTTAAGTGATGGAGGTTTGAGGGATGCACGCACAAGCATGATTTGGACACTCCGTATACCTCTTAAAGTAAAAGTGTTCACTTGGCTTGTTGTTAAGAAGAGGACACTCACAGCTGATAACCTGGTGAAGAGAGGATGGACAGGTAACACAGCCTGTGTGCTTTGTGGGGCGGAAGAGGAAACTGTGGACCACCTCTTCACACAATGTGTATTTAGCAAGTTCATTCTGGTGATGGTTTTGGAGGGCGTTCAGACTAGGGACCTGGGGAAAGACGTGACTTCGGTCTGGGACAGGTGGATGCTTAAGAACGATACGCACCCATCGAGAAACAGTCTACTCGTAGTAGTAGGTTGCTGGTGGGTCATTTGGAAGACCAGAAATGATACGATTTTTAGAAAGATCGAACCGGACCCAGGACAGGTAATTCTTAAGCTCCATCAGTTGCTGAAGGACTGGGAATACCTTCCCCCTGCAAAGCGGCGATTATAGAGTGTGCGTGTGAGTGTGTGTGTGGGTGGGATTTTTTTTTTTTTTTTTTTTTTTTTTTTTTTTTTTTTTTTCTCCTCGTATCCTCTGAGGCTCTGATTGCCTCACCCCTGTAGCCTAGTTCATCAATCTAATGAATGAAGCGGGTAGCGTGCTACCTTTTCCTCAAAAAAAAAAAGAGTCAAGAGCACTCAAAATTGCTAGAGATACATCTTAGATTGAAGGGAATTATTTCGTGTTGCCACTTCTCTTCATTATTATTAAACACAAGCAATGACATATGTTTATATATATATAATAAAACCCATCAACTTTAAAAAAAGTCAGTTTTTTCATGTATGACACGTGTCTTATAGGTTGCATCTTGTGTGGGTACACGTGGTCTAATCGCACAACGAAAATTACATGTCTTTTGTGATTTACAAGGTAAATCATGATTTATAGAATTTTTGTACTAGTGTCCAAATAGGGGCTTGTGGGTACACGTGGTCTATTCGAGAAGACTTCAAAATTTGCATTGTACAAAAATTCTATAATTAGAATTTTTGTACCATGCAAATTTTGAAGTATTCTCCAATGAAGCAAGTATCAACCACTTTGGCAGAGAGATCTTAATTAGATGGCAAATTGAAATTTTGCTTCTAATTATAAAAAGAATTATGAAAGCAGATGTTACAAAGTTAGTATTTGTCAGGAGCATGTTAATTGTTTCGGATTATATTTTTTTTTCCTTCTTTTCAAGGGAAAGAAATTGCATAGTTTGAATAAATTAAGGTGTTATATCTTGCATAATTTATGAAACTAAACAGCATGTAAGTTCGGAAGTTGGAATCCGGGAAATTAAAGTTGATTTTTTTACAAATGACCAATTATACATTTAAAACTAGATTTTATCATTACTTAATTAATCTGTTTTTGAGAAATAGTTTATCTTCGGAAGGGACTTTTCTGCAAAAGTGTTGACAAAGACTCGCTAAAACCACACACCATTATATCCGATCCACGATTTTGGCAACTTATGCCGCGCTCTCGAACAAAGCGACGGAAGGCGTGTACTCGTAAAAACCAAGGGTGAACTTATCACACGCTAACCCACTCACCCAAGCGATCCTCTCCCCCTTTCCTACGCCGTCTTGTTCTGCTACTAATTCTGTGTCCGTTTCTTCCCCCTTCAAAATAAATCCAAAAAGCGCTTCCCAACCCTACCAAACAACACCACCACACCACCACCGCTTCCACCAAAAGCGCTTCCACCGTCCACCCGCAAAAGCGCTTCCGCCACCACCGCCACCACCGCCGCGCTTTCTCCTCGATGGAGCCGTCGCCGACTACTTCGTGGGCGGAGATGCTCGGCGCCGTAATCCACACGTCGAAGCGCGTCGTCGCCGCGCACTCGCGCCACTTCCTCGCCCTCTCCGTCCTCTTCCTCCTCCCCCTCTCCCTCCTCCTCGTCGCCTTCGTCCCCCTCCCCACCCTCTCCTCCTCCTCCCCCCCTTACCCTCCCCAAACCCTCCTCTGCTCCTCCCGCTACTCCTCCTCCTCCGCCGCCGCCGCCGCCGCCGTCGCCGCCGCCGTGGTGGCGCTACTCCTCCTCGCCGCCGCCGCCGCCGCTGTCGCCCACAGCGTCCACCGCGGCTTCTTCGGCCGCCCCGTGAAGCTCCTCCCCGCGCTCCGCTCCCTCCCCGGCCCCCTCGCCCGCCTCCTCCTCACCCTGCTCGCCGCGCTCCTCCCCGTCGCCCTAACCCTAACCCTAATCGGCTCCCTCCTCCTCCTCTCCCTCCGCCTCGTCCCCCACACGCACCTCGCCCTCATCCTCATCTACTCCCTCTTCGCCTCCGCCTCTGCCCTCATCCTCGCCTACCTCCTCGTCAACTGGTCGCTCGCGGGGGTGATCGCGATCATGGAATCGAGCTTCGGATTCACCCCGCTGCGACGAAGCGGAGACCTCATCGCCGAGATGCGGTGGGCGGCGCTCTGCCTCTTCCTCTTCTTCTCCGCCGGGATCGGGTTCATGCTGTGGGGATTCAGCCTCGGCCGCACGTTAGGAGAAGTCGGCGATTGGACCGAATTGTTGCCGATTATCGCGAGAACGGTATTCGGCTCCGGGATAATCACGGTGCTTCTGTTGTATTGGTTGGTCACAGCTGTGGTGCTCTACATGCATTGCAAAGCCCTCCACGGTGAGCTTGCAGGGGAGATTGCGGAGGAGTTCGCATCGGAGTACATCTTTCTCCCCTTTGATGATCGCAAGGTGCCACATGTTGTTTCCGTGGTTCATCCATAAGGAATTGAGGTTTGGTCAGGTTTTGCTCTCTGTTCTCTATTGGGTGTGAAATCATGTTGTTTGTAGAAATGCCAACCTGGGATTGACTTATTACATGCCAAAAGCTTGTGAATTTTTGATACCTGCATTGTATAAATCCATGCATCTAAAAATGTTACAGGAGAAACTTCGTACTTCTTTTTGTTTGTGCAACTTAGTGGTAAACACTATCAATTTCGAAGAAGAATGGATCGTAAATTCTCCTTTTGTATTCCATTAAAGTCTTTGAATTTGGAGTGTATGTGTGAGCATGTTCTATGCTACCAGTTGGAATACATTGCAGACTATGAATTAAGCTTACAAAGCTAAATGCAGTTATTCTACTGATTGTTCTTTAAATTAGTGTTTTTTATGAACCATTTTGTACTTGGTTTGATTCTTTGTGGGTAATATGATAGTTGACTAGGAGCCTCAGCACCAGGAACGTTTGTCGCCATGGGCCATGGTGATACATATGATTCAAGCTTGATATGGGTATATTATTTTGTCTGCAAGAGGATTAGAGATAAGTCTGAAATGATCTGTTTTAGGGTAGAGATAAGTCTGAATTATTTTATTTAGTTGAGAAATAAAGATCAATGTTAGCAACTGCAAAAAGAAGCAAGTGGTGTTGCTGAAGTGGTGTTCCCGATTGGAATCAGCAGATGATTAAGCTGTGTGTTTATCCATCTTCACCAGTTATTTTTTCTATGGATTAACTTAGAACAAGCATTACCATAAGGTTCACGCATCAAAAGCAAACTGCTGGTTGAGCCTTTAGCTCGAGTTTCCACTAAGTAGTTCGCACATGTTGCGTTGATCTAGCCATTGCCTGTAATTAGTTTCCCACATCACAAGAAACATGTTTACCTGATTTTAAAGAAATTTAATTAAAAGGAATTGACATGGGAAGATAATATTCTGATATCTGCATATGCTAGTATATGCATAAATTATAAATTGTCTATATCTTTAACATTTTTATGCAAAACCGATGCTGAGTTTGTCCGCAAACCAAATGAAACTGGATCTTTAACTGTTGGCTGTTGTAAATTTTTTTGAGAAAGGACTGCTGTAAATTGTACATCGTAGAGATCTTGTAGTTTGATTCCACCTTTAATATCATGAAGATTCTTGTGATGTTTTCTTCATTTTCTTTTTATCTGAGCATTATTTTGAGCTAACTCCTATGTAAGCAGGTCACTTATGATTTACAGTGTTATCGTGAAGAGATCAAAAGAGGCAAATAAGTTTCTCATTTTCAGGAGACGCTTAGTATTTGATACCATCCGTATGGTGCCACTGGTTCTATGCTCGTTATTTCTGATCTTCTTTCCTCATTTACTTCATTGCTCAAGCTTTTACTAATCATGCAACGGTTACTTAGAACAAATAGTCGATACTGCATTTTGGTGGAGCATTATGTTTTGCTTTTAGATTTCTTTTGTTTGTGTGTGGAATATTGCTTTACTAGTTAAACTTTCTCCTTGAATCATTGATTTGATGATTTTGTCTTAGCATTGGGATGTGCATCAGATTCTGTGTTCATATTAGCCGATTATGTTTGCGCTGGATGCTGATGCATTTTATTACTGTAACAAGCCATCCAATATTAATTGGTCTGCTGCTTAAAGGACAAAATATTCTAAAGAAAAATGTTCAAATTTGCATGCTCAAGTAAAATGTTCAAATTTGCACTACTCATTCAAGAGTTTGTGTGGTCCTCCTATATATGGTGTAGTGTTGTGCGATAACATTTTAAACAGTAGTGTTGTGTTCATATTAGCCGATTTTGTTTGTGCTGGATGCTGATGCATTTTATTACTTGTAAGTTGTAACAAGCCATCCAATATTAATTGGTTTGCTGCTTTAAGGACAAAATATGCTGACGAAAAGTGTTCAAATCTGCAGTGCTCATTCAAGGGCTCATTTGGTCCTATTGTAAGGTACAGTGTTGTTTGGTAAAATTTTCTGTGAGCAGTACTTTAATATACTTTTAACTGCTTTCTTCTGCAGCAAAAGCAGTTTCTCAGTATTTCATATTTGCTTTTCGCTGTAATATTAGTTTCAGATTTTCCTTTTTTCCCCTCCTTTTCTCTTTGTCTTTAATGGTTGCTATTGCTTAAAGCACAAGGAGACCAGGCCCAAACAGGCCTTAAACCAGGCCGAATCCTTTTCATTCAGGTTGAGTTGATGGGCTTCTTCGCAGGTTACTGAGCTAGTTTGTCGGATAACTTTAACATGATTTTTGTTGGGCTTGTACTAGGCCGAGGCCCGTTTTTGATGATATAAAGTGGGCCAGTTTATATATGCAGCTCTCGCTGAGCTTAAACTTAGCCCTTTGATATACTTTTCCCTCTCTCTCGGCCCAAAGAAACCCAAAAATATATGTAGCTTGCTCTCTCTAGATGTAAACTGAATTCATCAATATATGCAGGTGCTTTTTTCTGGGCCCAAACTGAGCTCACTACGGATGCTTTTTCGTTACTGTCCAGTTGTACCTTCATCAGCTTCTTTCGTCAAAGCTCATGCTTGTTGAAGTAAGCTCATATTTTAAAAATTATTGTCTATTTACTGAGAAGATAAAATAAAATAGGAAAAACTTCAAATATCACCCATGTGGTTTCGTATTTTTTCACTTTAGTATCCTGTAATTTAAAGTGTATCACTTTAGTACCCTGTGGTTTTGTTTTTTTATTTTCGTTGTTCTTTTTATTAATTTTTTTGTTAAAACAGTGAGAAAGTTAAAACTATAGAGTACTAAAATGAATATTCGATAAATCAGAAGTGAGTTATCTGAAGGTTTTTTTATATAATTTAATAAAAAAATTAACGAAATGAACAAGAAAAGGAGAAAAATGAAACCACATAGTATTAAAGTTATACACTTTAAACTATAGGGTATTAAAGTTAGAAAGTGCAAATCACATGGGTGGTGTTTGAAGTTTTTTCAATAAATAAAAAAAAAAGCTGAAAAGTGATGACAAGTAGGAGACATTATTTGTTCACCTAACCAACTCAAAAGCAAAATATTTAATACCTTAATTAACCACTTCGCTTTGCATAACTCATCATCTAACTGCTCACTTTTCTGGGTATTTTCTACTTTTGTGTGATTTTACATCTTTCAAGCACACGCAATTATCAAAAAAACAAAAGAAATGCAGCCACAGAATAATTCGTAGCTAAATAATTTTTTAAGTAACAAAATGATAACATCATTATCAGATCCCCTCCGCTAAATTAGATTATTAATCTACCTAATATTTGTAAATTCATTAATAAGATAAATTAGTAACTAAGCAATATTATCTCATGCTCTGCAGCAAATTTTTTTTTTAAAAAAAGGTGAAAGAAAAATGAGAATGAAATCAGGCTACGAAGCATATCGGAGGAAGATCGAGAGAGCTCCACAGCGTCAAATCGCCATCGCCGTTCGAATCCGACGCAGCAGGAGGAGAAGGAGAAGGAGAAGAAGAAGAACCAGGGGCCGTCAATGGCGATGATGAAGACGAGGACGAGGAGGAAGAAGACGCGGACGATCCAACCTCATTGGACACCTGTGAGTTCCCTCCCTTCACCTTCGCCTCCTCTTCGTGTGCTCTTCTTCTACACGCATTCCTAAGGTTAGAGAGGTGGTCACCCTCCACCCCGATCCCACCGCCATTAATCCTCATCCTCAAGCACTCCGAGATCCCGCTGAGCGCGTACAGCGACGCCGAGATCTTCCTCTCGTACTTCATCCTCTTCATCAACGCCCCGATCGCCGACGCCTCTTCCCCCTCCTCCCCTTCCTCTTCGATCGCCTCATCGAGCTCCGCCACCATCTCAAACGGTGAGTAGTCGTAGCTCGTCAATGGCGCCTCCTCCATCAGCTCGAAATCCATGATCCCCTCCTCCCTCTCCTCCCCCTCCTCCTCCTCCCACCCTCCAATTTCCCCCAATTTGTGCCCGTGCCCAAATTCCGACCCCGGACCCTCTCCCCCTCCATTTCTTGGGCAATTAGGTTGCGCAGCATCGTAATTACATAGACGACGATCATCGTGATCGGTTTCACAATTAAGAGTGAGATCGATCGCAGAGTTAGCGGGATCGTTTAAGAACTCATCGATCCGGAAATCGTCGTCGTCGTCGTTGTCTTCTCCGCCATGGCATCGCCCCTCGATATCGTGTTCCCGCACGGTTATTTCCTGCGGGCGGCTCTGCTTGTTATGCGCCGCCGCGTCCTTCCGGGCCTTGAGCCGCAGCTTGAGGAGGTTGGCGATCTTGGCCGGGAGCGCGGGGGTTTGCTGCGGGCGCCCGCACGACCAGAAGTTGGTGCGGGTGTTGGCCCCGCGGAGGAGGCACGCCGCCTCGTCGTAGGCGCGCGCCGCCGCCTCCGCCGTGTCGAACGTCCCGAGCCAAACCCGGATCTTCTGCACCGTGTCCTTGATCTCCGCCACCCACCTCCCCGACGGCCTCTGACGCACCCCCACGTACCGTTTGCGTCCCCCCGGCCCCGGCCCCCGCCCCTCCCCCCCGTCCCAAACCGCTGTGGCGGTGGCGCCGCTGCGGTTCGCCGCCTCATTGAAGCTCCCGCGCTCCTGCTCGTCATCAGAGCACTTCCTTTTCCTAGCCATGCCGAATTTAGTTTGCTTGTTAGAACGTTCCGTAATAGTAACTACTATACTCTTCTACTACACTTGGGGATTAGAGAGAGGGGATGAGTGTTTATTTATAAGGACTTGGAGAAATTAACGTACGTACGTAGAGACAAAATTGAGAGGGGGAGAAATAGTTTATTTGCTTGGGCCTTTTCCGTTGTTTCTTTTAGTTTTCGCTCTCGTACGTAGTCTTACAGCATAACATATGGAGGCCTTTAGCTCTCTTCATCGCCACAGTAGATCACTGGAGCTAGAGAAAGAGACTGATTTTTTTTTTCTTTCTTTCTCTTTAGTTGTTTTAATAATGATTTTGCATGGGCCCTTACGTATCTTGTAGAGTTTAGTTTGACTAGGTCAGGAAAAGCCAAAAGTTGTCCTTTTGGCCGTTTGTTGATGTCCTTAGTTGGTTATTGGAGAGTTTTTATAGTTGATTATGTGGATTATGTGGAAAAGTGTGGGCTTGAATTGGTCCTGGTTTAAGGCAACTTGGGGATTTTTTTTAATCTACGATTGACAATTTCATGCTTGGTTTCTCACGTCCAATATCTCGTCGTAATTTACCGAATCAATATGCATAGTTCGTGTCCACACTATATGTACGCAGTAGATTGGTACGAATCGATTTTACCATTTGTCCTGAATGAGGCCTAAATAAATTAATTAATTGAGACAATAGCCCAAGAAGTAATTTGGTTATGGGGAAATCGAATTTATTAGGTAGCTGATCATGATCAACAGCAACAAATGAACCTCATTATTCTGTTAACCGAACCGAAATCCAACCACTCGTGTTCAAATCCTGACCCGTAGTTTTCTGTTAGGATCAAATTAAGGTTGTTGGGGTTTGATCGGATTGGGTTGCATCATTGCATGTAGCTAGCATTGCCATGCATATATGGTTTATTGAAATTTAGTTAGATCAATTAATAGCCTTAGATTGCTTTGGAAATAGTTAGGAGTATGGAACTCATGCTTTTGAATGAGACTATATACCTTCTATTTATTATTGCTTTAATAATTTCATATTTTTCCAAACACAAGACTCTCTAACACATGTAATTAACGTATGCTATGTATGTGTACGTGCATATATGTATGTATTAGAAGCTTTCGCTGTAGCTAGAGAAAATATTTGATGGGGACAAGAGCAGTGACAAATTAACCAGCCTCGAGATGTTAGTCCTTGATCAAATCAATCTAAGTGAGAAGGACAAACTTTTATCACTTTGTTGTTGTCATGCACGATAGATAATTCACGGCAACGGTATCTCCGAGGCTATGTCGTCGATCAAAATAATCAAGTTAACCGCTACGGGCGAAATTTGGAGATCAAAGAAGTTTTTTTTAAAAAAAAACTATTATTGGCACATAGACAATTAGATGCTCAGATTACGTTTTTAATCATTAAATTATGGACAATCATGACTCCAATTAGAATTAGGTCGGAAAAATGACCTTAAAACACGCATAAAATTGATCCTGGTTCAGTTGTTTCAAGAGTCATCATAAAGGAGACACTGTTATCGCCGTACACGAAGGTTTGGAAGTACCAAAAGGGGTTTGACTTAGTAATCCAGGTTCTCCGAACGAAGAGTTGGGTCTGGTCTTTAGTAATGGTCTGGTCAATCGTCCTCCTTTGTCAAGTACATGTCAAACGTATGATTAAGATCGATTTGAGGCTTACAATTTAAACAATAAACTAAGTAGATGGGTAAACTATATACATTCTACTAATGGAACTCTCTTATATATATATAGAGTAGTAGGATTGGGTTAAATCGTATCTACTTGGCTAGCTCACTGACGAAAAGCTAGTCGTAGCTCCTCATATCAGAGCCTTCCAGGCGACAAAGCACACACTCTTTCGCTCCAAATGAAATTCCAATCAGTACTTTTCGTCAACTAATTAATTAAACTTTTGCAGCTCTTAGTAATTTCGTTTTGAGTGAGGAGTAGAATTTTTAATTTTTCTATGTTTTTTTCTTCTGTGTTTTTTATTTGCTTTTTTTGTTTTGGTTGTCTTCAATATTTTTCGAGACCGCGTTGTCTCAATCCATGTAGCTAAATTTATCTGCTAAATGAATAAAGCGGATAGCATGCTATTTTTTTCTAAAAAAAAAATTAATTAAACTTTTGATGTAAGCGAACTTTGCAAGTAATGCGGTTGCCTTTTAGCTTACAATTAAAACTCATGTCTCTGGTAGCAAATCCATATGTCGTTGTCGGGAATAGTAGAATTGTTGAAGAAGTATAACTCGAATTTCAACATAAATGTTTAAGAAATATGGGAGAGAAATAATGCAGCTGCATGTAATCACTGTTGCTTTCAAGTGCTGAGAAGCGAGACAACGTTGACAAGTGGCTGCAGTGGCACGTACATTAATTATTTAACTGCTGACGCGCGTAGATTGCTTATATAAGCAATGAACAGGTTCTCTTAATGGTGCTCCACTTGTCAAAATCTTAAGAAAGCGGAGAAAACTCCCGCGTCATTCTCTTTCTCAAGTCTCAATCAATCAATCATACTATACCAAAAATATAAAAGAAATGTTAAGTATATCATTATAATTAAAAAAAAGTTAATTTTTTTTACAAATCCTCATAGAATGATATCTAGAGTCTAATTCATCTTTTTTTTATTTTTAGTTAAAAAAATTTAATGATAAGACTTCTTAAGTAATGTTGGCCTTTAAATGGTTAAATTGCAGGATTACAATTAAAAATGGATTGTAGATCTAGTGTTGCCCAAAACATAATACCTTATCTAACTTCTCTCTTCTAGTCGGATTCATTGCATTGCAAGAAATTGACTCAAAATACAAAAAAAAAAAAAAGAAGAAGAAAATACTAGTATTAGTCTTGTATTGAATATAAATTAGAATCTCAGTCTATACATAATATAAATTTTGTTTCAATCTACGATCAACTTAAGCTTTAGAATTGAAGGATCCGAAGGTAAATTCCATAATATGATTGTGTTTCATAGATTTATTTACTTTACGAAATTATGGTTGAATTTATCATAAATTCAGTAAATCTTTCGAATCTCTTACTTATCGTGTTTAATTCTATACGATCGAAAACAATTGAACACCCTAACTTGGATTTTCCGAGTCTTCTTGTCCTTAGCCCAATGCAGGAAAAGTTGGGCCTTTATACGATCCAATAAATTTTACAGGAATATTATAAGCCCAAGCATTATTTATTTCAAACTATACGGCCCGAAGAGCAAGGCCTAAGCCCATTATAGTTTAATAACTGCAATACGCAAGTGACTCGATACTTTGACTCCATTCTATTGTTTAAGCAAATTGGTATACTAATACTAAAAAAAATGAATCAGGTTCTCATTGTCTAGCGTTAGTTAATATTCACGAGTGACTCAACAATTTGGCGTTACTCATTTTATTTACAACTATATTTTTGGCATTGCTCGTTGTAATTAAAGCGCTAGATATGCCGAAGATAGAAGAAACAAATCTGCTATTTGACTCTTTAACTTTTATGTTTTTCATATAGTTAATTAATAAGTTTATTGTCGTGCAAACTTTACCATAATTTCAAATCAATACATGAGATTGCCAATGTACCAATAAGACCATTCATGGTTAATCCAAAGTATATTTCTAAATAAATGACGAATGCTTCGGCACGATGAGAATGTCTTCTTCTTTTTTTTGAGAGAGAAAGATAGCACACTACCTGCTTCGTTTATTTCTTTCAGAAAAAACTTAGCTAGAAATATGAATCAATTAGGATTCGAACTCAGAATCTCGGACACCAACCACCAAGTTCTTTATCACTTGCGTTAGGGACAGTCGGTGGCATGATAAGAATGTCACCCTTACAATTGATAGATTAACAAGTATATAAACAATTATTGTTTATAATATGCATGAATTAATAAAAAATGTTTGTGTGAATACATTAAACATATAACAGCATTTTAATAAACAAATTAAACAGAAGCTAAAATTGCAACAAAAAAAAAAATTCTTATTAATATTTGCTTATGCATTTTACCTCCTGTATTTCAAATTTTTTCTAAAATCTAAAATTATTGCATTTAATCCATCACTGTTGCTTGTCCCCGAGATTCTATTCATAAATTGTGTGACATAGTATAGCGAATAACTAACTGAAATACTGTTATATTCCTAAAAATAATAAAAGTGCATAAGAATTAATTTTTTATTTAATTATTATTTTTTGTCTCAAATTAGATAACTTTATAAAATATATCCCCTGTTATTACTAATTAATTTTTTTCGTCATTTATTAAAATAAATGAATATGCGAGTACTCATAAAAACAATTGCACTATAAAGTATATATATATATACCGAACAGTAACGAAATGATAAACGATGCAAGATTAATTAATACTATAATTTTAAGATTTAAAAAAGCAAAATACATCTTTCAAAAACAAATAAATTATAAAAAATGAATATTTTATGAAGGTTCTACGCGAATATTTATAGCGATGGGACACTGCGACACGGCTTCTCCTTTTATAGGGTTGGGATGGCGGTTTTGACTGGGCGACGACACCAAATCCGACGCAGCCCACCAAGCATCCAAAGCAAACCCCTTCCCCCTGCCCCCAAAATAAGGCTCGGACACGCACAACCCAACAAACAATTCACAAAGGTAATTTACGCCACGCTCCTCGCCCTATTTCGAGGCTACATTTTTAGCCCCAACTAAAAAAAATTACTTCTTTGTACATCAAAAAAAAATATATATATATAAATCTTACACCCTCTATAATAAAATTATAAATAATTAAATAATTTTTATTAAAAATAAAAAAAAATTATGTGATAAGTAAAGTATATATGCTTCGTTTGGTTCGGGTATAAGCAAGAATTAGTTATTTCAGGAATAGATATAAGTGTGGGTATAAAAAAAATAACGTTTGGATGTAAATTGGATTGTTTTCGGGGATAAAAAAAATAACGTTTGGATAGATAATATGGAATAAGAAGCATAGTGGGTAAATAAATATAAAAATTGAGGGTATAGATGGAAATAATTATACCAGTTTATTTCAGATACCTGAGAATTATTATTTTTAAATAAAAAATTTACGTTTAGATATAAAGAGGGGATAAGGGGTTATGCCCCTTCCTATCCCCGAACCAAACGATGGCTTAATAGTCTTGCGATAATATAAGTGTAAAATATATACTCTATTTTAGAATGTACTGATAGCATTGCTCTTATTCACCCTGCTTGTAAGATTTTAACTTTAAAAAAAGTTGACAAAGTTGTAATCAAGTTGTTTCTTCACCTAATTGAACCCCTAATAATATTTATATTAACTAAAAAAGAACCTTGATTTGAGGACTAAAGTACGAAAACTTAATTTAGTGAAATCAGAAAACAGGAAACGATCCCCTCTCCTGGTCATGGGGTCCCATAAATGCCAGCAGAGCCCATCTCCACCGTCCATTTTAGTGGCCCATCCGCGGCGCAGAGATGCCAAAACAAAGCCGAAAGATTCTCCGCATAACAACGAAGATGAGGAGACTTATTTAGAGCAAAATAAATAAAATAAAATTTTAATGAAAAGCCCACATGCCTTTACTCTTTTGCTCTCGAACTGAATGAAGTGGGTTTTTCTAGTTCATCACTTCAGGTGTGAATAAGAAAGAGAGAGAGAGAGAGAGTTCATTTTTGACCTCTCCTTTGAGCTCTTCCTCCTCCACCCTCTCTCTCTTTCTTTAATTATTATTATTATTATTAGTTTTTCCTTATATAAGAATAGTAATAGTTTTGAACATGAATGAGGAGGAGGAGGAGGAGGAGGAGGAGGAAGGGGAGGAGGAAATGGAAGAAGGGAGCTTTATGGAGATGCTGGGGCCTGGGGAGGATCAAGAGGGTCATCTCTTATGCTTACCCGCTTCGCTCTCCTCTTCTTCTTACTCATCATCCCACATGCTATACTTTGGGGGACATGATCAAGGGGAAGCTTTTCCTTTCCATGGGCTACTTCAGCAAAAGTCCACCGACTCCTCCTCTATGTCTTCTCTCTCCTCTTCTCCTCCTACTTCCACCACCACCACCACCACCACCTCCTCTAAGCCTCCAAAGGTAACTTAATTTCTACATATATGATTCCCTTCATAATTAGTTGCTTGCTCTCTATATTTGTATTTAATTAGATTTTTTTTTTTTTTTTTTGGGTTGCAGAAAAAAGTGGATGGTAGTGGAGGAAGGAGAGCATCAGCTACATACCATACACCCAATAGTAGTACAAGTAAGAAGCCCAAGACAGAGGCATCTGGGGGCCATGGAACATTAATAAAGGTATATATATATATATATATATTCTCAATAAAGTATCACCTTGAGGCACTTAATTCAGTAACTTTGTTTAATGCTTGGTTAATGGGTGTTTTGTGCTTCATTGATTAATTAATTAATGCAATCTTGGTCTTCTTTTTTCTTTTTTCTTTTTTAATTTGGGAGAGGGGAGAGCAGGTGAGGAAGGAGAAGTTGGGGGAGAGAATTATGGCATTGCAACAACTAGTTTCTCCTTTCGGAAAGGTGAATTACCCTCATCACCATCTCTCTAATTGTTAGTTATTTTAATTTATAAATTATTTTTAATAAAATAATTTTTACTATTTATTGCATTTAACTCTATTTCTCTATCGTTTTCATAGGGGTAGTTTATTTATGAGTATTGCTTAGAGCTTTGGATGTGATTTACGAAAGATTAATGTAACCACACAGGTTAGTTTGTAGTAACTGGTATTGATAGTAACATCTAAGAAAGAGAGAGAGGTAAAAGAAGCTAGTAGAAGGTGTTGTTTGGGTTCGAAACAAACTTGTCGCATTGGTTTGACTTTGACTGAGCGATTTAATGCATGCAAATATATATATATAAGTAAATATAAGATAATATTAATATTGTATATGTTTGCAGTCGGATACGGCCTCAGTTCTGCACGAAGCTCTGGGCTACATCCGATTCCTGCACGACCAGGTTCAGGTACCTACACTTATTCATATCTCTCTCTCTCTCCAATTTTTGATGTTATTATTTTCTTTTTTCTTTTTTTTTTGAGAGTTTTGTTCTCACTAGCTTTCACTTTCTCTCTTGGATTTGGTCTGTCATTAATGTCAGGTTTTGAGCTCTCCGTACTTGCAACGCCTGCCATCTTCTGCCCATCTACACGTACGTTTATTTTCTCTTATTTATTTATTTAATTATTAAACATAGAATACATTGTTATAGTGGTTTGAATTTTTTTAAAAAAATAGAAAAAAAAAGAAATGGCTTGAGACATGTATTATAATAGCTTGAATTTTTAGAGGAAAAAAATGTTTTTATTGAAGACTCTTAAATTGATTATAGTATATAACCTACTTTATGTATAATACTGTATCATTTCATTACCAGTATATAGAAGTAATGTTTTAGAATGTCAGTAGATAACTATATTTGTTGAAATATAAAAGAAAAAAAAAATCAAAGCAGGAGATTCTGTGTTGATGTCTTGTTACCAGCGGAAAGCATGTGCTGTTTAATTGAGAAAAATTAACATTCGTACCATTATTTATATTTATAGTTTCATTGTATTCAAACCTATTAAAGAGTCTCAACAAAACACGTGTTGAATAAAAAAAAAAATATTAAGATATTGTTGGGTTTATCAATTTGTGTTTTAACTCTTAAATTAGGAGGGGATTGGAGCTGGTGATCAACCAAGAGCAGGTGATTTAAGGAGCCGAGGTCTCTGCCTGGTCCCAATATCATGCACCGAACACGTGGCAAACACCAACGGCGCTGATCTATGGTCCCCGGCCATGGGAAAGACCAAATCCTCAAAGCACTAGGCCTCCCCCCTCTCTCTCTCTCTTCTTGGGTTTTGGCTCCAATGTTTCTTCTCTCATCATTTTCCCATAAAAAAGGAAAAAGGAGAAAGAAAAAAAAAACAGAGAGGAAGAACCATTTTGGGTTTTAACACCAGCTTTTTGGGCTTTCTTTTGGGCTCCCTTTCTGGGTAAAGGAGCAGTTACACAGAAGAAGAACAAGGAAAAGATATATATATCTATATAATATATATGTATAGGGTGAAGGGGAATAGGGTAAAGCTTCTTAACTTGGAAAGTAGTGTAGTAGCATTCAACACTGTTAACTACTATTAATGCTTTGGCAAGTTAAAGCTTGGGGTGGGGGGAGAAGAGAAGAAACTTTTGTATGTAAAAGCGTGTCAGTGTGCATGTCTTCTTCTGCTTCTTCTTACATTCTTGGAATTATGTGGATTGTGATTAATTAATTAAAAGCCTAAATAGGTCGACATTAGCTTTAAATCATGACACTAATTGAAGGGTGGTTTAAGCTTATCATGCTTTGTGATGAGTTTTATTTATTTATTTATTTTTTCCAAGGCATTTGTTGTCTTTGATAATGTTGTGAAGCTTCTAGCGTCCTCTACAATTATGCTAAGGTGGAGGATTTGTTGGGGTGATTGGTGCAGTGGGTCAGCTGCACACTGTCCAATGAGAGCATGCCACCTTGCCAATTATATAGAAGATTACAAAACATTGCAGGGCAATATCTTATCTGTACATCTATTAGTAACTTATAAATTTTATATCCTACTTATTCAAATTATTATTGTTTAGATGGGTTTATTAATTTTACTTTTAATACTACAAGTTTTTTTTAGAAAAAAAATTAAATCTTTGAATGGTGGGTGTTAGATGTATTTTCTATAAGAGGGTGTACAAGTTGGCATATTTCATGTTCTACTTCCTCTTTTTATGCCACACCGTACATCCGTTGTTCTATTCAGACATGCCTAATTTGATTTATTTATAGTTAAAGGCTTATGAATTTATACGGCTTATTTAATTGAGCTAAACTTTATTGTTCCAAAGATTGATCTAAAAAAGCAAATGGTCGATAAATAATTTTAATACCAGGAGAACTATCATACTTATTTAGAATATCGATGTGATATCAACAACTCTAAAGAGTATAATTTCTGCAAGCTTGAGCTCAGCTTGTGTATGTATAAAATGTCTAGTGAATGCCATTGCAATGTTTGACTTGTGGTTGAAACTGTGAACTAATGTATAGTATGAGTATAATGATTGATCTAAGTTTGGATGTATGATTCCCTAGCCCGTGGTTATATATAAAACAGTACATACAATAAAGCAAGCTCTTCGGATGGTGACTTTAGTTGTTCATGTGAGTATCTTGATGAAATAGTGTTCTTGGAGTTATTCTTAATAGTTGCTATCATCGAACAGCTTGAGATTTCGTCGGTTAATGATAACGATTGATTAGGGATAAAATAAACAATTGATTTGTGTCTAATATAAAGGCGAAACATTTAGCATCTAGTGGTCCTCATGCTTTTAGAGAATATTTGTGTTTCTTTTTCCTTTTTCCCTTTCAATTAGGAGTGTGGACTTGAAATGGACTTCTACAATCGCTGTTTTTTTTTCTTTAAGAAAGGTTCATGAAAATGGCCCTCGTTAGGTAGCATACAATATATCCAAAGTAGTTGTTTGACAATGTCCCCTCTAATGGACAATGAAACCTCCAAATTATAGCCGAATCTCCGGGCATTATTTCTGGTTAATGAAAGTGACCTACGGAAGAAACATTACGATTGTATATCCTTCTTTATCTGGAATAATTGCTCTTGAGGACGTGCCGCGAGGCTGCCCTATGTTTGTGATTAAACACAGAACGGTTGGATTGTGTAGACAGACAGATCGATGAGCGACTTCAGTGTATTGGCTTAAAAGGATCAGCATCTTGTCTTGTGGCGAGAGGCCAGATTAAACCGAGTCACGTTCGAAATGGCGTGAGACTATGTTGGACCGAGTTATATTCGAAGTGGCGTGAGGCTAAATTGAGCCGAGTCACAATTGAGACTAATAGGCGCTGTGTTTTGTACGTTTTAAGTGAATTGATTGTGTATTTCTAATAGCTCGAGTTTTTGAGATTAATGGTTAGCGCCAACGATCCGACACAGCGAACTTCTAAATCTAATTATATGCAGCTCGACCATCGACTAAAAGACTCCCTTCGAGTCTTTCAATCTGAGTTTAAGATTAATCCTTATCCTATAATTCAATCCTGTGTATAAAAACCTTCTGTTCCTAACCTTAATCAAATACTTTTTTTGATTAAGCCTTAATCAAATATTTGAGGCACTAAAATGGCCTCTCTTCGATCATAACACAATTTGTATTTGGTTTTTTCTTTAAAAAAAAGGGAAGGGAAGTAGGAATTAGTACCGGGTTATGAATGATTAGAGAGTACCTTCCAAGTTCTAGAAAAGTGTAGTTTTCCAAAATCTGCAGGTCCCGCAAGATCAAGTCAAATTTATCCTCTTTCCCTAATTCAATAATTGCATGTCGCTTCGTAATTTAAGCTATTGAAAAGCACGGCACATAGCAAATTATTCTAAACCTATTTCTAACAACATTATTGTCTATGTCTCCTATGAATTGAGATGAACACAAATTATGGGCTTCTGTAATCGACATCACATTTCTGGGACCTCAAAAGATCTGATTGATATCTAATATTCTGATGTAGTTGACATATGTAATACATTTCATATCATTAAAGCTCGAAAATTAAACAACAATGTATTGACTAGTTTTAAGAGTTCCAAGGAGCTAACTTGTTTATAAATGAAAAAAAGACCCAATTTACCTTTCTCATAAGTCTTTTTCCATTAAGGGACAAAAGCTGAATGAGCCCTCATCCTCTGCTTTATTGCTGCAGATAAAAGCATTTGTGCTTTTTCCTCCTGTTTTTTCTTTCTAGAAACTGAAATGGACACTTATCTCAGATACCAATTCATCACAAGTTGTCATGGCAGTGGCACAAAGCATCTCACTTCCAAAAATATGTCTACATTTACTTTTTGATATGAGAAGCATTTTGGGAGACCTCAATCTCAGCCCACGGCCCACATAACCTAACAGGTATGAGACATAATGCATTCGAATCAATAAAACCCAATAACATAACGTCGTGAGCTTGGACTTAATAGAACGCATCAATTCTTTATTCACATATCTTTTATTCCATAAGGATTAGCACTCAATAATGTCGCCCTTTCATATGTATAAATAAACTAGTCAAGTTGGCCATCTTGATACCAATCCACTAATTAATATTCAATTATTGCTTCATATCATCTTAGACTATTTTTCAATTCATTCGATTCCATACTCTCCTTATTCTCAGCCAATACACCAAACTGATACCTCCATGCTCTATCTCCAAGGCCTTACTATTCCATTAATGCCCAATTAATTGTCATGTTTACAAGAGTCAACCTAATCAGTCACACCATATCACAACGAACAGTAACTCAAAATCTTTAGCATGTAAGCTATGATACCGACAAAATAGCACAAGCCTACAGTAAAATCTGGTATTTCAATCAGAAGTTTTTCTATTGAGCAATTTAGATCTCTTTTCAGCTTTTCGTTACATCAAAAACTTCAGATTTTGTAAGGAAGAAGCAGGAGCAAAATGAAATAAACATCGAATCTTCACTTGCTTAGTAAGCCTCAAAGATTCCACATAGAAATTTCGCTCACCTTGGCCCATTTTAAGTGACCTTATTGTGGACTGTAACAATGCCATCTAAACACTGAAAGGCACCTCTTCTTTAGCTAATATATATTTATTAAATCACATCCCTCTAGAGCCAAGTTAGCTACCGCACAAAGAGTATACTTCACAACGCCTGCAAATGGAACATTTTCTACCTAAATGTGATCACCGAAACTAACCAGCCGAGTCATAATCTTGCAATCAATATCTTTCATTAGCAAACAGCTTCACAGAGACAACGCTATACACTATTAAAGTTGACCTCATACTCATGGTTCACTTGTAGTCATTATTGAAAAAAGAAGTTAGTAAAAGCTATATATCGAGCATCGGAAACACGCTATCATTATTTTTTTGTCACAAGGAAAAGCTGTATAGACTTTGACTAATTGGAGAGCATAATTGGCTCTCCATTTTCAACATAAATAACAATATCCACTAAGCATAACTCTAAAGTGTTGTATAAAATTGAATGGTTGTGAAGGATACCATGCGGTAAGTCTCTAATCATGGAATAGAAATATTGTCAGCAAAATACTTTAACTATCTACTAGTCTTATAAATACTGAATTATCAATTCATTCATTCTTGATCAATAACGCATACGCATATTATTTAATTCCCTTGAGGAGGAAAGCATATTGAGTACAAAATCAGATAACTACCACATGTGGCAGATGCGTCTCTGAAGTACCAGATAAACCAGAATTGCAAGCTAATTGTTAACAGATTTGCGGTCAGATTTTCTTTATTCACAACTGAACTATCGACCAGTCATTCTATGACGAAATCAGATTTTTTTTCTATTCACAGAATTGAACAATCTATCATTCACTCTACGACGAAATGCATCTCGATTATTGAATTGGCCATTCTATAGACGGCAGAGTTGACCCGGCGATAAAATAGTGTTTTTTATGCATTAAAAACAAAAGAAAAAAAATCTGCACATAGAGATATGAATATGAGAATATCCACATACATACCTCACAGATTGTCTGTAGTAATAGCAGTGGTTGACGATAAACAGAGCCAGATCCCAAACATCATGGAGATGCTCCACTTCTTTGCCCTAGCAGTGCTACTCTTCATATTACTATCTCTTCTCCTTCCCCGAGCCGCAAAACCCTCGAAGCCTCCACCGCCTCCCTCCCCGAGCCCCTTCTCCCTCCCCATCCTCGGCCACCTCCACCTCCTCCTCCCCCTCGGCGACAACAACCCCCTCCACCGCTCCCTCGCCTCCCTCTCCTCTCTCCATGGCGGCGTCCTCTCCCTCCGCCTCGGCTCCCGCCGCGCCCTCCTCGTCTCCTCCGCCGCCGCCGCCGCCGAGTGCTTCTCCTCCCGCGACGCTGCGTTCGCCTCGCGGCCCCGCCTCCTCGCCGGGAAACACCTCGGCTACGCCTATACCACCCTCGTCTGGGCCCCCTACGGCGCCCACTGGCGCAATCTCCGCCGCATCGCCGCCGTAGAGCTCTTCTCCCCCGCCCAACTGAGCGCTTCCGCCCAGATCCGCGCCGATGAGGTCGCGGAATTGGTCAAAGCCCTCGCTAGGGCATCGGGGGGCCCCGATCGGAGGGTCGTGATGAAGCCGAGGCTCTTCGCCATGGCGATGAACGTGCTGATGCGGATGATCGCGGGGAAGAGGTACTACGGAGGAGGAGGCCAAGGGGGCGAATTAGGGTTAGCGGGATCGGAGGAGGAGGCGAGGAGGTTTCAGGAGATCGTGGAGGAGACGTTCGCGGTGAGCGGCGCGACGAATTTGGGGGATTTCGTGCCGCTTCTTAGGGTTTTGGATTACAAGGGTTTGCAGAGGAGGCTCGTGAGGTTGCAGGAGAAGAGGGATAAGTTTATGCAGGGGATCGTGGATGAGCATAAAAGAATAAGAAGAGGAGGAGATGATGATGCTGATAGGGGCGAAGAAGGGAGGAAGACGATAGTTGACGTGTTGCTGAATCTTCAGGAAAGCGATCCTGAGTACTACACGGACGAGATCATCAAAGGGTTTTTGGTGGTAAGTCACTGGTATCTGCTGTCCCAGTTTCTTTTGAAAATTTGTATATACACCGCTCCAAATCCACTTATTTACACGTACCTTCTTGTTTCCCAAAAAAAAAAAAAAAAAAGAAACTCGGCTTTGCAATCTGCATGGCGTGTTGCTCAGGAGGTTCATTCCTCCTCTTGTTTTATAGAAGGTTCTCCTACTATTATGCTGAGAGTAATAGATTTTAGCACCAAAAATACTATTGCATGCATGCGAAAGAACATACCCAAAGTTATGGACTATTTTGGAGAATATTGAAGTGTTAGTGTAGATTATAACTTTTAAAAATATTAACTCAAATACATGCATGTTAAAATAAGTCATAACTGTACTGTACTCAAACGCCTGAACTGAGAATGGTTTAGGCGTTCTGAATCTTTTGATCTACCCAATGCTGCAGGTAATGTTGTCGGCGGGCACCGATACTTCGGTGGTGACAATCGAATGGGCGATGGCGCTCTTGCTGAGCCACCCAGATGTAATGGAGAAGGCCCGAGCCGAGCTCGACCTTCGAGTCGGTTCGGGTCGACTCGTTCAGGAATCGGACCTCTCCGACCTCCCTTATCTCCAATGCATCATCAAAGAGACGCTCCGGCTCTACCCCGCGGGCCCACTCATCCCAGCGCATGAGTCCACTGAGGACTGCACTGTTGCAGGTTACCACGTGCCACGCGGCACGATGCTACTCGTCAACGCATGGGCCATCCATAGGGACCCCACAAATTGGACCGAGCCAACGCAGTTTCGGCCGGAGAGGTTCTTGGTGGAAAGGGAAGAGGTGGAGGGGTCGATGGTGATGTTGCCGTTCGGTCTGGGACGGAGGAGGTGCCCGGGCGAGGGCCTGGCCATGCGTGTGGTAGGCCTAGCGTTGGCTGCGCTGGTGCAGTGCTTTGAGTGGGAGGTGGGGGGCGAGGGCGTGGACATGACCGAGGGGACCGGCCTCACGATGCCCATGGCAAAGCCGTTGGTGGCCGCATGCAAGCCCCGGACGGCCGTGATCCACGCACAGTTAGCTAGCGTTGGTGCGGCATGATTGATGACCACCTGCACATCTTGTATCTGTACATCTCCTGCGTTGTTTTCACTCAGTCTCCTACATTTGATTGTTGAAATTAATTTGGTTAGTGAAGATGAAGATTTATAAAAGCAATTGTAGAGATCCAAGTTTGCCACGTGAGTGAACTTTGAAAGGATGCAGTGTAGGAGATATTCTGATGCACGTAGTGTGGGGCACGAATTTTTCCGGTGTTAATTAGATGCTCTCTTATGATGTTTTCTGGGGAGTCTCTTATTAGTTAGCTTCAATAAAGAGGGAGGGGACACCACTGAGTTAACTTCCGATGAAATTGCATAATCACATCCTGCGCTGAAAACGTGGCTAGATTAAAAACTACCCCCACCATGCTGTTTACTTCGTGTCTCACATATCTTTCATGTAAAAGAAGATGAAATAAAACTTCATCCGACGCTTTGTTACTGTCTTAATTAGACTTAAAATTTCTTCTTTTTTTTATATAAAAAAAATCACTTGTAAAACTCTTTTAATAATAATATGCAATAATTGTTGAATTTGGCCGGGACACTTAAATTTCTTCAACAGGCCAGGCTCCCGGGCCCGGTAATTTGGGCCGACATTGGGCCTAATTTGTAATTTCTGAGCCCTTAAAATCACGCTCGGCCTTAAACTCCGCCCGGCCTGCAACTCACTCGGCTGTAGATTTGATCGACGGTCGGGATTGGCTTAGGCACTTTCCAGCTTCACGATATATATATATAAATGATGTGTCCTTATCCTGCTCCATTTGAAACACTCGTTGGCCCCGCCATCTCCTTCCCTCCCTCCCACTCTCTTCGCTGCGACGCGCGCAAGAACTCCGCGAAGAAGGCGACGATCGTCTCCCACTCCTCCTCTCTTCGATTATAGCTTCTCCAAGAAACTGTGCAAACAGCGGAGGAGAAGAAGCACTTTCCCGAGAAGCCGTGCGAAAAGCGCAGGAGAAGAAGCCCTTTTCTCCCCGCTTCCCCTCCGCTCTTCCCCTTCGAGGAACCCATCGGCGGGATCCATGGCGAAATACCCGATCACCGATAAGGATCTCAATCTCGTCATCCTCCGCTATCTCCAAGAATCAGGTCGACCCCCTCCTCCGAATCCCCCTAATAGTTGTGATTCTTTGCAACATCGTTGGATTTTTAACCACCTCTTATGTTTCCATGGTCGTTTTGGTGTTTTTATGCTTTCAATTTGATCTTCTAGGTTTGCTTTATGTTATTGATGCTGCAATTGTTCGGTGTTCTGGTTCTCTGGGGTTTCTTTTGCCGATTTTGGCGGCTTTCTTCAGTACCTCCTCTCTTTGTGATTTGTTGCTGCTGCTCTTTGGTGTTTCAATTTGTTTAATTTGATTTCTTACTAGTTCTGGATGTTCTTGGTGCTGCAGTTGTTTGATGTTTTGCTTCTCTAGGGTTTCTTTTGCCTATTCTGGTACCTTTTTTGCTTCTCAGGTTTCCACGTCTCTTATCTTGAGAAGTCAGTTACGGTTTCAGTAGAAATGTTACAGATGCATTTGGTAACCACTCTTAGGGCTGGGGCACGTACGCTTATTACGCACTCATGTGACAAATTTCAGGTTTCAAGCACTCGGCGTTTACTTTTGAAAATGAGTTGCGGGAGAACGCATGTGCTGGAGATACAATTCCATTTGGTACTCTAAAAACAATTGTGCAAAACGGCGTCCAGCACAAAGTGTTGGAAGCTAACGCAAGCAATGTAAATGTGTTGCATATTAATAAGTTATTTAGTACAGCAATTGTTTGTATTGTTTCCTCGGATAACATGTTTCTGTTTGCTTTTTTTGCGGTTATTGACTCGCCAGAGCGACACTGACACAGATGAAGACTTTTCTTTTCTCAAACCTATGGATATTATCACGAAAGATGCTGATGAGCTGAAAGAAATCATAAAGAAGAGAAGGGAGAAAGAGAAGGACAAAGTAGAGGAAAAGCCAGGTGAGACCAAACTCCACAAAAAAAAAATGTATGGTGTCATATGTAATGGACTAATGTTAATCAGTTAGTGCTGGTGCTTCGTTCATAATGTTGTCCATTGCTTTGTTTTATCGTTTGCCCATCTTTCTTTCTCTTCTCCCCTTTTTCTTCCATTTTAACTTTTTCTTGCTTGATCGTGCACAAATCTTGTGACCCTTTTTCTTTTTCTTTATTCTGAGATAAGTGTGATTGGATTATATCTTCCATTGTATAAATTAGGAAATCTGAAATGACAACTTTCAAATGATGTATTAGGCGCCAACTATCTGCATCCTTCATACCGAAAGTCCATCATTAATCTGATTCACTCGAAGGCCACCCAGCTGCTGTAATATCTAGTAGCCCACAGTCACGTTTAGTCTAAAATTCTTTGGTTGATGGCCGTGTATTTTCAATCGAGTTTAGAGCTAACTGTATCTTCGCCTTTAGTTGAACCAGGACATCCTTTAACATTTGGCATAAAATGATTATTTCGTCCATACATGCCAATCAACCTATCTTTGATCAGTGGTGTAAAGTGCTTAATTGCCTTCTCAAGCCCCTGCAAAACATGACAGATGTTGCATATTCTATCTTGTATGCTTAGAATCCAATTGATTTGATTCAATTTTATTTGATTTCTTCTATGTGCATTGATACTCACCCAACTTGACCTCCATATTGCATTGAGGAAAAGGTGCATCTTCGTTGCCAAGTTAGTTCCTCCACATCTTTCAGCATACTGTTAGGCCTTTTTCACGCTTTCAAATTCACTATATTTTTATTATTTTTTATGCTTAGAGTTGTTTCCAAACTTGTTTGACCTTCTTTGATTATGGCTGTCAGTGATTTACCTCTGTAATGCTTATTTGAGTTCTCGTACGAACTTAGAATTGCATATGTTTCTCCCTGTGGACCAGTTAATTCTAGAAGCATGTATGCAGTATTAAAGTCTCGTAGGTATACATATGCAGGATTATGTCTTTTGAGTTGTTATATAAGTGAGTTTTGGAAGGTATCCACATGCAATTCTGCAGGTCAAGGGGTAATAACACAAATAAGAACTTCTTGATGGACATATTTTGAAAGATTTATTTATGCTAATCATTTTGCTTTACCAGCATGTTGTTTCATCTTTTGTTGCAGTTGCCTCTATATCTAAATATAAAAGTCTCACATCACTAATTTTTTTAATAGGGCTTGAACAAACAGACATCTCCCCTGACTCTCGCTCGTTATCCTGCAAGATTTCTAGTTCTGATTTGACTATTTTGGAGGGCCATACTTCTTGGGTTTGATTTTCCTTCTCTTTTTTTTTTTTTTTGGCAAAATGTCTTTTCTCGAATTCTGTTGACTATGAAGTTCTACTCAGGTTATGTTCATTTTCTTTTATGTCTGTTTAGGCCACTGTTTGTGCATGGAGTCCAACAGATTCTTTACTAGCATCTGGGTAAGTAATAGTACTCCTAGAACTTGGTTAGCATGTAAGAGTTAGTTTATTTAGTTTGTGTAAATCAGTACTTCTATTAGCGTTTTTCTGCTCATATTTAATTACTTATGTTTTGATGGTGATGCCTTTAAGTTCTAGCCTGATACTTGAATTGCAACATTACCAATTTCAATAATTATTGTTGTCCTGCAGATCTTTCTAGCGTATCAGCGAAGCCTTCATTGTATGCCACGATTAGCAGTCAATATTAGGAGATTCAGTCATGCAGTTGCTTTTGCTGAATTTATTGTTCTTTAACATCATTTCTCAATTTATTGAGCCCCTGTCATGGGAATTTGGTGCCTACAATTTTTTCCCCTCCATGTCAAGTATGTGTTAACCATTGCAAATTTTTGGGATAAGCTGCTATAGGGCAAGAATACTACTTTCTAAACTAAGCCTTCTCATAATTGAGAAGGCTATCTTTGCAGACTTGTTTTTTTTATTTATTTAGCACTTAGTCCACATAATAGTTATTCATTTGAGTCATTTCTGTTATTAGGGGATGTTCGAAGGTAAGCCAACTTTAACGACCATCTGGGGCTCTGATGTGAGCACGTTGCACTTGAGGGAGAAGTCTGATGTGAAAAGTAGTTTTTTTCCATAAACCATCATGCCTCACGCAGACCACGGGCAAACAGTTATGATATGATTTTTGTGGTGCTTGAGAGGGATATCAGTTTCTGCTTTCACTGGAACTTCATTTTGTCTGACAGTGTTAAGTAGTCCTCAATAGCAAACTGAGCCTTAAGCTTCATTCCCCGCTGATGGATCGACTATAAGATAACTATCAAGAATTCTGATATGATTCTTCTTTTGTTGCTGAATCCTATTTTGAGCTCTGTCAAAGTGGAAAGTTACTGCTACGCTTGGCTATGCTTATCTTTTTCTTTCTGTTTTTGCTCAAGTACTATGCAACTGAATGTGCCAGTGGATGGACTTAGATGCCCTTGTTAATATTCGTTAGTGCAAACCCACTTTAAAAATACGAATAAAGAGGTGAAAAGAGTTGTTAGTTTTTTTCACCAGACAAAAAGACATGGATGTATAGTTTTTAAATGTTTGCCAATGCATTCAATTGCATTGAACTCGTGGAAAAACAAAAAAGGGGGGAAAAAAATTGCATAGCAAAACGAGGCCTACAATTTTTTGAATAAAGTTCATCCTCAGCAGCAAATAGAAGATGCATATATCATAATCATAACTTGAAATTTTAAAGTCTATGATCACTGTCCCAAATTTCTCCCTTTTATTCAGTATGGAGTAGTTTCCTGCTGCTCTTCACTGTGTGGTTTTTTTGCTAACTCATTTTGTTAATGTGGTTGTTACCTTGCTTTGTGGATTGCTTTACTGCTACTAACTAGGAAGCAGATTTCTCTAGAAAGCTTTTTGGGTTGTCCATTTGTCCTCTAACAAGTAATGCTGTTGTTGTGCAATCGTTAGATCTTCAGACTGGACGACTAGGATTTGGAGAATTCCACATGGCCATTGCGGATCTGGTGAACGAAAATCTCCTTCAAGTTTTGTGCTGAAACATTTTAAGACTGGAAAGATAAGAGATGCTAGTGAGGAAAGAGATCTCCCAAGCCTTGCTTGGAATGTAAGTTCTCTTAATTATGATGGCACTACCACCTACATTCTGTAGAAGGCCAAAACAATTGCTTTCATAATTTAGTTAAGGGAAAAAAGCTTGAGACCTACCGAAACTTCGATGTGCTTGGAAATCACCACCCGAAGTATAAAAAGTTGAAATTTATTGCTTGAACAATCAATTTTTTAATCAACCACTTAGCCCAAATTGCCGTCATGTTCTCTCTGATTGCCATCAACCTGTGACCGTCATGTGAATGTATTCACTTGTGAACTTCGGTCAAATAACAAATCACTTAAATTTTGATTTGTTAGAATCCCCTGAACTTTGGCCAGATTACATATGACTACTAGCACTTTAAACTCCATGTGCTATTTGAAAGCATAGTTTTTTGTTTTTTGTTTTTTTTTGTCATGTGATAGTCACCTGCTAACGACAATTAGAATACTTGACTTGAGCTGTGTAGTTGATTAGAATACATTGATTGTTGATTGTTTAGGTCAACTTTTTAAACTTACATGGCTATTTGCAATCAGGCCAAATTTCAAGTTTCCCTAGAGCTTTTGTCCCTCTAGTTAAATAATACCTTTAGTCCTTTACAGTAACTTTCACCTCCAACTTGAATTCCTAAACATACATAAATGGTCAACTTCAGGCAAATCCCTGGCAGTCAGAATCTGCTTCCTATTTGTTTCAATTAGAGATTATTTACTGATTTCTTGCTGTTTTCTGTTTCTGCATTGTAGGGTGATGGTTCATTGCTTGCCACAGGTTCTTGTGATTTTTTGACAAGAATTTGGGGTTGCGATGGTAAATGTTCAAGGATTCCCTGCATTGTTTTATTTTTCTTGCTTTCGACTTGGTGCACTGTGCTTATTATCGAACTTATCAGCTTGCTACAATCAGCCATCTAAACTAGTTCCATTCTATGTTTCTTTTTAGTCAATTCTCAGTTTTCTTAGATTGGTAAATTTGTCTGAATAACTATAGGTAGAAAAAAGGACCTTTTTATGTATTTGTTTGGGAGAAGAGGATCTGTGTTAAGTATTTTATCTGTAAGATTGGTCTAGAACCAATTTTGTGAAAATATATCATTTGCTGATGTTTCCACTAGTTGACCTCAATATCCATCATGTGGGCACCTCCTCCCTCCAGAGATATAGGTTGTGCAGCTGCTTTTTCCTTTTTTTTTATTGACGTAAAATAGAGAGAGAGAGCTACCATTGTCGGTTTAGGCATACTTGACTATAGTTACGATGTGGTTACCAGGTTGTTATATGTAACAAGTCAAACGTAATTCCTCTCTCTTAAATAGTTCTTCTTAAACTTATGTTTTTTTGTGTAAGCCATTTATCTTTTCAATACTCTAATGTATATTATGTTGTTACTTGCTTTTTGCCTTTTTATGGTGTGGACTAAAATGTGCAGGAGAATTAATAACAACTTTGGATAAACATAAAGGCTCTGTGAGTTCTTTGAAGTGGAATGAGAATGGTGATTTTCTTCTGAGCGGAAGCTTTGACCGTACTGCTGTAGTCTGGGACACAAAGACATGGCAGCGTAAGCAACGGTTCAAATACCATTCAGGTAATGCAATCGACTCTAGTAATAAGAAATGCAGTAAATGTGTACCAGTTCCTCTCAGCATTATGAGAAGCAGCTTTCTCTAATATATCTGTGCTTTTGTTGTCTTCCAGATAAAGTTTACGATGTTGATTGGATGAACAATGACACTTTTGCTACATGTTCAAAAGATAGAAAAATTTATGTTTGGCAGATTGGAGGTTTCATCCCTATATGGGAATTCTGTGGGCATAAGGTTCTTCATTATAAAGCTCTTGATTTCTGTTGTGTATGCATTATAGCTTGTAAAAGCTCCATTCCAGCCTTTACCATTTGGATTTCCTGACCTCACACTCTCAGAACTCCCTAGAAATGTGATTTGATTTTAGTAGACAAAAGAATATGATACAATGGCTTCATTCTGACAATAGTCTTATGGAGGCAATGGCTGCAATCATCTATTATGATATCGTAGTAGGTTCATGAAAATAAATATTGGTGGTTTATCTTCCAGTAACATCCTATTGATCTCTTCCAGCGTGAAGTTTATGCTATAAAATGGGATCCAACGGGCTCTTTGTTGGCTTCATGCTCGGGAGATAAGACTGTAAAGGTGAGTCAAATATATTTGAATAAACAACAATATGTGCCTGTTTCATTATTATGCGGACAAGTTAATATCAACCTCTTTTTAGCCGATTGATCTTTTATGCTTGGGTTCTTTCAACAGTTTAAACTTTTTTTTTGGCAGATATGGAGAATTGATGAACAGAAACATTTGTATGACTTTCGAGAGCACACTGAGGTTGTAATAATCTCTTGTTGGACACCCCTCTTAGACTCTTTACAGATGAATATCTAAGTAGCAAGGTGGTTCTTTCTCTTCCAGCTAGTGCGTACCATTAGCTGGATGCCGCCAGGGCCTAATGGAGCAAACAATTCCAATCAGCAAGCAGTGCTGGCTAGGTAAGTTGTTCTACATGCAGATTAAACATAATTTGAGAGATTATTATATTATTATGGACATAAATTCTCTTTTTGCATAATTTGGAGCATCCACCTATCGTTTACAGTAGACTGACTTCTGCTCACCCTGCTCACTTTGGGTCTAGTTAGTGTAGGGTAGAGTCCAATTATCTAAACCCCTAATCCAACCCTCACTGTTTGGGTAGGAGGGTGAACGACCCTTGGCCTACTGTAATTCTATAATACATTATGGGGTAATCAGTGACATGTTGGGTCACCCAAGAAAAAAGTTTCAGATTAATAAGTCATCCCATGCTGGTTTAACCCATTAACCCATTTTTTCTATATTATTACTAGTGTGTACACATAATAAATCACACAAGATGAAAGCAATACTCAAATAAATCAGGTAATAAGTGGTCTAATCTATCTCATTTTCTCCATGGACTGGTTAAGATAGAGGGGGAAAAAAATAAAATCCAGTGATCGAAATTTGAAAATGAAAGTCTTAGATGGATAGGACAGGTAGGGAGCAGTTTATTCCTCTCAACTCTACTATCATGACCTTCAAACAACAAACTTATACTACCATTAACCTATCATTAAAAATTTTGGAGGCCGCATGAAGGTACTAAAAGCATTAATTTTTGCACTAATCATACTTGCTTTTTTCACTCAGTTGTTGTGGTCTTACTTCAGGCTACTTTTCTGTTGCTGATAAATATTACGCTTACAGATGCTTCGCCTTGACTACTGTTGTTTTAGAACCTTGAATTCCATTTTCGAGTTGTATTTAACACCAATTAACTGATTTCCCGTGGGGTATCACTTGTTGCTTTGTATGTTTAAAGTCTGTTGGCTCAATATCTTGTCGAGTTCTCTAGTAGGCCTGTTAAAACTTTCTGAATTATATCATTCCATTAATCTCTGTTGCATATTTTGATTTGGTGGCGGCTAACCATTTTTTACCATGATCTTTTCCTATCATTTTGATACACAGTGCATCATTCGACTCAACTATCAAGCTATGGGATGTAGGGCAAGGAAGGCTTCTGAAAAGCTTGAACGGCCACAGGTACAGCTGTAGCTACTTATATAAAAGATAGTATTTTTTTTTTCCTCAAAAAAAAGGAGGACAAAACGAAACAAAACAATAGTGCAGATTTATTTCCTATTCCCTACTGATTCGTATACAAAGCTCTTTTACAGTAAAAAAATATACAAATCTCTTTATCACACACCATAGACTCACATCATATTAATCCTCAGAGATGCGATATATACCATTGCATTTAGTCCGAACGGTGAGTATTTGGCGAGCGGGGGTGCAGATCAGTGCCTGCATATATGGTCTGTGAAAGAAGGCAAGATAGTGAAGATCTGCAGAAGGAATGTTTCTGTTTTTGCAGTATGTTGGAACAGAGAAGGTGACAAGATTGCCGCGAGTTTGGCAAGCGGTGCCGTATGTGTTCTGAATTTCAGATATTAACGAGCTCCATCACTCCATCTACTATTGGGTGCTTGTCATTCCCATTTCAAAGCATACACGCACGCGCACGCACACACACATACACACACACACACACACACCCGAAGAAAGAAAAAGAAAATGGAACATACAAGAGTTAGTCTCTTAATTTCGCGCAGGTTCCATAAGGACCTGTTCCTTATTGTACAGGCCTGTTTGATTTTCTTTTTTTCCTTTTCTTTTCCATTTCTGGGGAAGAGATTGTTTGATTAGTTGGACTGGATAATTGTGCTGATCAATAGTTCGGCATAGAGATTTGTTTCTCTTGAAGATAATTGATATAAAAACTTTTTGTTGCCATGCAGAGAAACTATATAAGCAGAAAGTGTTGCTCATAATTATACACTCTTTGGATGGGTTGAGGTGTATGATATACACCTTTTTTGGAGGCATACTAGCAGTGTTGTTCAATAATTTTTCAGTGTTCTATTGCGGATTGTTTAAAAAGGTAATCTTATAAAAAAAAATTATTTGGTCAAATGATCTGTCTTAAATTTTATTTAGTCAACTATCTTTTTCTTGCTAAAGTTAATAAAATTGAGGAAAATGCTTAATCATTTACAACCTATAGAAAGCGGTGAATTATTTATCATTTTTTAAATATTATTGTTGTTTATAATTTTTTTTTTTATATGGATTGCGAGAATTTTTATGAAATTTTTAGAGTGTACGTTGATTATTAAAATTTTTGTTTGATTATTAAGATTATATAAATAAGTTGTTATAATTTTTTTGGATTGTTAGCATTGTAATTTGTACGTGGGTTATTAAAATTTTTATATGATTGTTAGGATTATATATAATTAGAAAAAAAAAGACGATGAATGATTTAACATTTTCTAATGGTTCAAATTATAAATTTTTAAAAAGGCTTTTTTTACATTTAGCTTCCTTAGAAAAAAAAAATTTATAAATATTTCTATAAAATTTATATTTACAAGATTGGTTCTAGTCCCGCCACGCAAGAGCTACGCGAGCGCCAGGCTAGATTAAGTTGAATACGGTGAATCATTCACCGTGTTTGGACATGGTGAATGGTTCACCGTGTTCTTCCTAAATTCTGAACTCTAAATATTACGTAATATTTCGGATATAAAATTTACACGGTGAATGATTCACCGTGTTCAACTTAATCTTACCCGCTCACGTGGCGCTCGCGTGGCAGGAAAAGGATCAATCTTATAAATATAAATTTTGTGGGACTATTTGTGAAAGACGATCCCCGCTGAAAACTGAAAACTTTAAATTTTTGGTTAAAAACGAACTAGTCCAAAAATAGACCTATCAATGAGAAGCTTGGGCTCAGACAAGACCCACCTATATGTGGCCCGGCCCATTAAATACGGGATCGACTGGCCTTCGTTGGGGCCCAAAGAATATGTGCAACGGGCACATTAAGATCCGGGCCGGGACACCGACCCACGGCCCAATGGGGCCCAGAAGAGCTGATGACTTCGCGGAGTGGGCTTTAATTTTAGCCCGACATTCTCATTGATAAGTCTATTTTTGGACTCTCTCGTTTTTTAACCAAAAACGGAAAGTTTTCGGTTTGCGTCACTGGTAATCCGATTTGCTCGGCGTCGGCGAACTTCTTTTTATTTTGAAGGTAAAAATGCATGGAGACACTCACAATTATACGACTTTCCAACAGGGGCCCCCCAACTTTCAAATTTTTTTATTTAATTAACACCTTCCTTAACTTATTTTTTTTCCAATTTAAGTTATTTTAATTAACTGGACCTAGAAATTATAAGTAAATTAAATAGTTCTATCAGATATTAATTACCGCAGTTTCATTTGACAAAAAATTACATATAATCTTTTTATTTAATAAAACATTAATAAACTAATAAAAGTTTCAACATATGTAACTAAAAATACTTAATTTACCACACACAAAAAAATCAAACAGAGTAAAGGGAGTATTCATAATGACAAATAGTTGAGGTCGTTATTCATCTTTATCCTCTTCTTTATATATATAATTTTATTTTTTTAAGAGAAAAGTCAAACGCAATTTACAGAAGTAATGAGAACAGAAATTGACCTGACTTACCAACCGTACACCAAAAAAGCTACCACCAAGCAAGTGGATACAACGCATACACACCTTAATGCAAGTGTGTACAGCAAAAAATCCAACATACTCAGTCCCATTAAAGCTTATGCCAGGATTTCTCCTGCCATAGGTTTTTCTCTCACCAGCTTTTTATTGTAGCAACAATAGGAGTTCAAAGTGAAGCTTTTGCTTTTGAGAACATGAGGCTAATTTCAGCATCTTGCTACAGCAAGGGCTACGCACTTTTTATCCACCAACAGTTCTTTTGCTGCTTCCTCAGAGCCGATTGGTTAGATATAATTAATAATATAATATAATTCAAAATATGTATAGTTAAGAAATACAGCAGTCACAACCACATACAACTTGCTTTATTGGATGCAGTCAAAACGTTGCAATTATAAATAATTTATTTAGTTACATGCGTTCAATTTTATTATTTTATATATTGAGCAACGAGGTTACCTCTATCATAGGGAAAAAAAATTGTTTAAAAATTAACTCGAAAAGATAACTGTTGCAATTGAAACCGCGACTAATTTGAACATAATTTCAACTGCTACAGTCGAACCTCTTCATTCAGTTCCAACTGCATCAGCTAGATTCAATTGCATCAAACTAAATGCCAGATTTGAACCTATATGTAGTTACAACTACAATATAGTTGTCACTAAATGGAACCAAATAGTCGCTTAAGAGTGAAAAAGAAAAAGAAAAAAAAAAAAAGAGGTTTTAGGGCGAATCGCAATTTGGAAGCAGAATGGCTAAGGTCATATTTTGCAGATTATTCCTGGCTACTTTTCCCATCCTCACTTGGGAAGAACTTCACTCAAAAGCCATTAGGCATAACCAGGACTAATTCGCCATCTGTTGACAAAGAGAGATATTTTAGTTCCTTTCACATGCATATACAAGTTGATAAAAAGAATCTATTCCAGTTTTCTGGTCTGAAAAGAAGTTCAACAAACTAGAAACTCGGGCACCATCCTCCGTTTTTATATGAAACTTGAAAGAACTACAGTTGAGAAAATTGAGAGAGAAAAAAAGAATCGATGCCTTTTGGAGCACACATGACACCTTCCTAAGGCATGACCAAATTGGAAGATGGTGGGATACTACAGGAAAGATCACTACAACTGCATAGCAATAATTGCACTTTGGACATTAATAGACCCCTGCACGCATATTGCTTTATTATATGTGAAAAGGAAGTAGGATGCCTCTCCTTTTCCATCCTGATCAGGTTCTGACTCTCCAACAGTGTGTATTCTATTCTATCCATCCAAACTATACTTCAGTAAAGAGTGCCAAAGTTGGCATCATCACTTCAGAATAGAAGGAAAATATAGAGAGAATTGAGCTTCCTGTTTGTCTTCTCCACATTGTTTTATTTTCTATAACAGCAAGATTCCACCTGCGTGCTGTAAGTGGTTCACAAAGGCACTACCGAGACATTGTCCATTATAAGACATATGAATGTCAACTACATTGAATTCACAAAAGGTATAATGAGTTACAAGACTATTATATGTACTTTTTTGAGTGGAGAGTGGATACTGAAACAGGGATAAGAAAATAATAATAAGAATAATGCAATGTGATGGCATCCCACTCTAACATTACTAACATACTCTTTACAAGCTTAACTGTCAACCATAGTAAAAAGTGCATTGCACTACATAATGCACTAACCTTTGCGGTGACAGATCTAGAGCCCTATGCGATAAGATAATTACCATGCAGATCGCTTCAAGCAATTGAAAATGACTCCTTGTTGTGGCAAGTTTTTTAAAAAAATAAAAAATAAAAAATAAAAAAAGAATAACTGAACGAGTCATCTACGTATATCACCGAAAAACTCTAGACACAAAATTTGGTAACCCTAGAGGTAGTTTTCTCTTCCCACTTTCCAACTTGTCACAGCATCTCTCTCCACTACCTAGAAACAGAAAAGATCCAGAATAGACATAATGGGTATCAGTGCATACAGAAGCTAGTACGGAGACAGGTCTTGTTGGACCATTAACAAAGAGGACTGTGACCTATGCAAAATGAAAAATAACCTAACAAGTGAAAACGATGTCCAAATCTAGAGGTCGATATATGACGTACGATGGTAAACACAACCAAAGCATTGCCCAAGGAATTAATAACACCACGATGTGGGCCGGCTAAGAAGAGATAAGCATCTAAAGATACTAGATATCAACTGAACTGACAAAGTTCTTTACCTACTGATTCCTCTTATACAAAAAGAAAAAAAAAAAAAAAAAAAAAGGACCACCCACAAGCTTCCCACATGACAATTTGTTCCCACTCCCCACTAGCTTGTTCTCCTTTTTAAGGAAAGCAATCGTAACCCAACTGATCCTCCATGATGTCTAATACCACTTCTTTCATTAACACTAGAAGAATGACAAGCCTTCAAAGAGAAAATGAAGAGATGGAAGAGGTATCAGTAAACAAGGAGAGATCAACACCACGTACCAGTGAAATTTATACGGGTGAAGCCACTGATAAAAACTCTCCTACATGGTTGAATTTGACTCTAGGGGGGAACTTATCATCAACGGCTACAGACTGCTTAAATTCCCAGCTGAAAGCTGCAGCTCCTCTGAAGGTGTTCTCATGCAACTTCTGCACAAGGAAGTTCTTCAGCTCACAGGCATTGGGAGGGCACCAGAATGCTCACAAGAGAGAAAGAGGTACTGTAAAAAGATCTAGTAATCCACAAAGAATGATGAGGGGATTACCTCTTGATGCTGCTTTCGTACGTTCTCTACGACCTCAACCTCATTCGATAATTCAAAAGGCAAGCAGAGATAGAGGGAGTGGACCAGCAGCAAGATTTGATGAAACCAAAATAGGTCCGACGGCATTAGACTATGAGGAGGCCGCAACCTCAGCATGGCCTGGAAGTTTTCGGATGACTTCGCAGGAGTCTTCTACTCAATCAACAGAGCAAAATAAGCTAGATTTGAGTCTTCGACTTTGATATATTTATAATTTATCTATCCAGTTCATTTGCAGGTTGCTAATTTACTCTTTAGCTCAGAGTTTTAAATAAACCATTTTCAAACAGCTACCGAAGTAGACTCAATCCAACAGATAGTAAATTACAGTTGAAAAGACTAGTATGAATTCTATGAAGACAAATGGTAGTAAATGCAGATAAAAGCAACAGTCAAAATGCATTTAGGCAATGCATTCTTTAGAATGATATACATCTTGATTTACCATTCTGCACTTTCCTCCAGTAGAGTAGATTTGAGATGAAGTACAGTCTGAAAGAGTATCTACATGGAAAATTAATTACAAGAAGTATTGCATTCAAGTTCCCCTGCAATGAAGATTCATGACCACCGCAACCAGAAAAACAAATAAATCATATAGGAAACTATTTGCATCGCTGCCCTGTAATTTAAATAGAGTACGAATATCATGATTACCGCAAACAGGCAGTAAAGAAGAGAAGTTAATCAGATATTGATTTTCCAAACACACGAGTTTGCAGCATCAAATCCTAATTTTAGGTGGTTTTATACTATTATTATCTGATGAAACTATTTGATGCTCTTTCGGCTACATATTAAACAATCAGCTGACAACAAATATCTTAACCCTTTCCCTATTTTGTATACCAGAAATGCAACTTTAACTCGATAGACAAAGGTCAAAGCCCCTTGGATTTTTTTTTCTTTTCCCATCATAAAATTGTGCTGTTAATGAGCAGAAGAAAGTGCAGTCCGTAAGAAAAACCCAACTTAGAAAGCCAATCAACATGATTTTGTAAAACTACAACATATTAAATAACAGAAAATTCTACAAAAAAAATTCTGACTTCATCTTGTATTTATGCCATCATGCAAGTGCAATGCATGCATGACCATGAAAATTGCTTTGATACAAGATTGCAATAAGAAAGGAAACACCAACAGAAATATCAGAAAAGAGGGGAGAGGAAAAGGATAATAATAAACAGTCTGTTCAAAACTGAAGCCAAATCAAGAATGAAACCTAGACCTGAGCAAGCGGCTTTACGTAAATACCTGGAAGCAGATTCCACCATGAAGAGGCAAGCGTTGTGAGAGAGGGGGAATTGCAAAAAGAGAAGGTGACTTGAAAAGGTTCACACAAAGAAAATGATGTTTGAATACTTTGTGCAACTTTTATGCTGAACTCAGTGTTAATTCATGAGCAGCAGGCTTCATCCGCTTCTGGTGATGGCAAAACAGCAAAGCCACGCCAATTTGAACTTCTTGGTGGCGAAACAGCAAGAAATGCAGACTTCATCATTCTTCAATTCTAAAAACACAGGAAAGAAACACCAAAACAAGCCGAGTACATCCATCATACTGAAATCGCTGATGAAACACACTGAGAAGCTCACTTCACTCTCTGCTATGAATTCAGTGATGGAAAACCATGAAAGACCGGTTTTTTGGGAACATGTCATCTTCTCTCTCCAGACTTTTCAGAGAGCTGAGTCCAAGAAGGGAGAGGGGGGGGGGGGGGGGGGGGGGGGGGGGGGGGGGGGGGGGGGGGGGGGTGGGGGGGGGGGTGGTGTGTGGAGGGTGGTGTGTGGAGTGAAACACATCTTCCCTCTCTTGACTTTTCGGGGCCATGTCGGAGGGGAATCACTGCTGTTGATCAGTTCATATGCTCAAATCTTAAAGCAACAAGGATGGTGGTGATCCCATCTCATGCAGCATCTCTTTTTTTTGTTTTTCCTTCTTCTTTTTGAATATGCAGGAACATGATAGTTTTGAGGATCCAACTCAGATTTTAGCTATTTTCTGTGTTACCAGACCACATGATAAGGCTATAGACATGCAGGTTATTCTAACAAATACATTAAAAATAAAATTACTGCCCGCTAATTTTATAATAAACTCATATAGAGGAAAAACTCTACTAAGAATCATTCTAGCTGTTACATTGTTGTGCAGTTTATATTGCAAGTTTGATTTCGAAACTTTGTAAACCGGTACACTATGTGAAGGCTACAACTTTCATTTCCTAGTTCCATGTAGCCAAATGAAACCTCTTTGGGGACAAAAATACAAAGTTTCCAAATACGTACAGTGGAATATTGAATGACTGCACCATGAGATCTCCTGGTCGACTACAATCCACTCATTTCATAACATCTTGGGTCTAGATTAATGGCCTTCAACCATTACCTACCACTTTTCAACTTCCTCAGTTCACGTGCTATTGCCTTTTGCCTGCTGCTGTCTGCAAATTCTCTGGAACTTCTGCCATCATTTTTTATGCCGTTGTTCGATCCAGTTTCACATGTTGCACCTCTATCAGAAGAAATAGGCGTATCAGGATAACTAGTAGAATTCTCTGGTATTTCCTCATTGGACTCGAAGCCTTTTCTTCCTCTTCCACTGATAATTTTCTGGTTCGGAGTGATAAAAGCTCCATTGTTAGCAGGATCGGTAGAGGAGGGTTCTTTGCCAGAAACTTTAAAGCTGTGACGTGCATTCTCAAACCATTTGCTGACCTGTGAGAGCATAACACCTTATGAGCATAGCAGTAAGAGACCACAACGAGAGAGAGAGAGAGAGAGAGAGAGAGAGAGAGAGATAGAGAGAGAGAGAGGACCTGCCGAAATGTCAGCCCTAATTCTTGTGCCAGACTTTCCTTTTCCTCACGGGTAGGATATTGATTTGCTTCAAAAGATTCAACAAGTTTCTGGTATGAAAGAAACAAAAATGAGACTAGTAAATACAGAATTTCGTTAACTATTAAAATGCACTGTGCAAAAAAGCTCCAACTATCAACACACTATACCTCATCTTACAAGCCAATCGTCTCAATCAAGAACTTTCAAGAACAGCAAGCAAATGATCAAGCATATGGTACAAGGGCTTATTCACAAGGCAAGCATCTCAGATTGGATAGCTTTTTAACTCATTATTACATTTTAGCTGAAAAAACACAAAACTGTTTCAAGATTTGACCACAACTGAAAATGTTCTGGCCAGAAATGATTGGCTTTAATCTGAAACTACCTTCAGTTTTGCACATGGGTCAATAACTCATAAAAGTTTACCAAAGCTGTCAATGATTGCCTTTAATTGATAAAAAAATAATGCTGCAAAGTAAAAATGGTGAAGCAATCCTTGAATATATTAGTGAATACACGAGGTAAAGATCAAGCTCTGCTTTGGTGAATAGTTTTAGCATGTTGTTACTACATATGCAATATCTTAATCTTCAATAGGGCGGGGACATCAGATTAGCCTAGACAAAAATCCCTAGCTTTAAATTTAGACCAGTAAAACCATAAAAAACAACACAAACCAAGAGAATATGCTTAAAAAATGTCTGACAACTTCTTAGACTAGCTTGTCTTTATCCATATTTTCTTACTTGATATTTGTCAAAAGAATCAATAGTATCTGGCATTCAAACCTATCAACTTAATTAAAGCATAAGAAGGAAAAATCTAGGACACTCAAAATTGCAATACCTGAGAGAATACTCTACCATATTGCCTTTCTCGGGAGGGAGTACTTAAATCTGATCTATCCTCTTTTTGCTTGCCCTTAACCCTCCTAGACCTTTTTTGATTTTCGGTTGATTGAGGAGATTCAACCGAGTCTTCTCTGTCATCTTTTCTTCCTTTCTTTAGGATACTCTTTTCCGACCAATCGTCATCTTCACTTGAATCCGAAGATGCTTCACCATAGGCCTCCTTGAAAATCAAAAGATAAGTATATGATGAACTTAAGAGTCAAGCTAGTTTTACGTATCATAAAAATAATAATTATATAATACCAAGAAAGTAGAATCCTGTCAAATTGAGTACTTTCCCTCTTTATTCCTCTCTATTCTCCTGGCAGTGACAAAATTTTGACCCACCTTGGAAGACTTTTGCGGAGCCTAAAATACTAATTTGCTATTTCCTATTGCTACCCAGCTAACACAATGCATAGAAAGAACTGATTAGCAAGGCCAACTAGGATTAACTAAAATTAAAACACTTGGGTGGGCTAGAAAAGCTCAAAATTGGGTCCGAAGGGCATAATAAGGTGGCCTTAATTTTTCATTCTCCTTTTTTTTGTTGGTAGTTATAAGTTATATTGGCTGTTTTGTTTTAGCTAGTTTCACTTTTTTCTGCTGAAGGTTACAAAAAGGATTAATGTTGACAAGCCCAACCCAAGGCCAAACCACCAAAAGGATAAAAAAAGACCCAATGTATCTCCATGACATATACAAAAAGCTACCAACAAACATATGGATGCATCTTACATCATATAGCTTCTTGTAGTCTAAATGCTCACGCTGTCTTTTCCCTGGAATTGGTAAAGGACTCCCCTGGCCCAGCTCGGGTTCCATTATAGATCTTTGCTCACCATGATGGTCGAATGGCTTAGCGTTGGGATGTGCTGAAACTTCATCACCAACCGAAGCTTTGACAATCTCAGCACAAAATTCATCCGAGTCAGAAGTAAAATCCGATTCATCTGAACTTGATTCCTCTTTCTGGCTGTCTTTATCTGGATCTGGACATTCGGGATCATAATCGTCATCCTCTGAATCATCAGAAGGTAATCCCGTGTAATCATATTGCTTGTTAGGATTAGGGTTCAAAGGGCCTGAATCCTCAGATGAGGCAGTGAAATCTGATTCATCTTCAGAACTCGATTCTTCTTCTTCTTCTTTGTCGTCATCTGAGTGAATTTTAGGGTTGCTTGGATCATAATCACTGTCCTCTGAATCATCTGAAGGTAAATTGGACATATCATAATTTGCAGTACCATTGGCAATTGCAGCTGCCTCAGGAAAAACTTTCTACAAAAAAGAGGTGTGATTGTGAGCAAAAAAACAGCTGCATAGCCCTACGAAAATGGGTTAATAGCATCAGGGGTTTTCAAAATAGTCGTCAGGCCTTTACATTGGTACAATCGGCTCCCTAAGTTTCAAATTCTGTTGAAATCTTGATCTCTCCAGTAATTTGCTTTATCAAGATGGACAGAAGTACCCAAGTAATCACCATGTAAGTGACTTTTCGGACTTCTCTTCAGGTGATTTCTTAGGAATTGCAGTCCAATTTAATGCAGGAAGTTAACTAAAAAATAAAAGGTAAAACTGAATGCCAATTAGGGGACCCGATTGTAAGAATCTAAACTCTGGCGACCAAACCACAAACTTCTAAAAGTTTGGAGAACCCTGGTGTGATTTACCACTTTAAAGATTGTACCATGAATTTGTACATATCAGCAAAAAAAAAAAAAAAAAAAAAAAAAAAAAAAAAAAAAAGTGATCATTCCACAAAAGGTGTAAGTTACAAGATAAAGTTTTTTTTTTTACCTCCCATGAGTCCTCAATGGTGAGCTCACTTCCTTGAGATTCGTTAAGTAAGTCAATACAATCTACCTTGCAATCGCATGCTGGGCACAACCACCCTTCATCCCCCGGAGGTACTGGGAAAAAGCATTTAAGTAGTTAGTTCTACTTTTACAGTGCTTTACTACTGAAGCTATCACTCTGGACCAATAAGATGGAGAACTCCTCAACTGCAGGCCATTGTGGATAGACCCCTTAACTTTATTTTATTGGTTGATGCCCCCTCACCTCTTAATTGCCTTGATTTGAGTTATTCTTTTGGCTAAATTGGGGATTCAATTCAAATTAACAGTTCCATTAGCTATTGGTTGTGAACGATTAAATCATAAAAAGAAAGTCAAAGTTCCGTCAGCTAAAAAGCGGGAAAAGTTATTCAATGTAATGAAATCACTGTTAACATTTAGAAGAATCCCCACTTAAACTGCAAATCAGAATGAGCAAAACTTGAGGGGTTCTTGGAAACAAATAAATAGAAGTTCAGGAATCTATTTCAAAATGGCCTATAGTTGACATGGTCGCCATACATTTTTACCAACTAAGTGGTTGTGAAATAAGAAGTTCATGAGTTACTATTTTCAGTTAGTAATGGCGGATTCAAGCACTTCTGATGAAACCCTCTTTCACACGCTCCATCACAAAGGATGATATCATTATTAACAGATACATCCTTTGAACCACATTTGGCACAAAATATCTGCAAGGAGATGACGAATTGCCTTTTATTAAGGGTATTAGAAGTAAAATTAATCCTCCACTCCAGGAAAAGAACATGTACATTTGATTAGGGCGAGCGAGGTCACATACATCCTCACTGGAAATTTCTCCCTCTGAATCGAATAAAGACTCGTCGAACTTTCCCTCAGAGAGTAACGAATCTAGATGCTTAAATGTATCCCGTAATCTCAGCTTGCACCGAAGTATTTCACTCTTAGCTCGTTCAAGCTCTTTCTCAGGTCTAATCTTCTCCAAGCTGCAGTTTAGAGAAACAGTTACGAACTGTAGAAAAGAAAAAAGAAATTGTCCAAAAAGCATTTGACAACGGAATAGAGATATGCTCAACAGTTATACAAGCACATAAAAGTGACAGGATGACATAAAGATGCCCTCAAAATGTAAGTACATGGAAAAGCAGCAAATGCAGCTGCACTCACTAAAGCATAGGAAATGCTTCTTCTTAGAACTTCAACTACAAACAAACCGCATTTATTGGTTTAAAACAAAATTTCAGCATTTTATAATCATGAAGGAAGATAATATTCTACGCAATCATGAACAGAGTGAAAAGAATGTATATTCATGATCCGGAATTTGAGTTTACTTGCTCAGCAAAAACTCCTAGGATCTCCATACATTTCAACACTCGAGAACAGCTCAATGTAAACAACTCTAAAGAAGCTCAACAGCGCTAAGAACTAAATAAGTCAAATATATCTTTGCCAAGCAGAATAACTTCATAATCTCCCCTTTGTAAAGTACTGTAACATGTTGCATAGCTTTAATGTGAACTATCACTCACCTTAAAAATATTAAAACGTGACGAGATTATAAAGATGGACCCGCATGCAAAACATTAGATCAAGGATTCAGCAATTTTCTAAAGAGTTACTATATAAAGAATGGGACAACGATTGCACAGAGTATATCATGGATGAAATCTTTGATTGGCAAAAGCACACCTTTGTCCTTTCCATCCTTCGCCAGAATAAGCATCAATCAAGTTCTGCTCGTAGTTCATTCGCGTCAGCAAGTATCTTATTCTCTTCCTCGTTCTCGAAAACTCGTCGTTTGAAGCTCTCCTTGCTCTCCCCCTCTTTGCTCTCCTCTTTACTTCGGGATTTACTGAAGAACTTGACGTTTCAACGTGAGTCTCGCTTTTCCCATTCAACATAGATCGAAGAACTCTAACACCATCCGTAGAAGATCGCAAAGGATATCTTCTACCTTGGATCCTTTGAGAAACTTTCTTACGCTTCCGTACTGCTTTCTTGGAGTTCTTTCTTGCACTCACGTCGGCTTTTTCAGATCCAGATGCAACTTTCTCATCGAGCTCAGCTTCGCTCTCAGCTTCTTTAGCGTGTTTCCCTTCGTCGACGCGACCAAGCTCCGCAGATTCTTGAATGGCACATACTAACTTACTATCTTGTTCCGGATATTTTGAGCTCTTATCCGAACACGAATTTACTAGAGGAGCAGCAGCATTATCCATTTGCCCTGCATGAGATATTTCATGCTCACAAAATTAATTCCACAGAATATAACTATCTATGTCTATACCATTCTTATACGCAAAAGTACTTAGCAGTTAATTGTCACTCCTCTTTTGGTAGTTCCTGCTATTTTACCAACCTTTCACATACTATTTATACGTTACTGGCACAAAAAAGTAAGGAAAGTAACTACACTGGCAGATATTTCGACATAGTCCCAAGAACCTGCAACTCAAGCATTTTAAGAAGATCAAAGAGAGTCACTTTAACCTATGAAATGATCTTCCGAACCTTCTTGTTTTTTCATAGATCTTCCGAACCTTCTTGTTTCAGATACGCTGAGAAAAATGGAGTCATTTTACGAAAAAGATCGAGAAAACCTAAAAGAAAATGACACCCTCGCAAAGAACAACAAAGAAAACACAAAGAAGCAAAACAAAAACAAAAAAAGAAAAAAGAACCGATTAAATCTACAAAATTACCCAAAAACACCTAAAAAACAAACGAGAAGGGTGAAGCCATTACCGATCCTACATCCAGATAAAGATGCGGAGAGTAGAGGATTGAGAGGAGAAGAGCGGAAACAAAAAAGAAGCGAGTTATCGATCGAACGAGGAGAGCGAGAGCTAAATTGAGTTCGGTTAGGGTTTGTCGCAGGACGCAATTGAGCCTATTTACGACACCACCGCTTGGATCAGACCCAACCAAACTGAACAAACCTAGAGGTTGGTTCGGCTCGCTCGGTTTATATGTTGTAATTAATATTATTAGGTAATAGTTAATTAATTAATTATTAATATATATATATATATATATATTAATTAGAATTATTTTAGAGGCTTTTATAATTAGATTTTAGCTTTTATAAGAAGTGTGTATACTTAAAATTATATAATTGGATCCCAAGTCTCTCTCTATATATAGTATATAGATATATAAAGATGGTAAATGTTGGGTATATAATTTTAATTTGATGCTAAAAAACTACTGCAGTTTAGTTGGTCTGTTTGATCTGCACAGTTTTTTAATTCATAAAATCAAATCGAGCAAAATTACTGATAAAATTAAAATTTTCAGCTAGTTAAATTAGTTCAGTTGGGTTACTCGATTTACACCGGATAGTACTAACACCTAAACAGAAAACCTCTCTTGTGTCTTTTATTATTGTAAGATAAAAAGAAAACATACTTTTTAATCCAAAAATCAATATTTTAAATTATTTAAACTAAAATTTATAAAATGTGAAATTGTAATGTATTTTAAAATGTAATTAATATCTTTCAAGCGGGAACCCGGGGATTCCGGTGCAAAAGACACTTGGAGGGATCTAGTGTGTCTCGGATTTACTAGATTATTATTCTCACAAGTTAAAAATAGAAAGGCTAAATTATATGTATAAAGAAAATCTCATACACTTTAGCACATCTTAATTATCGCTCTTCATTGAAAATTACTTTAATTACCTCCTTATATTTTTCTACTAAAAGTTAGATCTAAAAATTTGAGATAATTATTAGACTTATTTGTAAAACTCATAGAAATAATTGGCAAATAAAATTAGTTATACTTAATACACTAGAATTATATAGATTGAATAAAATTATTCAATCAATTATTAATTTTGATAGTATTAGCAAAATAAAAAAATATCTCTCTTATCTAATTTTTTATTTATTTTTAATTAAAATTTTTATTTATTTTTTAATTGAAAATTAGATAGATATTGAAATGTAAAATAATATGAACTGGCTTGTTTTAAAAAAGATTCACAACTTAATTTGCTAATAATATTGAATTTTTAGATCTATTTGAAACAATGGCAAAATGCTGTAGGCATTAATGCAATTTTTAATGTGAAGGGTTTATATATAAGAAGACATGGCATAAATTGTAAGGAAATTTTTTAAAATTTTGCTTCACAGAAAAGGTGCTTGTGATGGTATGGATGAATACAAAGAATTTACGAGGGGAAATTGGACCTAGAAGTTTGAAGCACTTCAACCTTTTCAGCTTTGATCCTCAAATTGTAAATTGCTGTATCTGAGTTTCCTGCATTTGTATCATGTTGCAAACTTACTCATTAAATTGGAACTACTTTATCAAAGTGAAAGATGTCTACGTAATAACCATATAAAGCAACTTATGGATGTCTCTACGTATGCAGTGAGTTGATGACATTATTAGCGAGGCATTAACACAAAATCATTGTTCTTTAGCAAACTACTGACGTGACATAAGAAAACAGATGGTTCTTCAAACAACATTACTCAAAATAGTTACCACACCAAGTGCTGTTACCACGCTAAAGCATAACTGCACCAAACAAAGAGAGAGCGAGAGAGATAGAGAGAGAGAGAGAGAGAGAGAGAGAGATCTAGCAGATACAAAACACTAGCACACCAAACAAAGGGTTACCGCAGGATCCAACCATTTTGGTTTGCTTAAGGATGCACAGGAAGATTAGGGTGCTAGCAACAAGTAGGACTGGCCCCGAAAAAAGTCAAATCATATCTTGCCTCTTGAGGTGATCATGTTTTAAGCCACATGATCTTCTATTTACTTCATGTAGGCAACATCTCATTCCAGTAAAAAGTGTTCAGGAAAAATTCCTCTTCACCAGCTGTTCCTACCCTCAATCATGGTCACCTCACTATTCCATTCAATAACGGTTTGAACATCCAGAAAAATGCTGAATAAGTGAATATACCTGAGCTTGAACTACTACTAATATACCAAACACTTAACATGCGACTCCAATATACAGTAAAAACAGCGAGAAGAAATAAAATGGCAACCATACTTCTATTGTACCGATATTTTGGGGCCCGTAATGAAACTATGCAGTGCAAATACAAGGCCTCCAAATGGTTTGACGAATAGCCTTTCGGAAACTTCTCAAACAATGTAATCACCATCATGAGAACCAGATCCTGCATCAGTAGAGATGGACAATAGCTGCATCAGCTCAAGCCGATATTCCATACCCCTGAGGTAGTGACCCAGTAGCATGCACCTACAATTATCGAAAAAGCCAAATTTGCGCCAATTAAAATGCCTGATTATCTAATTTAATCAGGGTTACCAAATAATACACATTTTTACCAGAATAAGAGTCGAGCAAGGTAATCCCGAGGGACTGATATGAGGGGTTGAAAATGAAGGGAGGTGTTCTCCACAAGCTCCGCATAGTCGTCCTTCCCGAAATTGAGGGTTCCGCCTGTCGCATTCTCCGACGGGGGAGGAGCCTTTGAATGCATCTTTGGAGAGAGAGTAGCAAGTAGACCATGTACAACAGAGTGCATAGCTTCTTGAACCCCAGAACAGGTCGGCTCTGATAGTTCAGCTACCTGCGAACAGAATTGGTTGAAGTATGTACTAATTAACCATAATAAGATAATTTATCCTCTGATTGTTCCCCTTTACTGCATGTTCAGCATTTCAAAGAAGAACCTCCAACCCCTTTTCATCCTCAAAACACCATGAACTTTTGATTGTTTCAATGTGAATTATTTCTATCAATCAAATTGCAGGTTTTGTTAAACTTAACAGCAGTACCATTAAATTCAACACTTGGCGCTCAGCAGAAGGAACTGTGAATTTTGCTTAAGTTAATAGCCGATAGCTGATGAAGCCATTCAAGTTAACAAAACCCCCAATTAAACTGATGGAAATAACTAAAGTAAAAAAAAAAAAAAAAAAAAGATTAAGTTGAGGCGCTGATCAGAAAAAGTTGGGGGCTCATTTCAAAAGTGCAGAGAGTTGAGGGGATTTCCATACAATTTTGAATTATGAGACCTAAGCTTGAGACATAAATGCTGTTGATCTATTGGGCTCAGAAGTTCTAGCATTTGGTCCCTTCAAGTTTATGACTGAGTGTAGTTTTCTCACTAAGCATGTAATGAAACTTTATTTGAGTCAGCAGTAAGGGGGCAATAGATTTTGATAGTTGAGAGCCAAAAGCCAGTGGATCAAGAGAATCACAATTAATAGAATTAGAAAAATGCCCAAGATAACCTCTAATTTCTCTATTTTCATTTGTTACATTATTAAATGATCATGGGAGGAAATGTAGTGAAGCAGTAAAAAAGAAAAGCATAACTTAATAGTCGGCAGAAGAAAAGAAACTAATCTATCTAAGATTATATGAACTAAAAAGTGTCGGACCTTCTCAGGCTTTAGTGATCTTAAGTAGTCCAACAAGTCATTCTTTTCTTCTCCAACAAACTGTTGCATCTGTAGGGCGGAGTTTTTTCTTTTGACTTCATGCAATTCCTGTAACATTGTGAATAAAAACTTTAATAAGTGGGAAGTTAAATGTAAGCATAAAGATAAAACGAACCTCTTGGTACAAACTCGATGGACCAAATGTTTTTTGCAGAAGTCTATGAAAGAGTCTTCAAAAGTAAAATGGAAATATCTCATCAAATCAAACATTAAAAAAGAGAGAGCAAGAACACCGAGGAGATTAATTCAAACTTTTCAAACAGTGGAAAATGTTAATCATCATGTTTTAGTGAACGCATAAAGAAAATCAACAAATGCTCTTATCCATATCTAGCAAGGTGACACATAAATTAGCAAAACGATACAGCAAGCCTTAGAATGTTGAAACAGAATGAATAAAATATTATAGGGATAAATGAGCCAAGCAGTGCCAATGCAAGATGAAACTATGGTAACTTAATAACGTACCAAAACAACAGATAAACAATGGATAACTGCAAATGATTCAACTAGATTCAAGATGGCAAAAATAAATCAAGCTAAAGAAGATAAGAAAAGGTACTTCGGTAAAATACACGAAAAGAAAGATTTTCTATTTCTGAGATGCAGACAATGCTCATGTATCACAGAAAGAGCAGAAAAGTTAAGATGATAGTAAAAACACCTTTTTTTAATAACAAAAGCCAAATTTGAAATGGAGGATAAGCGCTTTACTAGCTAGTAGGACATGGCCTTATCTAGAATGGACATGCACATTCGGTATTAGTTTTAACTCCAAAAATCCAACTTTACTGAGGGGGAAATAATCAAATGCATATTAGAAATTTCTCAACGAAGCAAAATCTCCATCTCTTAAACTTAGTGTTCAGAAATGAAGTATAAAAGAAATTTGTAAAATAAAGTACGATAAAAGAGGGGAAAACATCAGCTCCATTTGTATTTCTATCAATAATACATCCATATCGTTTTCCAATTTAACTCAAAAAACACATTGCTTTTTGTGAGAGTATGATTCTACCTACCTTTTTCATAGAATTCAAACGAGATTGAAGGTGGAGAATATATTCTTTCACTTCAGGAGTTATGCCTCCTAGTCCTTCAATGCCCATATTTTCACATAACTGCTCTTCATTACTTTCAGTGCCATATAGCATATCTTCTTCCCCAGAAAAACTGAACACTGTAGGAATCCGATCAACAAAGGCCTGACGACTATTATCTTCTGTACTTTCTGTTTCCTGATGTTCAGTGTCTTCTTCAAAAAGCTCTAGGTTTCTTTCAAATGATAGCCTATATTCGGCATTGCGCAGAGTATACCTGCAAAGTCCAGATAAAGTATATTTGAGCTCCTATACTTTTTAGGAAATACTACAAGAATAAAAGAAAGAGGAGGGTGAAGTTCTGTTTGTATCAACAGAATACGGAAATAAACCGACAGAAAGTACAGAAAAGTTGCAATAAGGCACATGATGTTTGACACCTCTCAGCTAATTCCTAAGTTTTACAGAACAACGAGGCTATCAGTAGGAAGAATAGCATTGGATGAGTTTACAAAACCGTTTGAGAAGTTCATAGTTTCAAAACAAATCATTTTGATATGCATTTCGATGGATCTCCACCCCCTAACAGGGTTTCTGTTTATGCAAACACCTTACTTTACTCCTTACTTGATCTATAAGGAGTCACATTACCGGTACTGAGACAACAGCATCACTTGACATAGCAAATACTCTACAAGGAATTGATCATTGGTTTCGTTGAAGAGAGAAACCAAGAATTTAAGCAGAGTGGAAAATCACTTTAATGTCTTTGATAAACACTGGAAGAAACAGTCCAAATCCTCAACTTCATCCTTCCTTATCCTTACAATAAATATTGAACTTATCTGGGTGGTTTTGTTTAGTATTAGAATCCTCCTGATCCCATAACTGACTGATGAATTATAATACCTATAAAAGCAACATTAATCTCCATTAAAAAAAAATGGCATTAATATATTACTCAATCCAGCTTCCTTGAACTTCTGAGCATTAAGAGCTCTCGATACTATTTGCATATCACAAGGGACAGAAACCCAATTGAAGATCTACCACTAACAAAGGTTCACCTTTTTGTATACTATCTAAACTAAAATATATCATATTCATTGTTGGAGAAGCATACCCAGTCGTCATGGAAGATACCAATAACTTGAAGAGGGGCTCCCAAAAGGCTTCTACAAGAACATGAAACTGATCAGACGGCAGTAAACCCAGCATGCCTGAAATGGTCCTTTTCATCGCATCAATTGTCTCGGCTGGTACGTCCTTTTGGATGACGCTTACATCCAAAGGCTCTATATCTTGGATCAAATTCAAGAGAATCGACTTCTACTAGCAAAAAATGACGAAAGCTTTGAGAAATTAACATGTAATAAGAAATCAAGGTGCGTTACAGTACAATGTAGAAATTAACTGGATGATGGGATCAATGCAAGATATGTATGTATATAGTGAAAACAGGGAATTCTCCACTTGTGTATGGTAAATACCAAATTAGAATCACTACAACAAGATTAAAAAAACCACAGCTGAATAACTTAAAATTTAGATTGTCCTAAATCCTAAGGCCTTGCTCTTTTGGCTCTAGGAGTGTAAAGGCTAATAAGATGGTCTCTATAGTTCTTTTAACTGTATAAAAGGGCTCAATTCTCTGTTTTACTTACTGCCCCGGAAATCCTTTGGCATGGCAAGCAAATTAAGTACAGCATTCACAAGAAAGAGAAAGAGAAACAAGACAGACAACTTCTTGCATCTGAGTAGCTTAATATTTTGTTAACCAAAAGAAAACCTTTTGAGGACATGGCAAGGGCACTTCAATGAACTTGCTAGTTCACAAGCCTCTCAAAATATGCATGAAGTAATACAGCTAATGTATGCAGCCACAGGGGCACCTATACATATCTAAGACAAAGCACTCTACTTGATAACAAGTTTTCCTGCTCAATTCGACAACCTACACTCATCTCAAGCGACAATTAGCATTCACAAAGTACAAAACCGGCCTCCGAGAAGTATCATGAGCATGAAGAGTTCATCAAAATTACATCTAAAAGTTACAAATAGGATTATAAGCTGCTTCTCCCGAGTCTCGATTTAGCATCACAATCCACAACTGGCATTAAATTCTTCACAATAGGGGAAATTAAGACACAGCAGGATCCAATTGGGAGAGTATTACGCATCTAAATCAGATTAATTCCCGAGAATTTTGGGAACCCTAAGTGAAACAGTGCCAGAAAACGAAGGCGGAGAATCCGAAGGGAGGAATTGCTAACGCTCACCTTGGAGGAGCCGCGAGGGGAGTTGCCCTCGGAATCGAGCTCGTCGAAGGAGGAGGAGGAGGAGGAGGAGGAGGAGGCGGCGGCGACGACGATGGCGGCTGAGGAGGAGGCGAGGCGAGGGGGGGGTTTCGAGTAATGGAGCAGAGGAAGGGGAGGGTGCGCCGAGCGCGAGGAAAGCGACGAGGGGGGGAGGAGACGACGAGGTCGAAGAAGGAGCAGAGCCCGAGGGGAGAAAACGGCGACGCTCGGCATACCCGTCGCCGACTTCGCCCTCCCTCTCTCTCTCTCTCTCCCCCCCTTCTTCTACGCCGTGTTCACCACAGTTGTTGTTGTTGTTGTTGTTGTGAAAATGGTGGGTGGGGTGGGGTGGGGTGGGGGTGCGGTCGCATAAAATGAAGGGTGGGATTAAAATCCAGGTCGGAGGCTCATCCGCGGCCACGTCAGAGTTCCGGGGCCCACCTCGTGACCAGCGCGAACAGCCACCAGTTTTGTTGGACGGGTCTCTTCTCCCGCTGATGACCATCATCAGACGTCCGTTTTTGTGGGCCCCGCTTTCTCTTGGATATCTAACGGCCGTGTATCTGCATAGAAATTTTGCCTGCACCTGCTGTATTGAGTCCATCTAAATTTCCAAACAATATTTTTTTTAGAAAAATATATGTAACTTGTCTTCCTAATAAACACTGCCTCTGTTAATCGCTAATTTTTGGAATTAACTGAGACAAAAGCAATAGATTCATAAAAGTTTATAAATTTATATATATAAACTATTTTGGATGTTGTGCATCATGTTATTCTAATTTTGATTGTAAGAATTTGATTGTCAAAATTTTGAAATGGTGCATGAATGTCTAAATACAATTTACATTTGGATTATTTCAACTCGAAGCTTGAGTCACGACCTCGTGTGAAGTTTTAGGGCCCGTTTGGATTGACGAATTTCTAGATCCAACGTAACTCCAGTGCAGAGGTGTTTGAGTTTTTCTGAAGTGTGATTATTTTTCTGTTGTTTGTTTTGACGTAACTTGTATAGCCTGGAAGTTAAATTCAGTCACTTCTTTTGTTTGTTTTGGGATAATTTGATACTGGTGAAATTAATTTTTTAAGTTTTATTGTTTGTTTTGATGTAAGCAAGTGGATCCCGTTATCTCCTTAATATAATAGTAAACTTATTCTATAAAATTCAACATATTAAATAATTAAAAAATTTATTATTTTTTAAAAATAATACTAATTTATTATAAATAAGGTAATTTTAACTCATTGTAAAGGAAGTACAGTTTAGATTATACTATTTAATAATTTTTTTAGAAAAGATTGAGTGTGGTGAAAGTCGAATTCGACATTCTAGAAGGAAAAGTCGAAAGTAAGTGAAGTGGAGGTCTAACGTAACTTGAGTTACACTATTTTTTTGATTTATATCAAAATAAATATCGAAAGTGATGGAACTTAAGTTCCACTCTCCCACTTACACCAATTCAAACGGACCTTTAGTGTGCACGCGTGGAGTTCGAGCTTCGTCGAGATCACACACGGTCCCTCTCAGTATGAACTAATGGCACCGTGCAAGGAAGGCATGATTCCAAAGTTTTTTGAATTTCATGATTGTGAAAAGAATATAAAACAATCAATGTTTTCAAAAACCTTAAGTTACAAGAGCTCGAGTTCACAATTTATCGCGTTAAAAAATAAAAAATAATCGTTGTTATCCACAATGTTAAGCTATTAAAAAATAATATTTTTAATATCTATAGTTAGCAATGGTTTTGTTTATGATAATTTCGAATTGAAAAACAGGTCCACCTTGCGTAAGCAATAATATTTCAAATCCAAACCCGAGTTCTGAGTGGCAGTTCTAGTCCTTTTGTTTCGACAAATAAAATATTCTTGCTTGATCATTACAATGGAATAATTACGTTTAGCTACCATAATATAAACAAGGCTTATTTCAATTTTTTTCCCGCTTTATTATTACATTTAGTTAATATTCAAGTGAAAAAATTTTTGCGTAACAGCTAACCCAAAATTGGCAAGCGATGTATAGGCTTAGTTTGGTATTGAGGCCCATCTGACGCTATTAGATAAAATAGAGTTAGGATAAAAGCATAATAGGGATATGCTTCTACGTTCTCCGGTAAGACCGTAAAAAATATATCGTAACCGACTCATCGCGATATGCGGAACGCAATATTATGTATGAAAACAAACAGGGTATTTTTTCATCATACTTTCTCACTGCACGTAACGCAATCTCCCCGCAATCCCAAACGAAGCCTAACTCCGTGCACGGCTCCATGTGATAGACCAATCACAATATGGCTAATGTCATCGCTTCTTAAATTAAAACAATAATAAATTATAGCATAAATAATAAAAATATTTTAACATTGTAATACTACCTAACTATCGAAATTAAATATATAATTTTAATTTGATAGCTTGTTCTTCACACGAATAAACTATACACTTATTAGGGAAATTATTGGTTGCACCTGATCAATTGGATCAGATGATATAGATTTTATTTTTTAAGCTTCTAGTGGCAGGGGCCAGGCCCAATGTGCCATCATATATTTACCATAAGTTGGAATGCTTTTTTGATAGGAAATAGTTTTGATTAGATATTTTTAAATTAAAATACTTTTGTATTTTTTTAAGGTAAGCATATATAAAACTTATATAAACTATAAATCATTTGGATTTTATTATTCAATCTTTCATAATTTTAATTTTACTATTATACATTTCAATTTTTTTGATTCGAATCAGCCAACGGTACTTTGACTTTAAAATTTAAACTAATTATCTACTTTAATAAACTTATAGTTGTGAGAATTGTATAAGATATTTTAATTAAATTTGTGAAGATAAATGACACATTCAAATTTAAATTTTAAAGTGTTATTGATTCAAATAAAACAAATTGGAGATTAGAGAGTAAACTTAGAATTTTAAAAATTAAATAATTCAATAAATGGCCCATAATTTAAGTAAGTTTTATAATTTTTTATTAATTTTTTTTAACTATGAGCACTGCGCATAAGATCTCATGAGTGCCTTTGACGCGCAGAATTTTATACACAATAGTGGAGAGTGAACGAGAAAGGTTTTCCTTTTAATTTATAAAAAAAATATAATTCCATATTGAGGGATATGGCTTAGTGCACATTGCCGGCCACCAAAGATGATTCTTTTTGGTATAGTATTTGGAACGCATTAGGTCTCTGTTGCATTGTGGGATACACGCTAGCATTACATATTTACATATATATATATATATATATATATATATATATATATATATATATATATATATATATATAGAATGAGACTACTATACTATCTATAGTACCGGGGCTCCGGTACTATAGTTACTTTTTCGATCTTAGGGTGTTCAAATCAACGATCCACACCGTTGAAACTGATCTAGGGTATGTGAAGTTCTTAGGAATAAAATTTTAGTTTTTTTCGATATCGTTTATTTAGTAAATAAATTATGTCAAAATGAACGGTGAAAATTGAATAATCCTTAAAATTTGAGTATAGGAGTTTCGAATTCAAGATCAAGAATGTTGACCTTCATCTATGTAGTTTAAAGTATTTTCTATCAAAATTTGAATAAATTTAGATTCTTCTCCACCGTTAAACTACAAACTCGCTATAATAACCATTAAAATTTGATAATTTTGAAACGGTTTGATCACAAAGTAAACTACGTCGAAAAATTATAAAATTTTATTTCTAAGAACTTCAAATATCCTAGATCAGTTTCAACGGTGTGGATCGTTGATTTGAACACCCTAAGATCGAAAAAACGACTATAGTACCGGGGCTCCGGTACTATAGATAGTATAGAAGACTAGCTCTATATATATATTTATAAAATATAATTATATATCTATTACTTTTTATTGTAGGTGATGAAAAATAAAAAAAATTGGGTGTACAAATTATACTCGAGTTAATCATTGATCACATCGAGTGGCTAGTAAAAATATTTCACTCGTATGAATTTCGATTGGGATGTATATATATAGTATTACTCATAAAATTTTAATGATTAATATATCAAATTTAATTATTTTTGTTATGTTTTATTATCATCTTTTCTGGAGATCCAATTTTATTAGCTCTCAATATATTCGAAGAAAAATTTTGCTAAAAGGACGTTACGGAAAAATAGAAAAGGACATCATCAACCACGATGTCCACGGTTCGGCGCACGGGCCGATGCAATTGCAGCGTTGCTAAAAACGCGAACGCCACGAGGAAGGCGCAAGGGGATGCCTCCTCCCACCGCGGATATCGTACTCTCCTCCCCCGTCCCCACGGCCTCCTCTCCTCCTCCTCCGCACCATAAATCCCCCTCTCCACCCTCCTACTTCGCTATCCGCCTCCTCTCCCCTCCCATGGCCGAAAACGAGGAGGAGGCGGCGGCGGCGGAGGAGGAGCTCTCCCTCCTCCCCATCCAACCCCTCGAATCCAAGCGCCGCGTTGCCGACGAAGACGATGATGGCGAGGAGCGCGCGTACGAGTCGAGGGAGAAAATCGTGGTGGCGATCGATGGCGAGGGGGAAGGGGACGAGGACGCGGACGAAGAGGGTGGCGGATCTGTTCCGCCATTTTCATGGCGGAAGCTGTGGCTCTTCACGGGGCCGGGGTTCCTGATGAGCATCGCGTTCCTAGATCCGGGGAATTTGGAGGGGGATCTGCAAGCGGGGGCGATCGCGGGGTACTCGCTCCTGTGGCTGCTGCTATGGGCGACGGCGATGGGGCTCCTGATCCAGACGCTCTCGGCGAGGCTCGGCGTGGCCACGGGGCGGCACCTCGCGGAGCTCTGCCGCGAGGAGTACCCTACTTGGGCGCGCCTCGCGCTCTGGTTCATGGCCGAGGTCGCCATGATCGGGGCCGATATCCAGGAGGTGATCGGGAGCGCCATCGCCATTAAGATCCTGAGCAGAGGGTTTCTCCCCCTCTGGGCTGGGGTCGTCATCACCGCCATGGATTGGTGAGAACATCACTGCCCCCCCTCTATTACATGAATTAGCTCTTCTTTTGTTATTCTAGTTGTGGATCTACTTTGGAGATCTCATTTTCGACTGATTTTCCGAATTTACAGCAAATACTCGATTAGGATCTTTCTTCTTCTCTAATAGGTTTACAATCTGAGGGTTTTAGAAAGATGATTCCTCAGATCCTGCAATTTTTTTCCGCTTTTACTATTTTGTCAGACACTCTGGGTCTATAGTTAGTCCTTTTTGCTGGCATTGATAGGAAGACTTCGAGATTCAAGTCTTTCTTCTTCGAACCTATAGTATTCTGATGGAAATTTTTAACCCTTGTAATAGTCCATGTATCAGTCAAATTTCCAAGTAAATTATTGACATTAGCTCTATACATTACTCTTTAATGGTGTTAGAAAATATAAAATATCTGTGCTATGGAATGGGCGATTTTCTGAAAGTCATTCAAATAATGATAAATTTGTTTATTTTAATCTAGCGGCAGAGTCTTATGTTTATCTTCTTTTAGTTAACTTTATATCTACGAAGTTGAAGTGGTTGCAATTGTATGAAAGAAGGAAAATGTCATACTTCGTCTTGTGCATGTTGGATTAATCTTATTTTTGGCTCTTTATCAATCCATCAAGATGAAAGCAAATCCTTAAATTTTTCCTTAATCCTCCATCTTAACTATTTCCATATTTGGTAGATATTTTGTAGAATTGCTCTTAATTTACGTGTTTAAGCTGCAATCTAAAAGGTAGTTCTTAGTTTAAGTTGTTTGTTATTGATAGACAGTCATGAAAATTTATCAATTCATTGATCCCATTAAATCTTTGAGCTGTGCACTAGTTGAATGTGTATTTTGGGGAGAAGTCTTAAATGTTTGTGGTGAATTTGGCTTGTTGAGGAGCTATTTATTATGTATGGGTTATTTTTGGGGCTGAATAGTTTTTTTTTTTTTTTTTTTTTCTATTCAGCACAGTGTTTTCCGAAATGTCATAACCAGTGATGCGTTATGTGATAGTTATTCCTAGTACTTTACTGTTTCTTGTGATTGCTCTTCTACTTTTCCCTGTACTTTAGTTATATACCATAATTTTCCATTGTGGAGGCCTTATCCTCGTCACTTTATGGCAGCTTCATTTTTCTGTTTCTTGAGAACTATGGAGTAAGGAAACTAGAAGCTGTATTTGCCATTCTCATTGCAACAATGGCCATTTCCTTTGCTTGGATGTTTGGTGAAACTAAACCTAGTGGAAAAGAGCTTCTCATGGGTTAGCACCTAACTGCAATAACTATTTGTATTTTCACCTTCAACTACTGCTGTACTTTCTTAATTCATTCTTCTAAAACTCTATTTGATCCACATGTTGTTCGACAGGTATTTTAATTCCGAAATTGGGCTCAAAAACCATAAGGCAAGCCGTTGGTGTTGTCGGCTGTGTTATTATGCCCCACAATGTGTTCCTACATTCAGCTCTTGTACAGTCAAGAAAAGTCAATCCAAAGAAAGAAACCCGTGTTCGTGAAGCCATTAGATATTACTCAATCGAGGCGACTGTAGCCTTGATTGTCTCCTTCATGATTAATCTATTTGTGACAACAGTTTTTGCAAAAGGATTTTATGGTACTAAAGAAGCCGAGAGTATAGGTCTTGAAAATGCTGGACAGTATCTGGAAAAGAAATTTGGCGGGGGGGTGTTCCCTATTCTTTACATATGGGGAGTTGGGTTATTAGCTGCTGGGCAGAGTAGTACGATAACTGGCACTTATGCTGGACAATTTATAATGGGTGGGTTCTTGAATCTTCGATTGAAGAAATGGGTTAGGTCGTTGATCACTAGAAGCTTTGCAATTGTGCCGACTATCATTGTGGCTCTGTTCTTTGACAGATCTGATTCTGCACTGGATATTCTAAATGAGTGGCTTAATGTGCTCCAATCAGTTCAGATCCCATTTGCCCTTGTTCCGCTGCTGACCTTGGTATCAAAGGAGCAAGTTATGGGAGTATTTAAAATTGGTACCAACACTCAAGTAAGTGATATCCAAGATTTCTATTCTATTAGGTATTTTCCTATTTGCTAAAACTGTACAGGCCTTACCTGAACAATAGCACAGTTTGAAACGGGCATAAATTGAAAAGTTTCGCTTTTAGTCTTTTACCAACTAACCTTTCATTGTTTTTGGTTTCATAAAATTCTGTTAAGTTCTGTCGTTTTCTATGGAAAGGCCAAAATTAAATGATTTCCGTCAAAAAAAAAGGTTATAAAACAAGTTGTCAAATAATAGAATATTCTATTAGATTACGAAATTTTCGATAAAAAATGTTGCAAATATTTTAAGGTTATGCTGACAAGTTGAAACTTTTGAATGCATTTGTTTGCAAAGAGTCAAAAACATGCATGCCATAGCTTAACTCAAAGTACTTGTGTTCTTTGAAGGTGCACATTCATCATTAAATTATATTCTTGTTGATGTAGACTAATTAAAAATAACATAGACAAATCTAGTTCCTTTATACATGTATCTTATCATGCTTTTAAAATGGATTTCCAATGATCTCTGCCTATTTTTATACAGTAGTTTATGATTGTATTTGGAAAACTTATATTGAAGAAATTTGTTGCTAGTTAGACAGCACACACTATATAATAAATTTAGCAATTTGGCTATAAAAAATAAAAATAAAAAGCTTATGCAATATATTATCTGGTTGCAATCATTTATTAATAACAATGACAAGTAGACTAGATTAGCTTGACCCGTATGAATATTATGGTTCGCATGTCTTTTGTTCTTTGATGGGCGGATTTTATTTTGTTTCAACGTCTCCATATATACATTCTTTGAAGTTCTCATTCATCTTTGGTGTTTTCGTTTTTGTTTTTGTTTTTGTATGTAGATTGTAACCTGGATGGTCGCTGCTTTATTGATAACAATTAACGGCTACCTCTTGTTGGATTTCTTCTCTTCTGAAATACGTGGCCTGATGCTTGGCTCTTTTGTCTCTGCAGCTATAGCTATTTATGCCTCATTTATAATTTATCTCATTCTCCGCGGCAGTGAGTTTTCAACTCGGCTTTTCTCAGAAATCCGAAAGAGATTCTCATGATTAGAATTTAGAAGGATAGTGACATAGTGAATTCCTCTCTCCGTCACCGGAAAGCAGAGAGAATAAGTTTGAATTACCATTATTTTTGGGATATAGGTGACATTGTACAGCAAAGATGTGAAAGATCGAAGAGTGTGGCCTCTTGTATTTCCATGCAATAAGGACTCACAGAATGCAATAGACTAAATTACAGGACCCCCTTACAATTATCGAGTTTTTCTTTTTTCCACCACGAGATACTGATACTTGTATATAACCCTCTCACTTTCTTCCTGCATGTTCCGCCTAGAGAGATGTCTAAATATTGCTAATGGAGTAGAATGCAGGCTACAATTGTTCAGGGGGAAAATATGGCGGATACATAATTTTTGGAGGGGGGCATGTAGAAGGGTTTTTCATGTATTTTGGAAGAATAAAGTGTGGCAGCGAAATTATGTGAACAGAACTTTTGGCTTACTCGGCCGCAGTGTTGAAGCAGCCAATATATTTGTAATAATACATGTTATATTTCACTTCTTTCGGTTGTAACAGATTCATGTCATCAGCTGAGCCAATTCATATAGCCATGTATTAAATAGGTAATTCTGTACTACATCATTATAGAGTATTGCCTTTGCCTAAATACTGTATGTCATTACTTTTCCTGTAAGAACTCGAACTGTTGTGGAATAGAAGAGCGATACTGGAACTGGAATAAGCAAATTATTTGTGTTTGCGGAGCCTGCTATCGTCTCAATGCTTTGTTTTTTTTTTGAGAAAAAGTCTCAATGCTTTGTTACCGAACATTTGAAGTTTATTCGTGAATCACATGGATCATTTATATTCCATGCATTTTCATTTTTCCTCTTATCTCGACTTGTATATCGGTATTTCTTTTCTTTTCATTTCACTCACCGCGGTAAATTGGTTTCGTTCTGCATGTCTATGTAGTTTCCAGATGTTTTGTGTTAACAATAATTGGATTTCCCCTCACTAGGGATTTTATGTTTACGCTTGCGGGATCGAGAAAGCCCATACGTATGTTACCAAAACTGGGTCTTGGGTCAAGGGTCCATGTAAGCTGTGGGCCCACGAGCCCGTTTCCCAACTTGTAAGCCCAGCTTCTTTGACTGGTCAAAACAGAAGATTCTCGCTGCGTTGCAAAGCAAATGCAAACTACAATATTGCCTCAGATATCAACTGCTTAACTATGATTATCTAATTTGATCTAATTTGCTTCGATCGTATCATTAACGAGGTCATTGTTACTATCTATGTATCAAATTTAGTAAATGATAATAAAATTCAATAAATCATCTCTCAGTCATTATTATTTTTTTTTAATAACTAAAAGCGATCCACCGGGTACGTCACAAGTTCATTTATATTATCTTTTAACAGCTAGCAAAGATAAAAGAGGAGGCTAGCTAGAGGCTAAGCGGTGGCAGTGGGGAGTGATACTTTTAGATTCGCCATGGCACGGGTTCTTTGTACCTTGCTGCCTCTTCAAGTAGGGAACAAAACCTAAAGTGGTTCACGTGAACGACTCGCGTAATGTGTAATCACCGAATTAAAAGATCTTAATTGAAAGATATATACGTTAACCCTGTGGCTCTTTCTTTAGCAGAAAAGGCTTGCCGCTGCCCTTTCCTTTTCTTTTCTTTTCTTTTGTTAATTTCTGTAAGGCAATTGTTTGAGCACAAAATTCATTCAACTCCTAATTGCGAGAATAAGAGTTACAAAATGTTGACTCCTTTACATTCTATAAGATACAGTGCACAAGCGCAATCAAGGACTTATTCTGACCATTATCATTTAAATGCTGAAGCAACTTCTCATACATGGAACTCTTTATTAATCTTTATTAAACATTAACACACGCACAAAGCTAGCTAGCTAGCTGCATGAAAGATCGCACGTGCATGGCGTGCATGCATCCATCAAACATGAATTACGTACGTAGGGACGCGCGATAGTTCTAGGGGCACTTGGGGCGCCTCCTGCGGCCGTGGCCCGTGAACTTGTCGCGGTAGCAGGGGCACCTATCCTTGTTGCCGTAGGTCCCGGGGGGCACGCACCGGCACTCCTCGCAGCACAGCCCGCAGTACTTGAGGCACCGCTCCTGCTCGCTCGCCTTCGAGCACCTCACCTTGCATTTTCCGTTGCAGAACGCTATTCACCATCGATCATGCACCACAAATCATACATACATATGTTACACATGCTACTTATTACTACCTAGCTAGTCACACCTAATTGTTAATGAAAATATATATTAACAAAGAATTAAGAGAAAAAAAAAGGTGGAGGAATGACACCTGAATCAGCAGCCATGGTGGCTTGGAAATGATCAGAGGCCAAGAGGAGGAGGAGCAGGAGGAGGAGGGGCAACGTGGTGGTGTAGAGGAGCTTCATGATTCTCCTTGTACGTAGTATATATAGAGTTAATGTGGGATCAGTTTGGTGAATCTGAGGAGCTAGAGGCTTGTTTAATATTTATAGGAGTGAGATGAGGAGATATATAGAGTGGGGTGGTAACTGGTAATCAATCTTACTTGGGTGGGAGAAAGACTCCAGGTATTTATAGGAGTGAGATGAGGAGATATATAGAGTGGGGTGGTAACCGGTAATCAAGGTTACTTGGGTGGGAGAAAGACTTAAGGTAGCTAGCTAGCATGGATTGGCATCTGAAAGGTTGACCTAGAAGACTTGAATGTACGAAGTATCGTTTAATAATTAGTACTGTCAAATAAAAAACTATTACAATATATTGTTTAGTTTTTGATCTGCAAAAGCTTTATTAAGTTATATTGATTATACAATTTTTGCTAAATCTCAATGGTTCACCTGCGTCGACTTCCTCATTAAAGGGTTCTCCGAGAAGGAAAAAAAAATTGTTTATCTTTGATGTTCGCTGTATTTATTAGTAATTCTGCAGAAAAAGAATATAGGATGCACGAATGTGTCAAAGGTTTCAAGGGGAAGAAGCATGTATGACATGAACGCACGCGAGTGGGGTCAGTGTTCCTTTGCTTGCTTTTTAAGCTAGCGTTTCAGGAATCCAATCTCGCGACACCGACGGGCTAGGCTTTAATAAGAGTGCGTACTCTCTCATCTGTCCACGCATGTGAGATGGTCTCTGTTTTCTGGAGCCCCTTTGATCCCACTTGAGTTTCAACAACTATATATACATATATATTATGTACACCTTCATGAATCTTTTTTCAAGTTTTCTCTACACTAGCACATATTAGCATTGTTTTTGTTTTATGGAACAAAACAATTTATCTTATTATAAAAAAAAAATTATTTAAAGAGGTCTGCGGAACAAGGTTTTTGTCCTAAAAGATCAATGAAAGAAAATGCCAAATGAGTGGATTTATACTCTCGATGACCAAAACAACTAGCCAGCCATTATAGAACACTTTCGCCTGATTATATACACTGTAAGTTATCTTCCGTTTGATGATCCATCAAAGGCTCAGATGCTTTATACACCGAACTATCCTTATGAACCCAATGGGCATAGATTGGGCTGATGAGCCTCGCCACATTATTATTATTGCGTTGTTTTCTTTTTCACTGGGTTTTATGCTCAGCTTTTACCGCCCACTAACTCAGCTTTAAAATTTTTTATGTAGATTTGGGTTAGAACAAACCATTCAAAGAAAAAAACAAAAAAACAAAAGGAAAAATACAGAAGCTTTAGAAGCTGGGCTACAGCTAACTACTTGGTGGTGATTTAATGGGCCTAGGCCCATGTCCAAGCCCATCTAAATATTGCTCCTCATACTATCAGGCCTTTGGGCCTTTGAGCATTTGCTTCCGGTGTCGGCGGCGGAGATGAACCTGTCTTTGAGGTGTGTTTGGTAACTTCAAACTAGAGACCGTTGCCCTTGCGTCGACTTTTCTGAACTCGACATGGCTCGTCGTTCGCACGAAGTCGTGACTTCCTATCGTAAATGAAGTGAGAAAGACTGACTCGAGACGGACGGTACATGAATTGGATAGCACAGACTGCGCACTTCTCCGTGACACTTCAAAGATCGAAGACGGACAGGCTCTCCGCGCAAGTCACGGATTATATTGTTTTACATACGCAGTAAAAGATCAAACAAATATAATGGAAAAACTTATACAACTGAATTTATTCCAGTGCTGCTGATCTTTGTTCTCTGCGGACCAAAACTTCACTGCTCAGTAACAATCTATATTCTCTCTCTCTCTCACACACACACACACACACACACACACACACACATGACACACACACACACACACACACACACACACACACTACCCATCACTACTTGGGCTTCAAAGTTTGCAATGCATGTGAGTTCAAAAGAGCATGGCCACGCTGATCCTTGGCATGACCCATGTGTCATGTCATGCCCAACCCCTGTGCTTTTGTGAAGAGGAAAAGGGTTGCTACGGATCCCAATTTTCTGATATGGATCTAATCATATCACCAAGGAACTGAGAAGTAGGGTGTACTACCAATAAAAGCAAAAGAATCAAGGTTTAGTTTCAGTAATTTAACTTTTTTTCTTTTAATTTGCATTATGATTCCAAATATGGTTCAAAATTTATATCCTGTTAATTAGTTGTTCTTTCCTTATAAAAAGTGCATTCAATTTGCTAACAGGTTGATTTGATGGGTAAAATGGTCTGAATCCCTTCCTATATATCAAGTTAATTTGAGTTATTCATGTCCATTAGTTAACAACTATATAAATAAAGAAAAAAAAATCTACGTGAAAACATGAGAATTAGAGAAATTTTTTTATTTAAAAGAGCCAAATATTATTCAGAAAGAGCTTCCAACTTTTAGCCCAGTAATATTAATATTACTAAAGCTGAGAGCCCGCGACTGCTCTTGATCAAGCAGATTCAATGTACTACACCATGGAAACATCGACTGAATTAAATATACAAATTGTATTGAGTTAATATATGCCACCAACCTTTTGCTTTATATCTTAGCAGGCTGATTTGATTGGACTCGAGATGCTTTGTGGTCGGTTCTAAATACTAATTGTGCTAATGGGTCGGGTCCGGATACTTTGCATCAAGTACCTGGCTCGTGGGTCCGATTGGACCACTATGGCTCGGCCGAATCCGTGCGTGGTTCAGCTGAATGAACGTGGTGCGGGCCAGGGTGCACCATGCAGAGTACAACTCTAGCATTTTATTATGTTTTTTTTAAAAAAAGGAGTGGTGAGGGGTGGTCAAGCTTAATGATTAAGAATGTACGTGAGAGTCTAGGGGTGGCAATCCAGCTCGTTATTCGCGAGTCAGCTCGTGTTCGGCTCGAAATGAGATCGAGATCGACTCGCTCGTTAAGAAAACGAGCCAAATACGAGCTGAATTTTTCAGCTCGTTTAATAAACGAGCCGAACACGAGCTGGGGTCAGCTCGCTCATGTTCGGCTCGATAACAGCTCGAATATATATATTTAAATTTTATATTATTTATATAATTTATATATATATATATATATAAATAATTATATATAAATATAAATTTTTATTATTTGATTTTTAGCCCAACCTAAATTAAAGCCCAACTCAATTATAAAAAGCCAATTTATATGTAAAATTTCAACCATTAGATTAAAGTCTAATGGATAAGATCTCATAAATTTATATATATATATATATATATATATATATATCCTTTCTAATCACTACAAGAAGTTCATGTTTTAGCAACATTTAGCTAGCAACATTTTAATAAGTGACATTGATTATAAAATTTAGCAACATTTTTTTATTAATGTTGCTAAATGCATTTCTTTGCCAATATTTAAACACAAATGTTGCTAAAGACAAATGACACCAACATTTATTATTAAATGTTGCAATGTTTAGCAACATTTTGATGATAAATGACAATAAATCTTTCAAATTTTGAAAAGCTCTCCTAATTTTCATTTTTTTATGTTTTCCCTCCTTTTTACTAATTTTTTCTTGTATATCTCTCTTCCCTTTCTTTATCTCTTCACTTGAGAGATTTTCTACTTTCATGATTTTTTCTTCTACTTCTCAATTCTATGAAATCTTTTTTACTATTTTTTTGTTTGTTTGTGAGATTGGAGAAACTATGACAATTTGGAATTTCAATTTTGACTCCAAAGGTAAGTATAAAGCAATTTCATATTTACTTCCAATCAAAATCATAGATTCGATATTCTTTTCTCTTTCTTTTTCTTAACTAACAAAGTTTAGTATGACTAGAATAGAATTGCCCTTAGATCTTTTGATTTGTCTTCTATTAATTTATTGCATTATATGGTATGATATGAGGTTTTTCGTTTTTTAACTTTTTATCAATTTTTTTGATATTTTGGTTTTAAGTTTGTGGTTATTACATTGATAATACTTTAATTTGACACTTTTTTTATTTTTATTTTGAAAATATAGCTAATTTTGAAGATGCTAGAGTAAGTATCATGATCTCATATGATTTGGTAAGGATAATATATTTTTTCTTTTAATAGTTTGTAATATCATATATCTTATGATAAGTGTATAAAAATTTAAGTTTTGACTTTGTTCTTTTTACATGATAAGTAAAGGAAGGTTACAAGATTGTTTCATTCAAGCATTTTGGAGACTTTCATGACGCATACAAAGTGATTAATTTCTTATTTTGTTGTGACCATATTTATAATTATGAGAAAATTCAATTATCTTTGTATTCAAATGTATTATTTGATTTGTAACATATTACAATTTTTGATTTCTTTATACTATATATGAGATTTTTAGCATTTACGGTTGCTGTCTATTTTGACTATTAATTTGGTGATAAATTATGAGTGAGTGGTATAGAATGAGTATAAAATATTTATTATTGTTGTTGTAGTTAATTTTTATTAGTCTCAATTAATCATAAATTTTTGATATAATAATTAATTAATGTTAATATAATAAATATTTTTACTAATAATTCAAAATACTGTTATATGTGATTTTTTTAGTAACATTTAATTATTATTAGCTATAATTATAATGATTAATAAAAAAAAATTAATAATAATTTAATTTAAATAATAGCAAAAGCTATAACTATAGCTATAATTAATGAATATTTTAATATAACTTAAAAAATAATAGCTATATTAATGCAACAATTTAATAAATAATATATACCATCATTTAGCAAATGTCTTTTAAACTTTACATATAGCAACATTTGCAATTGTTGCTAATTCCTCAGCATTAGCAATACTCTCTTTATATGTTGCTAAAAGATTCAACAACACGGGCATAGGCAACACTAAGATATAAGTGTTGCTAAAAGATTTAGTTGCATTTCTTTCTTATTTAGCAATATTTGTAAATGCCACTAAATCTATTTTTTTTTGTAGTGAATCATTTTAACTTATTGTTCCTGAGCCAGCTCGTGTTCGGCTCGTTAATAAACGAGCCGAACACGAGCCGAATTTTTCGGCTCGATACTTAAACGAGCCGGCTCGTGTTCGGCTCGTTGACACCCCTACGTGAGACCTAATGAGATGAAGTAGATATGACGTTTTACAGGCTAATTTTTGAACAAAGAAGTTGTCACATCGTAATTAAAGAGGGTCGAAAATCATACTATGTTCATAAACAAGAAAAAGAAAAGGAAAAAAAAGAAAAAAGAGAGGAGAAGAATAAGAATAAATGATAATATATATTGATAAGAGATGTCCCATGAAAAGGTAAACTAACATGAGGGGGAGAGAGAGAGAGAGTGAGGCGCGTTTTAAATATTGTCAAGTTAATCTCTTTGAAAGATCGTGATTAATTTCGTAAATATCTCTTCAATTTGTAAAATATTATTGGTATCCTTATAAACATTAAACGGTTTAGGGTTTAGATTTTGAATTTAGAGTTTAGAGGGTCATTGGTGACAAAATTTTATGTTTAGAAGGGTACAAATAATAGATTTATATATTTATAGCGGTATAAATTAATAATATTTTAGATTTTGAAGGGACATGTATGACATCTTGAAGTTTTAGAGGATTATGTTTGAAATTGCTCCAATATTGTTTGAAACTCTCTTGCCGAAAAAAATTTAACCGCATTTTGTTGGGTATGAAACTAGTTTACTTATTATAATAATAATGAATTCTAAAGAACAGAATAATTAAGCCGCATCTTTCCATTGTATCTAACATATAATATATTCTTGAAGAACAAGATGCTCTTGGATAGTAATAATAATGATGATAGTATTGACCAATAAGAAGCCATGCAGGAAGGCGAATAATTCCTTATAATCCCCACATCTCACGATTTAGTTGTATGTGGCATAAAATAGAAGAAAAAGTTAAAAGACAACGAGTCATATGGTATATATATATATAACAAATACGCATCACGACCATCTTTAGATTAGTGGAATACTAATGATAAGGCACAAGTTGTGCTTAGTAGTGTTACTTGTTGAATTCAAGTTCAATTAAAGAGATTTTGGAATTAATTAAAGTATAGGAGATTAAACTTCCGATTCTTTAAACAAAAAGAAAATTACTACTTAGGCCCAGGCATGCATGCAGTTGCATTAATGATAAGTATGTATAGTAATGAAAAGAAAAAAAAGAAGAAGAAAAGTTAGGATACAAAAATATATTTCATATTAATTCCAGATATTTGGAACATAGTATCCCTCACGACACCTTTTGATGGGGAGCTTTCATGTACAGTGGCCAATGCCCAGGATATAGCACACCTCCGTAGAGGACACTTTTTGCATTTAGCAATTAATAATAATTAACACTTTAGTTTCAATAGTTGTTTTTTTAAGGTACTGAGAATTAAGCATCACCGCAACAAAAATTTAAGATAGACAGTTTTTAACGTGAGATTATTTGATTGGCCATTCATGCGGCTTTAAGAGTAGCACCATACATGTTAATGAATAGTAGATAGAACAATTTCACTTTAAAGACCATTTCCAAATTTTTTTTATTCGAATACGCTAGTGTAGTATAAATAGGCATTACTCAATCATGTATGAGGCATCATTTGGCGTACTTGTAGTATTGGATTTGGAGAATATATATATATATGTATATGTTTAAGTAATTGACTCCATACAATAATAGATCCCATTCATCCCTCCATTTTTTTTTCTCTGTTTTTTTTTTCCAATTGTGACGGCCGATATCCAAACGTATATGAAGGAAAAACTCATTTTTTGCATGCATCACGATTATCATCTCCTCCTCTGAAAATACTAATTCTTTCTCCTTCCAAAAGGTCATTAAGGCTTCGTAAAGTCCTCTTCAAATCATATATATCAAACAAGTTTTCCAATCTTTTTAGTTCAAGATCATAAAAAGAGCAACTCCACCAAACCACTAAGATTCTCAATATATAATAAGATATCGAAAGCGATTGAATTAATGGGGGAGAGGATCCGAGTCCTAGTTGAGGAAACTATTTGGATGGTATTCTAAACCCTGATTCTGCGACAACAAAAAATAAAAATAAACAAAAAGGAGCTGAAACGAGGGGGCTCCATTGTTTTTTGGTGCACTTAGCTTGGAACCTCTAGGCTGGTCCCATGTTAATTAGCATGTGATCAGGCATTGTAGTGCAACCCAACGTCACGAAATATATATATATGGATTCATGCATCGCTTTATATACTATTGTATCTTTGTTATTGTTTTCGAATAGTCACTTTCGAACTTATTTTTTAATCATTCATGCATACACTTACACAAATGCGCGAAAAATTGAGCAATTGTACATCGATTTAGATTGTTTCATAAAATTATTAAGATGGTGTGCCCTACATTTTTTTTGTTTTTATTTTGTACCAATAAAACCGAGATTGTAACTTCGCTTTCTCCCCCCCAATTTTAGCTACGGATAATTCCAAAAGCCGCGACCAAAAGCGCTTTTTGGCGAAGCCCACAGCAACCCAACTGGGTACAATTCTCCTCGGATCGTAATTTGGACGGTTGTCATCAAGTCTCCCATTCGTGTTCACTCGCATCATTTCAGGGTTACGAGGCGAAGACCATTTGCTACGTGTACTGTAAATGTACCCAGCCCATAAATATTCCCTTTTAAGTTCCATAATTACCTGGTGCAAACTCTAATTTAAATAGGGGCAATTTCATCAGTACCCCTTTCAAACTTGTTAATCTCGTGAATACCCCTCTAAACTTTAAAATATCACAACTATCCCTTCAAACACACAAAAATATCACAATTACCCCCGCCGTTAACGGAGCGTCACTCCACCCAGAGTAAAACGTAGTTAACTGAGAGTTAACATATAAAATGACAAATTTACCCTCAAAATTAGGATGATAATTTTTTTAGGGAAATAACTAATTAATATCAAGGTAAAAATTTGAAGGAACTAGTATATAAAATACAAACTTTAGGTGGAATAGGATTTTCTCATCCAACTTCGTAATTTTTATGTCTCCTCCAACATCTGGATTTGGCATTTAAGGGTTAATTATACTGTATTGAAAAATCTATCAAGACAAAGTTATTGCACCATTTTTTTCCCTCAAACTATAAAAAAGTACAGCATTATTTATTTAAAATTTAATTAATAATTATATGCGCACTCAAGCATCACATCAACTTACTCCTAATTTGGACATCGATAAAATCATCGACCTTCACTATGTGGTTATTTTGACATCCAAAGTTGGCACAGTTCACACACGAATTTGATAAAAAATTTAATTTAGTCGGAAAAAAACCATTCAATTGCTAAAATTAAAACAAACCCTTAGTTTGAGAAGGGGGTTATGTGTATGTATATATGTATAAATCCAATTTAAATCATGTTAAAGTAGACTGTAGATGAGAGAGTCTTCATACAATTTTACTTTATTGTTGACAATAAATTTCAATTAATTTTTTTTTTGTTTGAGTGGGTCATATAAGAAATACTCTAATATCAAGAATTTTAATATCAAAATATTTTTAGTGTGAGATATTTGAGTTTTTTAAATAAAATTTTAAAAAATTACATTTTGAATTTATTAATGTTGAATACTACTATGGAAAATTGTATTATAACTATGTATAATTTAAAAGCGAAAATTCATAATGAGATTTAATTATTACAGTTAATAGACTGTAGATATTTAATTATAAATTTTTTTAAAAAAATGTTAAAAATGTTATGTGATTCAAACATTAAGAATTAATCATCTAATTAATCTTAAATTATTACACTAGTTAAATTAGTGCTAGGGGTAAAAAGGGTATTTATAGAATATTGGGCAACTTTTTGACGGAACGTTAACCTTAAGAACATTAGTGAATATTTTTGGTTTTTAGAGGGGTATTGATGATATTTTTAAGTTTAGAGGGGCATTCATGAAATTACACTCTTCCAGAGGGGTGTTGATGAAATTATCCCATTTAAATAACTCTCCTTTAGCTCCTTGAGTTTTGAATTTACCTCTGTTTCAATTATATCTACAAAAATTATAATCATATTCTTAAACTCAGCTTTAGTTCAAACTAAAAATGGTCCCTAACACGAAGCCATCAATAATGGTACTCGAAAGAAACGTTGAATATTATATGAAATAGGAAACTCTGAGCCACCGTTTGGTTCGAGGATAAGGGGGATAACCTCTTATCCCCCCTTGATATCCAAACGTAAGTTTTTTATCCGAGAATAGTAGTTCTCGGATATCTAGAATAAGTTGATATAATTATTCCCATTTTTTATATATAACTACCAACTATTTTTCTTATTCTATATTATCTATTCAAACGCTATTTTTTTTATTCCCGAAAACAATCCAATTTTTATCCAAACGTTATTTTTCTTATACTCACACTTGTATATATCTCTAAAATAATTAGTTCTTACTTATACCCGAACCAAACGAAGCCTGAAGGACTAAATTGTCCCAATTAAAATTACAAAAATAAAAATTTAAAACTTAGACCAAATTTTGCAGGGAAAAAGAAAAAAATGTAATTTGACTGGTTCACTCTTGGGAAACACTTGGGTACGCCAAATATTTTTTACCATTTATTTTTTAAATTTTTTGCCTAAAGAATGGTGCATGAATGCACGATGGGGACAGCAATTCCGGCATTGAGTTGGCCCATTGCACGGGTGTTATTGTGCGGAACCCCACCTCATTATAACTCCGTGCTATTAAACATCACCCACCATTAAAAATTAAAAACTACAGTGATGTGACAAATCTCAAAACTCTCTAATATAATTCACTTTATCATGACCATTATTACAAAGAAAAAAATTCTAAATAATATAAAAATATAAATGAATTAAGATCGTCCAAAATTTTATTAAATAGTTTAATAGCTAAGTGCGCATTACTATTAAGAAAAACTATTTATTCAATAGTCACTCTTAACAAATGGGCTCGACCTAACGCTTTCGTTACTGCTGTTGTTGTGTGGGAGTGTGTGTAGGTGCGCGCGTTTTTTTTTTTTCCCACCCCTTTCGAGGTTTTCGTTGTCTCACCCCTTGTAGCTTAGTTCATCACTCTAATGAATGAAGCGGGTAGCATGCTATCTTTTTCTAAAAAAAATAAAAAATAAATATGTCATATATGCCTTATATGTATGTAATCTTAAGTGTCTTTCTATTTTTTTTGCCCTGATTTTTTATTTTTATCTCAAAGAAGAATTGTAATCTTTTTAAGCTAAATTACAGAAATTTTTTCTGTAAATGCTTATTTTTTATTTTTTTTTTCTAACTTTCAAAAATCTATATTTTATCTTTTTAAAATTTTAAAAATATTTTCAGAAAGGTACGACGATAATGAAGAGGACAAAATGACCAAATTACTCTTACTTTTTCTATAAAAAAATATTTTTTTAATATATTTCTGTCATTTTTAAAGATATTTTCGGTATAAATTATAAGAAATGGACGGAATAGTGATCAACCCCTAACGGAAGAGGCTAAATGTAATAACCTGAAATGTTAAGGGAGTAAAATATAGATTTTTCAAAGCCAGGGAAAAAAGTAAAAAAATAAATATTTATAAGAGAATTTTTTATAATTTAGCTTTTTTAAGAATTTAGCTGTTAAAATTAAATGTTTACAAGGTCATCTAACAAAACTTTAAAAAGTTTGGTGAGCATTTTTACCTTTTCCCCCGTAATTAAAAAAGTATATTTACTATAAAAAAATAAAAGCTATGAATACTAATATAGTTTTGAGAGTAAACATAGGATTATTGCTATTTTTATATGAACAGAGTACGGTTGCGACATCAACGTCATCACAAATCCGAGTGTATAATCTATCTCCTTTTAATTTAATTTTGACAATTTTCTTTTTTTGGGACAAACATCGTCTCCGTGTGAAGGATAGTGGGATTAATTAACTATAATTTTAAATTATATTTTGCCCTCTCCAAATCACGTGCCATGGCATACATTCCCACCCTTTCCGTTACCAAACCGCGTTCCACGTGACGCGCGACCGTTACTTTCCTAACGGCGCCGTCAACGAGCCGCAAATTAGAGTCGGTCACCTCCGGTACGCTCACCTCCAAACGACGACTACTCCACCATAGGGGTGTCAGCCGAACACGAGCAAACTGGGGTCGGCTCGTGTTCAGCTGATTTCACAAACAAATCGAACACGAGTTGACTCGTTAAAGTATCGAGCTGAAAAATTTAGCTAATGTTCGGCTCGTTTATTAACGAGCCGAACACGAGCTAGCTCACGAACAATAAGTTAAAAGAATTGAAAATAATATATATATAATAAATAAATTTATAATTGAGATGAGCTTTATATTTAGATTGGGATAAAAATCAAATAATAAAAATATGTATTTTATAAAATATATGTAATCGGCTCGCGTTATCGAGCCGAACACGAGCGAGCAGACCCCAGCTCGTGTTCGGCTCGTTTATTAAATGAGCTGAAAAATTCATTCCGTGTTCGACTCGTTTACTAAACGAGCGATTCGATCTCGAGGTCATTTCGAGCCGAACACGAACTGACTCGGGAACAGCGAGCTGGATTGGCACCCATACTCCACGATTGGTGCCACCCGAATCTGCTTCATCTCCGGAGGTAACGTTCAAGGGCGGTGACCGGATCCTGGCACTCCCTATAACTAACTGTATAACCACTCCCCGCGCTCGCACCTCGTCGCCTCAGTATCAAGTGGCGACTTGTGTTGTCACTTCTATTTCGTCCCTTTTATTCTTTTTTAATTTATTTACCCCCCTCTTTTCTTTTTTCTTTATTCTTTATTCCACCCCGGTATTATTTAATTTTAAATTCGCATCCCAATCCGAAGCCCACAAATTCCGTTCCTTCTATTTCCCACTCGCTTCTTGTGGAAACACTCATCGCACCAACCCACACACAGGCTAGCAACTTTCTATATATCTCCCTTACACTTTCGCTCTCTCCATTCCTCTTTTGCTGTAGGAGATTTTGTTTTCCTTTTTTTACTTTTTTTTTTTTTTTTTTTTACAAATAGGTCCTTTGAAGGAGAAGTGTTAGCGTGATCGGTACATGAAGTTGTAGAGAGTAGGGTTTGGTTTTTGGTGCTTTGGGGTTTTGGATCGGAGGGTGGGGTTTGGATGGAGAAGAAGCAAGGGTTCTTCTCGGCGCTCCGGGAGGAGGTGGCGCGGGGGCTGTCGCCGGGGAGGGCGAGGTCGGAGAGCCCCGGTAGGGCTCCGTCGCAGGTGGCGCGGTTGTTCCTCCCGCGGCGGTGGAAGGAGCGGTACCACGCGGCGGCGGCGGAGGTGGAGGTGGTGCCGAGATACGGGAGCATGAGGGGCGGCGGAGGAGGGGGAGGGGAAACGTTGGCGCCGCTCATGGAGGGGCCGGATCCGGGGGAGGGGGAGGGGGAGGAGTGGAGGAAGGAGGGGTGGGCGAAGTGGGTGAAGGGGCACCTCGCGCGCGCGGCCTCCGTCTCCGGCGGCGGCGGCGGCGGCGGCGCGGCCTCCTCCGGGCGACGACGCTCCGACCTCCGCCTCCTCCTCGGCGTCATGGGGGCGCCGCTCGCCCCCATCCACGTTTGCGCCGCCGAGCCGCTCCCGCACCTCAGCATAAAGGACACGCCCATTGTGAGCTCACTGCCCCTTCTTTTCCATCATAGTTTTATTTATCTTTTCCCCAATATTTTGGTACTTTAACGAATTTATTGTTGTTGCAGTTCTCTTGTTTGATCAAATGCGACAGTGGCTCTTTTTTTCTAAAATTTTTGGGAATTTTTCATGCGACTATTGCTCTTAAATTTATTTGATTTCTTGAAAAACTCATGAATATTTCACAAATTTTGACGAATATTTCCTAAACTATTCACCAGTCCAAAAATTTTGGCTAGACAATAGCAGGAACTATGTAAAGTTTACAAACCATCCAAATTGTTTAAGAAACTTATGAATTATTTGTAGCCATGATGAATTATTGATTGTGTTTTAACTTATTTGTACTTTTAAAAATGAAAAGAGATAACTTGACTGCATAAAAGTTTGCGTGATTATACGCTTAGGATTGAAAAATTCTACTTAGCTAATTAAGCTACTCTGGAATTATTTACGAATATTCGGAACTTTGCTAAATTCTGTACTTTTTAGCTTTGATGATTGTATTTCCTGGATGCCAAACTTGTAACTGTACCGTGAAATAAATGTTTTACCGCAAAATAATATGATCATCATGCGGTACTACAATTCATGGGTTTCCTTGAAAATGCACTATGATCTTACACCTGAATCTCTTACAATAGGAAACTTCATCGGCTCAGTACATACTGCAACAGTACACGGCGGCATGTGGTGGCGTGAAGCTTCTGAGCTCCATCCGAAACTCATATGCAATGGGAAAGGTGAAAATGGTGGCAACCGAGTTTGAAAGTGCGAACAAGATCATAAAGAATCGCCATGCGACGAGGTCGGCGGAATCGGGCGGCTTTGTGCTGTGGCAGATGGCGCCTGAGATGTGGTACGTTGAGATTGTAGTCGGTGGGAGCAAGGTGCATGCCGGCTGCAACGGCCAGCTCGTCTGGCGCCACACCCCCTGGCTTGGGGCCCATGCTGCCAAGGGCCCCGTCCGGCCTCTCCGTCGAGCTCTCCAGGTAAAAAGGAGAAATGATTAAAAAGGAGTTTAATCTGTGAAGTTTGAAACAAGTTCGGGAAAAAGAAGAATGTTTGATCAATGCTTGATCCCAATTTCAGTTTCTTTTCTTAGAATTTCAATTTCATCCTTGAAATTTGACCTTTATTTTTCAGTTTCATCCTTAAAATTTGACCTCAGTTTCATTTTTTTTTCTCCTTCGAGTTCCAATTTCGACGAAGTATAGTGATCGTGCTGATGTGGCACTTTTGTAAAGGATGGTGAGGAAATACTTTATTGGTATGCGGCAGTAACTTTAGGGATAAATTGGTAGTTGAAATTATGAGCCGAAATTGAAATCCCAAGTCAAATTACAGTGCCCGAATTAAGAATAAACCCTTGAGTCAATCGCATTAAGGTAGCCTTTAGTTGGGGAGTAGAGTTTGGATAATCAAACATTGGAAGCGGTGGAGTTTCTACCTAGAGCTGTGCGGAGGGGATCTCCCCATGGTTATCAATTCCATGGAGAACATTGATCCTCCAATCTTCTAGTGTCGTTTTTTTTTTTCAACAGTTGGATAATTTTATCTCCATGTTCTTCTGTTGCAATTTCCAACTTTTTGGTGAATTTATTTAATCAAGTAAATGGACAGAAATGGCCATGTATCTATTTTATAATTAGAAAGGTCAGAAAATGGCTTTTATGATGATCATGTGTAATTCATCTATCAATGCTTTTGCCAAATTGAAGCTATGCTAAGGTTGCTCCCCTGTTCTGTTTTTTTAGATATTCCATTATATCATGATCACGGTTCTCATAATACGTAGCGATTGATTGATCTCTGCTAATAATACTAGGGCCTGGATCCACTGACAACCGCAAGCATGTTTGCCAATGCTCGATGCATCGGGGAGAAGAAGGTGAACGGAGAGGACTGCTTCATCCTGAAGCTCTCTGCGGATCCGCAGACCCTTCAAGCTCGGAGTGAGGGCCCTGCGGAGGTCATACGGCACGCCCTATTTGGCTATTTCAGCCAGAGGACAGGGCTCTTAGTCCACATAGAGGATTCCCACCTCACACGCATCCAATCCAACACCTGTGGTGACGCCGTGTATTGGGAGACCACCATCAATTCATTCATCGAGGACTATCGCCCAATCGACGGTATGATGATCGCCCATTCCGGCCGCTCGCAAGTCACCCTTTTCCGGTTCGGGGAAGTGGCCATGAGCCACACGAAGACGAGGATGGAGGAGGCGTGGACCATAGAGGAAGTAGCGTTCAACGTTGCCGGCCTCTCCGTTGATTGTTTCATCCCTCCATCTGATATACAATACGGGTCAATCGGTGAAACCTTAGATGTTACTCAAGGAGAAAGGGGGAAGACCAGTTCGGCATCTTGTCGTCGGGCTAAGGTCGCAGCTCTGGAGAGACCGGATTGATATATTCTGATGAACTCTAAGCTTATTTATTTGTTGATACGGCCGACCGGCCATGAAAGGTAGGTTAGAGAGAAAGCTAATTCAAGGAGATTTCTCTGTATATAAGAGAAGAGGTCTCGCATCTCGCAGTCTCTTTGAATCTTTTTATGAGCTTCATTATTAGCTGTGGAAGGACCACAGTGTTGGTGTTGCCTCACTGGTAGAATTAATTGTCTTGCTGGTGAGAAGAAGAAGAAGAAGAAGAAGAAGAAGAAGAAAGAACTTCTTCGCCGGCGATGGAGAATGGCTTCTCCGTTTTGATTTTATCTTATGTGTGTTTTTACTTAGGTCCTTTTGTGTCCAAACTGTGTAATATCTAGGTAGATGATATAACTCTCAGTTGATCGGTTGGTTCTTGCGGTGAGAATCAGCTTTCCCTTAACGGCAATCGATCTCTCTATATTGCATGAGACGGTTGCGCGCTAAATTTCTACTATTTCAGATACTGAATGAATGCTTTTTTGTATTCTTTCTTCTGTGGGTTTAGTTGATTTATGTGGTTGTATATGCTAAGTGCTCTCAGCCTTATTTTTGTGGCGCCATAGTTTTGCATCCCTAATACTAGCTAATTGTGGTCGAAAGTTTACTGTGTTATATTTGCACCACATCATCAGGAATAAGTCAATTATATCACTTTATTTAAAAAAAATATTAATAAAAATATTTTTTTATTAATTATGATGGAATATATTAATTTAAAGGGGACAATTCTCTTAGTTGGAGACGTCACGTCAATAATATATTTAATGCATTCTAAATTTTTTTTTCCTTATGCTCTGCTTGCATTAATTTATTTGGTAGTGATATGCCAGAGTATGATTGCAACTACTACTTGGGACTATGAAAGCCTCCACGTGCTTCTCGTACGAAGGCTCTCTCTTTCCTCTCTCTCTCTCTCTCTCTCAGGTATATATGCACTGTGTCTGGTTGGACCCTTGTGTGAGGACTCAGTTTTACCTATTTTTTTTCTCTCTTTTTTTTTTTTTTTTTTTTAATTTTTGTGTGTGTGTGGACCGTGTAGGGGACCATACTTACTACAGTTATTTTTCTGCGCATCAGCTGATCTGATTGCTCATCAGAAAGGCGAAACAGCACCTAAAGGCTAAGTCGAATCTAGCGGACGAGATGGCTTTCATCTTTCATCGAACGGTTGGATTAGAGGCCACAGGGGCTCGAGAGAACTTAGCTCCTAACGTAATGGATGATGATGGTGGTGTTAAGTGTTAACATATCTATTCTAATATTCACAGATGATTTTATTAAATATGATCGCTACTATACTAGTTGGAAATGAGATCTATTAATTTCACAACTCTGATGTAATGCTGTACCATGCTTTGGCCTCATGATGACTCTCAGGTCACCCTCACTAATGACTCTGCACACCTCCTGCACAGTAGGTCGAGATATTTAAACCATGGAACGTGTCTTTTTGGGGTATGAAGAGGACTGATCATGAAAATAAATAAACAAATGGCTATAAAAAAAATCCACTGCTTCCTCAATTCTCACCTTTAGGACACTGGGGCCGGGTCTATAATATCAGGATGTAGAGGAGTAAAGGTGATGTGATGATCACTGTTACTTTTGTTACTAGAGTCTATAGTGGATAGGGAAAAAAAAAAAAAAAAAAAAAAGTAAAAAAGTAAGATCACAAGCCTCTTTAGATGTACCTAGTTTTTTACTTTGCTAACCTACGTATTATTATTCCCTTGAAATAAAAAACAAGAGTGTTTGTTTTCATACTAACCTTTCAATTTCTAGAATCGCACTGCAAATTACTTCTATATTTCTCTGCAATTTTAGTAACAAAAAAGAAAGAAAAAGAGTTAGATCTAAATGCTTACTACAAGTGTAGGTACGATGTTGCTATGTATTTATGTTTTGCTTCTCGAAGCCAAACAGTTCAATCAATCTGCATGGTTAGTTGAAGCATCCAATTCAATTGTTTTGTGAGAAAATTGATACCCGGACACGTATGAACCATACCGGGGTATTGAAGTCTCGATCGTGGTTGTATTGGGTCCAACAAACGACTCCTTTCTCGCATTAACAGCAATACACGTCACAATAAAGAGATGGTACGATTGTCTCCCACAGCAGGTGGCGATTGAGCCAAATCACATGCTCTTGGTGTACTATCGCCATTCACTTGGTTGCACCTTTTAAACCGAAGAGCACACAGTTGGAGCCACCTTATTAGGCCCATGGGGTTTTATCATCTCGAACTAATAAGGCGAATAAAGTGTCGATTTGTACTGCTAATTAATAATCAGCAGCAGTAGTTGAATTAAAATTTTGACCTGTAAGTACTTGATGCCGCTGGGGCGCTGGAACATGATTCGTCGCGTAGATTGTTGAAGAAGCGAGCGTTGAATTGCGTGGGGCCTTTTAAAAGCTGGGGTTGGGCCCACCGACGCTGCTTGTTTTCACGTGAAACCAGTTGGGACTTCTCCAAACTTTCTATTTTGAGGTAAACACGCGAGAGTTTTCAAAAATGGATTTTATCAATTGGAAGTTCGCATAGGCCGATTCGAGAGGCCCATTAAGGCCGTACTGGGCCCAAACGTGTGGGCCCCATAGGGAGCTGAATCTTCGGTTATTGTATTTAGGCCCATGATTTTCTTGGGTTGGGTCTTCATGCGAGCCCGCGACGTCCTAACTGATAAGTCCATTTTGGAAACTCTCGGATTATAGGAAAATTGTGGGCCCCACATGTCAGCGTAATAAACGGGACCTGTAACGTAATCATTGAGGTCTCCATACAAACATCTACTACGATCCACAGCATGATTTTTTTTTTTTTAAAATTTTTTTTTCCTCTTTCAGGTTAATCACACAGCTGCCTCCCTCTCCTTTTATTTTTGGCACATATGATTATTTTAATTGGATTTCGACACTAGTTAATCAAGTCCCCGTTGTCAAAATATTTTGTTTGTCGGAATAAAAATTACAACAAACAAATTTGCCACATTCGCAACAAATTTTACAGTTTGGCCTCTCTCGCTTGACTTAACGGACTTGTAACGGGAATGATTCCCAATCGAAAAATTTAAATTTTATTTTACTCCCATTCAACTTTGGTAATAAAAGTGTACACCCTCAAGAAATTATCGTGAGGCAAAAAAACTGCAATATTCATGCATTGAAAGAAAACTTAAGTTCCATCTCATGTAGATCAATTGCTCCAAAAAAGAAAGATTATTTCAGAAAGAATCCGCACAGAAAAAAATTACCACTTGGAAGGAAATTTGTTCCGCCCACACGCTCATCTTCTCAACCAGGTAATATTTTTTCTATGAGAGGAATAAATGCCATCGTTACAAGGATTTTTTGAAAAAAAAACCAAAACAGGAGCACATGGAACATTAATGCCTCTCAGAAATTAGGTCGATCCATGAGGAAAACAATCGTTCCACACAAAAGAGTATCTATCTATGTGGAATTGATGCATTCAATGCAGGTAACCATAGATATAGGGGAATTTATGCAACAAATAATGAACAACTTATTATCACCGTCCAATTTATTCACCCTCTACTTTCATGAGAAAGTCTACATTGTAACACTTACACCACAACATCTCCAATCACATCTCTCTTTTTGAGAGCAGAGTACAACAAAAATATTTTTTTAATAATCATGATAGGACGGGCGAATCCAAGGGAAAGGATCTGATTGGTTAGAGACGCCACATCAACAATATAACCGGTGCATTCTAGACTTTTTCCCACTTTCATGCCAAATCAACATAACAAAGCAGCACCCAATACAAATCTCACTTACTATTTTATGCGGCTGTAAAACTATTACTCTCACCGACCCTACATAGCAGAGGAAATAAAAAAAGAATGATTGAAAGAGTGAATTCTTTAAGTTTATCTAATCACCAGTGTTGCTCTAAAAATCAACAAATGTCCTAATATAAGCATTTGCAAACATCAGGCTTATTGCATAATACCGACACGTAATCAGCAAGGCATGACTATTGATCCCGAATACTTTGAAGATACAGGGGAAAAAAAAAAAATCTGATAGTTAGCTGAATACAAAATATGAATCTAACAAAGCAAAAAGCACAGTATCAGTAAAATAACCAAACGAGACATTTTAGCAAGCATCCAGTTTCATTTACAAAAACGCAGTGTTTTAGGAGAACCTGTCATTTTCCAAAATGCGGATTAAGCAACCCTGAGATCTCAAGAAACCCAACACGCTCTCTCCCTCCGAATAAGTTTTTCAGCTTCTCATCACAAACGATAATCTTTTTGTTCTTTGGATCCTGAGTTGGAGAAATGAAAGTAAAATACTAGAAATAGAATTACTTTTCAAATGCTTAGAAACAGTATTATATTTAAACGATTTTGAATCCCTATACCTCCCACCTAATGATAGACATTACAAGAGAAATCACAAAATGGCATGGGGAAAGAGACTCATAATGGCGGCAAGAACTTTGGACTGCTGATGTCCGAATTGAGATCCAGATGAATCTTATAGTATGTAGTTACACTGAAGCAAACAGATCAAAAGCAAAAAGTGGCACTTGCTTTAGTCTTTGATACCGCCAAAATGATGATATTCTTGCATCCAAAAGAGAGCATCATGCAAGCCTACGTTAGAGATCTTATAAAGCTAATAGAAGGCTATTATAATCTTCATTGCAATCCAGGGACGATAGGCTTCATCCGGGCAAGGTTGGTGAGAACAGGAATTCAACTGACACATAAACAGGGAATAGTATTTCAGATCTTTTCTTTCTTTTATTTCCCTTTTCGTTTAGTCTTTCATCTCTCAATAAGCCTCCGACCATGTTTAAGTTGCCAAAGATGCAAATTAATATAAAGGATTGTAAAACTTGTGGAACGCAAAACTTGACTATGTAATTTCTGTAGTAGCAAAGTAAATCCAATGATTATCTATCTTATCAAAGTGCTTAATTTAAAGCCAACAGTGTTTGCAACCTAATAAGAACTATTACCTGGAGTTCAACTTTCACAATGAAAGAACTAAAATATATTTGGTTTTTATGCTCACACTTAGACTGCTATAGTTCTTCATTTTTCCTTATTACAAATAAGTATTATTTTCACCTTCTTAGCAATTCAAAATTACATAAAAGGAGTCCGAAAGAATATATCACAAATTCACAATCTGTTGTCTAACACATGATCTACTCTCATCCAAATTTATCCCCTCCGTGACATATAGTTTCATTCAGCTCGACAAATGACAACAGCAGTGGCTAAGAGTTGCTAGGAGCATGTACCTGGCATAACAAATGTATACTTGATCCCATTTTCTAAATCTTCTAGATCATTCTCACACACGAATGTAACTCCACAAGCTCAATCAAACAAGCTATTTCTCAGGGCCTATTTTTTGCTCTTATTTCCTTCTATTTACCCTACCTCCAAAAATCTAGACAAGCCAGAGCATCCATACAATATATCTTTATACTAAACCTCTCCAGCTCCAATAATATTAGTATCTCTAGTACTAAGGACCCTTGTTAGCACGTCTTTACATGATTTGCTCATAAGTTTCAAAAGCAAATATAAGTGAGATTATACTACAAAATAATCTCTTATGAAGCCCAATAGGATCTAACCCTCGGCAAAATCTACCATAATCACCACTAGAGAACATACGGACAGAGATTAGTATGATGTGCCTAATGAATACCCAATAATGCTGTATGACGTATTGGCGAATAATTGAAAAGAGGGGTCGGTGCCTGATTAGCACAGGATTTAACATGGAGAAAACTAGTAGATAACGAGAACACGTTATCCTAAAACCCTAAGGACAGTAGAATTAGAGAAAAAGAAAGGGAAATGAAGCATAATGAGGACCTGGAGATCGTGTTGCTTGATGTAAGCCCAGATGAGCTTTAGGGCTTGGGTGCGGGGGATCTCCGGGACCCCGACGAGGGCTTGCATTGCTGGGGACACCGGCCGAGGCTTCGCGATCCCCCTCAGCGGCCTCTTCCCCTCCGCCTCAGCCGCCACGGCCGAGGGCTTCGACGAAGACGACGACGACGACGACGACGACGACACGCGTAGCACGAGCGGAGGCGCCGCCCGGTGGCGGTGGAGGAAGCGGGAGGAGGAGGTGGGGGGAAGAGCCTCGCACCGAACGAAGTTGGAGAAGAAGCCGATGGAGATCGCCGTCGCCATGGGAGGACCTTGGAAGGGTTGAGGGGGGAGAGAGAGAGAGAGAGAGAGAGAGAGAGAGAGGGAGAAGGGGGAAGGGTTTTGGGCGCTTTGGGTTTTTGTTTGGACGGGGGAGAGGGACGCGGCACATTTTGAAGCGGAAGTTCATGAGCTTTGGGCCTAATTGTAGGAGACAGTGTAGACCCTGGGCCTAATAGTAGGCCCAAGCCCATCTGATGACGTGGTGCAACACCATGGCAAGCTATAACTTCGTACCTAACAATCCTTATAAACCAGCTCATTTAGCCCTCGCACAAAGTACTCCACTCCACAGTCCACAGTCCACAGTCCACACCTCTCTCTCTCTCTCTCGTATTCGTCATATACGCAGAACACACTCTCTCGCGCAAGCAGCCAAGCACTCTCCGAGAGACAAGCGTGAGAGGGAGAATGGGTCGGCGCGTCGCCCTCGCCATTGCCGTGCTCTCCCTCATCCTCTCCTCGGTGGCCTCTCAGGCCCCCGCATTCTCTCCCTCCACCACCACCACCACTGCCCCTACCTCCTCCTCTTCCGCCCCCTCCCCGTCCAAATCCACCCCCACCTCCGCTCCCTTACCCTCCACCTCCACCTCCGCCCCCTCCCCATCCAAACCCGCCTCCAACCCCGCACCAGCTCCAGTATCTCCCCCTCCCTCCTCCCCCATTGCCACGCCCCCAACCAGCGCCCCGTCCGCGTCTCCTCCCCCAGCGAAGGCCCCGCCGGCCCCCGCCCCGGTCCTTCCTCCTCCGTCGCCGGCGCCGGTGAGCTCTCCGCCGATCCCTCCGCCCGCATTGCCTCCCCCGGCGCCGGCGCCGGTGGTGACCGCTGCTCCGGCGCCCTCCGCCGAGCCGCCGAAGCCCGCCGAGGTCTCCGCGCCGGCGCCGAGCAAGAAGAAGGAGAAGAAGAAGAAGGGCGCCACCCCGACCCCCGCTCCCGTCGCCGCCGCCACCACGGCCCCCTCTCCGGCGGGGTCCAACGAGGCCTCCTCCCCCGGACCCAGCCGCGGAGCCGCCGACGAGACGGTACGCTCTCTCTTTCTCTCGCGCGCGCGCGCACACACACTTACCCTGCTCCCTCCCTGCTATCGTGCCCGACGCGGCGCACGCTAGCATTCATGCTTATCGTGCGCCGGGGGATCTGAGCCGTCGGATCGGATGCGGCACGCGTGGGCTACCCTCCGCGTCTCGCCTGAGCGAACGCCTCGCACGCGTCGCATCTGGGGCGCATCGTAGCAAAATCTGCTTTTTTGCGCTAGCCTGCGCCGTATCAAGGGTGCAACAGAAACCCAAACCGGACCCCAAAATTTACATTTAAATCCGATTCATAACCACCCCCCCCCCCTTGGATTCCGCCCTCTCCAAACTTATGCCCTGGTCCCTAGTCCTCTCACTGCTCGTCAAAGCAGGAGGGAATCTCGACCGTTGGGTCACGCGCCGCACGGGCCCCGTGATCCTCGCCGTAACCTCGAGATTCCAATTTTTTTTTTATAGTTACTTTTTAACCGAAGCGAGTTACAGACCAAGGGCCGAGATGGCCCCCTTCGAATTAAATGAGAAATAAAGAGAGACAGTAAGCGGGCCCTCTAGATCCGAGGACAATTACTGTGGCCACTGGTCCTTTCACAGACACGTGTCGCCATCTGATTAGCCATGCTTTTTATGCTTTTAATGCACGCATTTTCCCAAGCTCGGATTGGATGATCTAACTTGAGTTTTGGATCTTTGTTTCTGCTGCAGAGTGGAGCTGGGACGAGGGGAGCAGGAACGTTGGGCTCGGTGCTTCTACTCGCTGTTGCTATGGTGGTGGCCGTATAGGCTTTTACAATAGTGTGTCTCTTATTATTACGCGCTCTCTCTGTTGTTTCTGGTGTTGCTGTCACGCACGACCTCTGTTGGGTAGTTTTTTTTTTTTTTTGTAGTAGGCTTTATTGGGCTGTGTTTCTTTGTTTTATTATGGAGGATGATGCTTGGACCCTGGAAGACATTTTCACTCGGATTCTTTGTCTAGAGAGAAGAGGCTTGTATTATGTTATTTTCGTTCGATTTCATTCGGTTTGGGAGCTATGTGATGAGTTCACGACTATCATTGCTTGAGACGTTGGGGAATTGCAATGCAAAGTGACTGTGGTGAACAACAAGCATCTAAGCTATCTTCTACATGCTCGGATATGCTTATTATCAACAGTTTTTTGGAAAAGTTATATGCGATTTACTCACTGATATAGTTTCCCTACTTTGAAGAAACAATATTGCCTAGTATTTTTTTTTGAGGAAAAGGTAGCATGCTACCCGCTTCATTCAATGGACAGGTGAATTAAGCTACATGGGTGAGGCAACCTGGCCTCGGTGGAAGGCGAAAAAAAAAAAAAAAAAAAAAAAAAACGGAGAGGAAAAAAAATATATATATATATATATATATATATATATATATATATAAATATATAATATATATATATTTATATATATCAGAGATTACGTGATGGTATGGGCTGGCCCCATAAGCTCACCAGTTGCTTACTCATGTTGACGCCTCTAATTAGGTCCAGCTGGGTCATGCGGAAAATCACATCGTTCCTAATCTTTCAAATGGTCCACCAACAGACGGCCAGCCCACTCAGTCTGGTAGACACCGACTGTACACCCTGCATGACTATCCATCTATCCCAAATATTGCCTAGTATTCGACAAACAAAATGAGAACAGACAATCCATGCAATACATGTAGCAGTTTCTCCCTGAATTGCAAAGGCTTACCTGCAAATTTATTTCGTCATCTACTTGAGAAGCTCTACTATATGCTTATAAATGGTTGATACTTGTACCTTTTTCTTTGCACAGAAACATTGAAATTTTGCGAAGCTTGTTATATAAACAGACCACCTTAACTTTGTCTGCTGTCCATCAAAATATGCCTCCTTTAATACCACTGCCCTTTGTGAGAAGGACCTCATTAACACAACAATAGTACCATGTTGCAAGGAAAAGGTTTTGGGCGATGCATAACGGGAAGAACGTCATAAATGCCTCCATCCCTTAGGGGCTGTTTGTTGGGGAAAAAAAAAAAAATCATGAAAAAATATTTTTTCAGTTTTTCATCTATTTAGTTCTAAATAAAACAAACTTTTATGAATTTTTTTTTTCATACTTTATGAAAATTAGTGTTTTGATTTTTTAAAAAAAAAAAAATCAAGAAAACAAAAATGCTAGTTTTCCATGAAATATGAAAAAAAAAAATCAAAAATGCTTGTTCCCTTTCAAATCAAACGGACAAAAAATTGGACAAAAAGAAGAGTTTTCCAGAAAAAAAATTTCACCCCTTAGCCTCTATCCGTTAAGCCGAACATCACCTGAGCCTTCGGGACAATTTCATGAGCATTTGACGCATGAGAACAATTTATTCTATATTTTTAGAAACAATGTATTTCCCACAAATTTAAGGGGAATGATTATGCTACTTAATAAAAATGTACAATGAAGCCACATACATATAAAGAGAAACAGAGGATATGAAGGATAAAAGCACGAATTAGTCAAAGGATGAATTCTCTCTCCAGAATGGTCTTGTGAATCTGCTAGCTTCGTGGGCATTACCTCAAATCTGGACAAAGAAAGAATACAGTTAAGAGTGTCGACCGCTGAAAGTATACAACATTAAACATGTGGGACAAATGATCTGTTTGGACGAAGGAACAAGTAAACCACTAATAATAACTTGTGCAGCATGAGTATTTTCTCGTGGTTCCAACCTATGAGTTTCATTTTTAGGTCTTGCAAAGTTAAAATGTTATTTGAACATTTTAGTTGGTATGTTTTGAGTTACAAGGTGATTTACCGTATTCCATGAAGAAAATGACTTAGAATCTGCATAATTTATGCACCTGTAAACATCTTCTCATACTCCCAACCAACCAATTAACATGCCTCTTTGCAAAGAAACAAAAATGTTGAACAAAATATTCATTCAGCCAAACACCCTGGGGTAAGGATCCACATGGAATGTTCAGAGGACAAACCTGCATACCTAACCATAATAAGAACTTAGGGCGGCAATAATCGATCCAGTTGTAGAGAAGGTAGAAGAAACATCTGGGTAATCTTTCCAAGACCGGTTGAATTTGATTGACGGATAAAGCCATTTCTTAATGGTTTCCGAAAAGGCTTCTGGATTGGAAGTCAGAATGGCTTCCCAATCGACCTGCATGCCACGTGGGATGCTCGCAGTCACTTCCATGTTGGCTGCAAGAAATAAGCCGAGCAGAACAGTGTAACCCACAGCAGCAGACCCTCTCGAGAGCGGCATGAAGTTGTACCTGAAATTTGAATAGTGTTTCCGTTAATGTTGTCGATAACTTTTCTTTTTGGGAGTTTTTACTTGGTCAATGCTGAAGTGATCAATTACCAATAATAGGTCATTCTAAGTACCGCATCCTTTACATCACCAAGCATATTGACATCATTTGAGCCAAATAGTTCACCACAATAGACAGTGCACAGGGCCTGTACATTAACAACTTTTTAAGTAAAATAAAGGCATTGATGAAAAGGGAGGCTCGTAAAAAGTCGACATAGATGTTAAAACCACAAACTCAAATACTAAAAAAGTTGATACAAAATCACCCACCTCCCATGCGGCAGTCATTTCTGCATCATATTCCTCCCATCTAGATGGTGTACAAGGTGTTCTGATAGCAAAATCAAATCCTATTTTGTCCCTGCAGGTCATCGCACAAGCATTAAAAATGAGAAAAACACAGCAGTACGTAATTTGGACAGAGCCAAGGCCACTTATGGACTTACATCTTTTGAACAGTAATCCTCGTCCCTTCAAGAGGCTTCCTGAAAAAGGCAACAAATCAATCAATCAAACATCATGAAAGATTATATAACATTTTATCCTACACACAAGGCTTCAGGTCAATTAGGATTGGTCAATTTTATATGCGAATGGAAAAAGCTAGCATAATCCATTTTGGTGATTATTACCCTTCAAATGCTGTACTGTTGCATGTAGTAGCCACCCAGAAGTTCTCTCCAACTACATTGTATAAGTCAGAGCAAGATACTGCATTTGAAATCTGTAGTTCTGACTGTTAGAACCTCGGAAATTAACTCAAAGTACACAGTTATGGACATAGCAAGACCATAAAACTATTAGAGCAAAGCACCTCTAAAAAGAACAAACAAATATTAGAAAATATCGCTTTACTAATATTGGAGTTATGATATTCGAATTTAGATTCCCATTTAATATGATGCAAATGTTCTGACTTCTGGAAGACCTACTGGCCACAGTGTAAAAGAAGTGGTGAGAAAGCTTACTCTTTCTGATTCCACAAGTTCTGAGAGGTCAACTGATTTATCCTCCGCAATATTCACATACTTTCTCTCTTTTATAACGCTCTTGGCAGCATCTAGTATCCTGCAAATTAAACAAAAGCTTAGTTCACACCTCTTGATATCCAGCCTTTGGAAGAGAAAAGATGTATGTTCAGACCTTTCGTAGTTTGAATAGTAGCGGACCACTTTCGCTTGTCCAAGAAGCATAGGAGTGTGCGAACCAAATCCAGAATTGAACTCCTCACTGAATGTGCAAAACAAATTATCAACAATAATAATTGCATAGCACGGTATGGAGCATCAGTCTAAACAACCTTGATATGAAATTACAGCTCAAGTTCTCAAAAAATTTAAAAAGAAAGAAAGAAATTACAGCTAAAAGCATCTGAATATTTGATTTTAATCATGTAGAACAGCAAGCTGATGCTAACATTAAGTACCTAATTTTGCATCGCTAGTCCATTTCTCAACAAAATTATTCAATTTCCCTTAAGAATCCAGACACTTGAATTTTGATTATCTTGCCAAAATAACAACATAATTCCTACACTAAATCACAAGTATGAATCATGTATTCTTCAATAAGGGTAACTATGCAACTTGCCATCTTTCACTACTACAGCTTAAATTTGTAGTTTTCTACTGATAGAAGCTGACTCACCTCAACTTGTTTACCCAAACAACAGGGTCGCATGGTTCAGAAATTTGCCTCCACTTAACAGCTATATGGTAAATATCCTGCCATGACGTAGTACGGCCAGAGGGATGCTTGTCCTCATTTAAGCTATATGAGGTTGATGTTTCTGACGAGCCGCTAGAGCTACAACAGCCACCGCCTCTGTTTTGGCTCACTATACCAAGCTTTTCTTTTTTCCTGGTTTGTTTCCCATTCTTTTTCGCATTTCGAAGAGCACGCCAAGTCTTTGCAACCTTTTGAGCTATCGCAATAGCAGCTAAACCAGCCATGCGATACTGAGGAAGACAAATAAAAGGTGGCAATAAGCGTAAACAAAGCAAGGATAGTCGTAACGACGCATCATTGACCTGTTTACAATTATTTCAATGTATCATTGTTGTCCTACCATCTTTATCTAATAGAACTAAGGGGGAAATATCAAATATAACAATCCTAATTGACCAAAATTTCTCTTCTTGTATTCGAAATAGCTACAGTCCCCAATTCAGCGCACTCAACTAATAAGGAAATTAAAATGTATAACAAAACATTGAGATGTGACAATAAATTAACAGATTTTTCATTTTAACCAACCCTCACACATTCTCCATATTTATGTTAAAAATTTTCATCAATACGTGTGGGATAGCTAATAAAACAGTAGAGCATAAAATGGTTTTTTTTTTCTTTTAATTCACCACATTTGGGCTCGATGCAAGTTATGATGAAAAATGACATGAAAATAAACGCATATTACAAGTAAATTATGTGACAGGAAGGACACATGTAAATAATGTGACAGGAAGTTAACCTGACGTTTATTTGGTAAGAAGCCTGGACAGTTATATTGCATCTTCTTTCCGATTGAATCTGCTGCTTGAAGAAGGTTGACCTGATGCTTCGTCAAATTAAATTCTTGCTTGCTAATGCGCCCACCTTTCAAGGAAGTTCGAAGGGGAGGTTGCCGAAAAACCCTTTCGGCTACATTTTTTGGATGAAGTCTTTTGCACCAGTATTCCTGTTAACTCAGATTGGCATGATGCAAAAACAGGAATAAAAAAAGCATGTCAAAGAGCAAGTAGAAGAAAAAAGAGAACTGGACGGACAATGGACAATTTATCTTAGGAGAGAATCATAGGTTATAATAAATAACTGCAGCTTTCGCAGAAAATAAAAGAGCTCATATAATTTTTGTTGTCTTTTAGTTCATACATTTCAAGCATAACCATGCCTAGCTAATTAAACATTTTCATGTCACTACGTAAAACACAAATACATCCAGGAGCTGATGTTTCACCAACTCACACAGCGGGGCAAGCTTTTTTGGATGAATGAAAAGTAACAGGTGGATAAAATAAAACGATGGAAAAAGAGGAAAGTAACCAATAAATGAATAAATAAATTTTGAAGTTCATAATCTATGTCGTAGCTAGAGAAAACCAATGATATTTCTATCAACAAATAGTAATAAACAATTCATCATATAAGGCAAAATTGTTGAATACAGTAAAGTACCTTGAAGAGAGGATCAACATCATCATCAATATTAAACTGAGAGAAGTCAAAGTTGGCCCTCGAAGCAGTGTATAAAGCAATTTCCTTCTAAACAAAACGCAACAAAAAAAAACCAAGTCAGATATTTAGTTCAGGAAGTCAGATTAGAGCAAAAAATATAAGACAAAATAGCTTTAATTACACTGTACTATACTATACTATACTTCACAGATTTTTTTCACTTTCTACACTATCTTTTTTTTTCAAAAAAAAGGCACCACTTAACTATCTTTTTTTAAAAAAAAAATCCTATACTATAAACAATAAATCTATAATTTTAAATAAAAGCTGTTAAAAAATACCGGTTGAAAGTGGTAGACCATAAATTCAACTCGTTTTGACACAAAAAAAATAACAAAATACATAAAAATAACAAAAATATAGCTAAAAACAACTTGATAGAAGCTTTCAGTAAGCCTATCATGGAGATTCATTTTATACTTTTCCTACTATTTAACTAGTGCATCTTAATAAAGTTGTTAGATTTTGTTTAAAATAATAAACTTGTTAAAAGTAATGTAGAGATTGGCAAGAAAAAAAAAATAGTTCAGTGATGTTTATGGGAAAAAAAAATAGTGTGAGGTAGAAATTTTTTTTAAAAAAAATACAGCATAGAGATTTGATAAAATATAATATTACAATCGTGTCTTTGAAAAAAAAAAAAAATGTATAATGTAGCAAATGAAATAACACTAAAGTACAGTGTAGTAGGGTGTAATTAAGCTGTCAAAATATTACCAAGGCACATCAAGCAGAGCTATACTTCAGTATAAATGGAATAAGAATTGGTAATCAAGATTATAGCATATCCTTTACTAATATATTACTAAAGATGAAAGTTGGGGATCAGATTGTGATTCAAGTACCTGATAGAATGCCAAACACTGTAGCACAAATTTATCCACAGAATCAAGTTCCAGATCGAGGACAGAATCATAGTCCCTGGCCTAAATTAAAAGCAGAAAGAAGTACTTATAAAGTTGAAACTATCATTGAAATTTTCAAAGGAAAAAGGAACTACAATTTCAAAGTGAAAAATATGAACCAAGGCCAGTCTGAAGATTGTCTACAAATGAAAAGGAACAACCAAATAAAAAGTGAACTATAGAAAATTTAAACAAGCTCAGATATAGTTAAATTAATGAAAACAATAACAAGCACCCTGTTATAGGAAAAGCTAGGAAATCTGAAACCCAAATTGTGAATCTAAGTCAAATGGAAAACTAGGTTTATAATGAATAGAAGCTTACGAGCTTGGAGAGAGTGTAGAAGAGACAGTTATGGTTAAGTTCGATAAATTATGGAGGGAAAAAGAAGATAAATACCGCAGCTTTGAAATCTCCAATAGCATGATAGCACGAGGCACGTAAATATAAGCATTCAATATTTGAACTTTCAAAACTCAACCCAAGAGATAAATCTTTAATGGCGATCCTGCAATATTGAAATACAATAAAGGAGTATGGCTGAGTAATAAAGAAAAATTTAACAGAAGAATATTGAAAGGACAACATTATCATTTATCAGACTGCTATACTGAGCAATTTTGCATGTAAAACCAGCTCGTAATCAGGTTGTGCCATGTAAGAACTCATTCAAGCCTCTATCAACACATATTTCCTCAGCAGCAATAAATTCTAAGTGCTTTAGATCCTAGTTTATCTACTATTGAATGATGCATAAAACATATGGCTGATTATCTGATAGCACAACAAATGAATCCAGTTGAGATGAAATGTACATAAAATTGCGATTAAAGTAATACTAAGTAATACTTTTCCAACACTAAATTCTTAGTGTTTCCATGCATATGCCATTGCACTATATTAACTTGTCTTACAAAAAGGACACTAACCTGAATAGGCATCATATATCAAACAATATGATTGAAATGTATCGCAAATTGCATCCGAAAGGCAATACATCATACAGAACTCATAACTTTAAAGAATGTACTTTTAGTTCTCGTTGTATGGTGCCGTCAACTTTGGCTGCTTATGACGCCATTTTCTCTAGACTGTATATGTGGGTGAATCTCACTTTAAAGTTCAGGACTTCGTGCTCTGGAGCAATCTTATGTTTTCCCACTCTACAACGACAAACTGCCTAGTACCTTAAATATGTAATTAGCTATATGTTATGCGACCATAGGGAACCAGACTAACAAGAAAATAAGAACATAATTTCACCTGTGCAGCCCCATTCCATGGTAGAGTAGTCCACGCAAGTGGTATGCTTTAGCATAGCTACAACATTTTAGCAAAAGTTTAAGAGAAAAAGCAGAATATAAGGTGACAGAAATTATGGTGCAATATTGAAAGAAATGTTAAAAATGTACGGAGAACCCCTCAACTATAGTGGAAATTGAAATAGATCGTCAAGGCCCCAACTTCATTTTTTAAGGGTAAACTTCACTCAACACCTGTGATTTAGACCATTTGCACTTTGCTACCTTGTGGTTTGCAATGTTATACTTTGCTATCCTGTGGTTTTTGATTTCACTGTAAGGACCTGCTACTAAATAGGGTAGTAATGTGCTACATTTTCAACCACAAGGTAGAAAATTGCCAAACTACAGGGTGGTAAAGTTATACTTTGATTTCAATAATTTCTGTTAATTGAATTAAGATTTCAATAAATTTACAACTTAGCTCTTGTTTTAGCTAACAAATTGAGGATTTGGTTAACAATTAATAGCTAACCGATGGAGCCGTTAATTTTATTGGAATCCCCAGTTTCGCTAGATAATTCACAATGAAAAAGAGCAAAAAAAAAGAGGGGTGTCAATGATCAATCAAAAAGAGTAGGGAGAAATATTTTAAAGGTAAAAACGTATGGAACTTACCTGAACCATTGGACCGTTTGGATTTGGCTACTTAACCTTTCAAAATTTTGATTTTACTACCTAACCTTTCAAAATTTTGATTTTACTACCTAACATTTCAATTTGCTTGATTTGAGTCAGTCAACAATACTTTCACTTCAAAATTTGAATGTGTCGTTTATGTTTACAAATTTAGTTAGTATATTTCATATAATTCTCACAAATATAAATTCATTAAAGTAAGTAATTAGCTTAAATTTTAGAGTCAAAGTGTCATTGACTGACTCAAATCAAACAAATTGAAAGGTTGGATAGTAAAATCAAAATTTTAAAAGATTGGATAGCCAAATCCAAATGGTCCATAGTTCAGGTAAGTCCTATACATTTTTACCTATTTTACAATGACCAATAGTTCAGGGGGTCACCATGCCCTTTTACGTATAATAATTGGTAAATTTACCTTTTATCAGCAAGCAATATTTTTTCAAGGCAATGCAAGGCCTTCTCCAGATTTGCTAGATCTTGGTAATACTACAAAATAAGACATATATGTAATAACGAGCACGAGTATACACGGAATAAAAAAAAAGGGACTTATTCCAAAAGGTATGAACTTCATAACTACTGGAAATGACGTGGTAAGCTACAACAAAAGATACAAAAATGTTTCTCAGAAAATAGTATTTAGCTTGCAATTTGTTTGACTGTTCCAAACAAGCTCAACTCCAAAGAGGAATTGAAGAACTTTCCTGTGCAAACACTGGCTCTCCTAGTTAGCAAAGAGGTGAAAAAAATCTACATGATCAGATATCCAAATCAAACATTTGCATCAGTATGATGTTCCCCATATCAAAGTAATGAATCCATAAAATCAAGTGCCTATAGATTTAAAGCTTAATTGAAGGAAAGTCTTTTGATTGGAAATCATGAACAATTAATATAAGAATCACCTGACAGGTATAGTGTAATGTGAAAAGTCACACATTTGATCAATTACATTTTCAAGTCTAACTTGCAGAGTTGCAGCCGGTATTCATAACTTTATACAATGAAAGATCGGCAACACAGAATACAATCAAGAGAGCAGTGGACTGAACATACCAAAAACTTAAAGAGGATAAAATGCATTTCTCATTATTTAATTTTCAGGAGACTGCAGATTACGGGGAATATAAAGCTTACAAAGAATAAATCCAGAAATAATAGTAAAAAAGTAAAAAATATTAAGAATAAGCTTCAGTCCATAAAAGGAAAGAAACATTTAAATAAAAGTCTACTAAGAGGCTGTGAAACAGCTACCTGGGCAAGATGGGCCCATCCCTCAAGAAAATTTTCATCAAGTTGTATTGCTTTAAGATGTGCCTCTTCAGCTCTTTGATACTCGCCAATTGCTGATAAAGCCAGACCCTACAGCGACCATACACAAATTTGAAGAAAACTAACGATAATTTAACTATGTTCAACAAAGTTTACCTTAAAATAAATACATATGGAACATCAAAGACCAAATACAACATCAGATAATATTAACAGTAAGATGGGAAAAAGGACAAAAGTTGAAAGTTCTCATAATCTTTGCACACCAATAAGACAGAAACAAGTACAAAATTAAGCATCACAGTGAGAGCATTGCATGGGACCAAACTCTATTTGACAAGAAAAAGCACGTAAAAGAGAATCGAGAAAACAACAATATAAATATTTGATATGTTCAGAAAGTGAAATCCAGAAATGCGAGTTAGGATAGCTGTATTAATTAATTCTCTAAATGTGTAGAGAGGCCTGCATCAAAGATTAAAAGACTTCCATTACGAGAAAAGAGCATGAATTTTGTCAAGGAACAAGATGAACAGATTAAGGCCATCTTGGTGGACATTATATTGACCATATTGCCCTCGAAAGGAAAGAATAGTAAAGAAAGTTTTGAACCACAAAAACAAGGCAGCATGCCTGGAGTTAAAGATAAGACTTGACTCTTGATTACATCTGCTACAATCATAAAAATTATTTTCCAGAAAAAATATCAATCTTGAATTACCAAGTATGTGTAAGCAGAGCTGTTTTTCCGATCGTGTTTAACACATGCAGAAAGGTCTTCTACGGCTGCATTGTAGTCCTTGAATTTAAAATTAACAATTCCTGCAAAATTAGATTGGATTATCAAAACATCAACTATTTCTCAAAATAAGAGTAGATGTTCTACAGCGCCATGTGAAAACAGTCAACTTTCAAAAAGTATATAATGTTAGCTTTCCCTGCAGTAGCTAAGCTTACTAACCTTAAATAAAAAAAGATAAGAAAAAATCATAGCAAAAACACATTAGAGCAACCGAATGATGCAACTGATAGTCCTAAGTAGTGAGTAGCATCTCATCCAAAGTTACTCCATGATTTGAGTTTCAATGCAAAACATGAGCTCAGCCCATAAGTAAGGGGATGGGAAATTCAGCACTTATCTTCCATGAAATATTAAGGTTGAACTTCAACATGCAGGAAACTAGAAAGTGTCATCGCAAAATGTGACAAACAGACAGACACATATGTATGCACTCACACATGTAGCAGAGTTAAAAAGGGAGAGGGAGTGTGTGGGCAAGATAAACCAGACTAATTTCCATTTCCATGCTACGAAGGATGGATCTAAAATGAGAAACATCATTTACCAGGGCATGAAACCAATAGAACAATGATGCTACTATCTGGGCAAAAGGTTTGTTGCACTAACCCCTTTCATGTAGAATATCACAACAACTTGGCTCAAATTCCAATGCCTTAGACAAGTCTTCAATGGCCTGAAACTCAAAATCATAAATAAAAGTTCATATATAGGACGATAATAGAAGTCAGATAATAATAGTCAGTCCGTGCTGAACTAAACAGGGATAAGAGTCAAGAAATAGCTGCTTCTAAAGCACACGATAAAATATAAGGATCCATAGCAACCATAGAAATATACCACCACTGTTTTAAATAAAGCAATCCAAGATAGTTACGCTGCAATTTACTCATAAGAATCTAATATTTTGACCAAGTAAAAGATAGAGATTATCAACAGCCATGAAATTAGCATGATTCACATAATCTGATAGAAAATGTAAGAACTAGACAATTCACAAGAGAAAGTAATATGAGGCTAGTTGTTTATATCTTAGTAGTTGTGGACGTCCTGGAATATTCACAAAGATTAAAATGAAGAAAGTTCAATTCGGAAAGGATGAAACGGCCTTGCCTCCACAAATTCTCCAATTGCAGCACGTGCTTGTCCCCGCCGCTTCCATGCTTCTCCAGTGGATGGATTGTATTGTATAGCCTAGAAAAGAAGTACATTTAGAAAGAAAACCGTGGAAGCCCTTTTTTTTTTAACATGGACTATACTACCTTAGTAAAGTCAGCAATAGCAGCGTCAAGTTCTCTTTGAAATGCATAAGCTGTACCTCTTCCTATCAGGGCCTCAGGATATTTAGGAGTTTCTCTCAGTACCTGTGCACGTCAATTAGAAATTTTATATGAAGGTATTTATCAGATAACAATTGTCACTAACTAAACTAGCAATCGAAGGTATGAACCTGGTCAAATATGGATATCGCCTGGTCATAATTTCCTTCGTTTACCTGTTAAAGAAATGATTAATCTAAGTAACACTGGCGAGATGCAAACTATAAAAGTTACATTAAGAAGACAAGCATCTAAGCAAAAGTAGGTTTTTCAATAATTGTAATGAAAGTTCAGAAAAATCTGTAAGCTACAAAGATTAAGCTACCATTAAAAGCTCTTTATCATGCCAATTAACTATTCATTATTTCTTACACTCGCACAATTTAAGCAAATTATAATAAAACATAGATTAACGTTCAATTGTTCGAAAAAAGGGGATTCACAGGTTACCCATGACCATACAAAAAGCGCCAATGAAAAAATTCATTTTAATAAGACTAAAGCATAGGAGCGTACCTGGGCTATGCCACGAGATAATCGGAAATCCAAGCTTATTGACTTGCTCTTTGAGATATTCGTAACAAATAGCTTTCGGTCTAGTTTTATGGTTTCATTGCACCTTCTGAGTATCTCCTGGCTATTACTTGGTTGACTAGTTATTTCATACATATCTTCTGATCCTGAAGTATTGTCAATTTCAGACCCGGAATCACTGTTCGTCATTACTTTACTAGATGAATCTACAACTTTTTCTTCACATACAACAGTTTTCATATCAGCCATTGGAATAGTGTCAGAATGCTCAACAGAGTCTTCAGATACGACAACTTTTGTATCGCATGGTGATGTATCCAAGGCATGGTCTTCACAAACAACAGGTTTAGCTTGTTTAACACTAGCCACAAGGTCTTCCAACTCCAGCAATTGCTTTAGATCTTTTGATTCGCGAAGCGCGTGCTCATAACCCTGCTCCCAAACAAGCGAAGCGTCCTCTTTTCTTCCCAAAGCCAATAAAGCATTACCTAGCAACAAGATTTGGCAGCATAAATAGCGTAATTTGATTGAATAAATGCAAAAGGTAATACTCACTGGCATACAAAGTATTAAAAGAACGTAGTAAGAGTTAAGCTTGTTCTGAATTTACTCCCAGGACCTTTTTGTGACATTTTGCATGTAAAATCGGCAATCAAACACTGCTCAATCATAAACTACAAATTGTGCCAAAGGAACTGTAGGCACTGATCTGAACTATTGATTTTTACGACACATTCCATAATATCTATATTAAGACCAAAAAACTTCACGGGCACAACAAGATTGTACAGGAATTTTCAGACCAGCCTAAGAATATAGTAACTGAATTATCCAGATTGCAGCTACCAATTCTACAGATACACATCCAGAGGAGTTAATAGTTATAAATAGCTGCTTAAAGATGCTTGCAGATCCAAATCTTAACAAAGCTTCCAAATAATGCTCTATTCATTTTAGTTTGCTGTTCTAACAATCAAGCATCAGCGAACAAGTGCATCAACTCCCCTAAGGGTCACCATTTGAGGAAGTTTCAAATTACAGAAAGAAATTAAAGCAAGAAATCAATCCGAAAAGCCACTTACCTTAAGAAAATAGAATCCCAATCTAGAAACCCAGTATCAATTAGTTCAAAAACACTACAACTTAGCGAGACCTAGTTATGCGCGATCGAACTAACCTTTAAGGATGTAAGCTTGAAGAAGAGTGGGATCGAGCTGCAACGCCTTGTCGCAATCCTTGATCACGTGCTTGTGGAGCTCCAATTTGCTGTAGCAGAACGCCCGATTACTGCAATCACCACAGAAACCATAAGAACTCGGATCCAGCCCCAAAATGACGATGATCTTAACCGAAAAACAAAGGAAAAGATGCCAAAATCCAACGAAAACACGCGATTCAACATGAAACTGGAAGAGATTGAGAGAAGGGATCAAAGAGATCGGTTCAAAACCAGATGTCCTGGATGGAGCAGGATTGCGCGAGGAGCGAATCGAGGACGCGGATGGCCTTGGACCAGTTGCGGGCGCCGCAGAGCTTGGCGAGCTCCGCGCGATCGGGCGACGCCGCCATGCTCGTTCGATCCCTCTCCCCCGATGCGAAGAGGAGAGGGGGAGTGCCCTAGCTCACCCAGCGACGCCTCTCGCCGAGGAGAGACGAGTGAGATCGTGGGGGATACGGAGGAAGAAGAAGAAGCTGATGATGAATAACGAGAACGGAGGAAATGAGAGGTAGAGGGAAGGATTTGGGTTTTTTTTTTTTTTTGGTTTTTAGTCCTCCTACTAAATTAATGTCTTTCTTTTTTAACTCCTTTTCCGTTTTTCTATTTTTGGCTAATGTCCTGCTCCCATTTTGTAACTGTACGCTCTCTTTGGGTGGATTTGGTTTAGATGGTATGTTGCACTTTATTATTGTAGCACTATAGTTTTATTAACTTTTTATCTATCTCATATTCTGATTTTAACAATTTTAATTTTATATAAAAAAATAAAATTTTAATAATAAAATGAGTAAATTATGAGATGAAAAAAGATTATTAGATTTCTGATATATTTTTTAAGATAAAAATAACATATTATTTATTTTATTCATTCAGAAAATAAACTAAACTACAAATACGAGGTTATTTAGCTCTCAGAACAAATAGAAAGAGAAAAAAGTAAAAATTCTCAAAAGAGTGGGAAAAAAAATCACAATAGTTTTATTATAAATAATTCATTTTGATGTTATTCAATATTTGTTTCATAGCTCTACAATGTACCAATATATTTTGCTATACAAATATGCAAGATTGATGCATTATCTTTTTATCCTTTATAATAAATACAATAATTAATATAAAATTATATTAATTCAAAATTTTGTGGACCAAATGGCCTAATTATCAATGATCTCTATAGACCAAGCCTCAAGATTTGAGTGCCATTGACGAGGGAGTGAGAATAAAAAATTAATCCTTTCGCTCTTCTATACTTTAGCCAGGCTCCGTTATGTGCGGACGCGCCCAGAAGAATTCATATGCGAAGTGTTGTGAGCCGTCGGATATCCTTAGAAGAAGCCACCTGAGCCGTTCATTTGGCCATTCCTCGCCGGCGGGTGACGCGTGCGGTTGAGGCTGTAAATAGTTGGAAAGGAATCAAGGATGAGGCGGTTGAGGTTAGGATACATAAAACCTTATTAAACCACTTGGATTAGTGTTAAAAAAAAGAAGAAGAGAAAAACACCACCACTTTCATTAATGTGGGTAATGAATTTGTGTAGAATCTTTTTTATTAAACGAAATAATACGTTATCCAATCAAAAACATGTCATCTTGTGGATTTTTTTATAAAATAACTTTATAAAATTTTATAATTAGCAAAATAATCGTGCCAAATTTTTATTTGGCAAACTAATCTTTTAAACGCAGTGAATCATTCACCGCATTCAAAAAAAATTAAGACTTCTAAAGACGGTGAACGATTTACCGCTTTTAAAATGAGGAGAGGGAAATAAAATATGATTGTTAAATGGATAAATATAAATAAGACGGTAAATGGTTCACCGTCTTTAATAGCCGTACAATATATTCATTCACCGCTTTTAGAAGGTTAGTTTGTCAAAAATAAATTTGATAGAATTATTTTTTAAATTATAAAATTTTAAAAGATTATTTTATGAAAAAGTCCTCATCTTGTCGTTGATTTATGATGTATTGTATATGTAGACTAGAGAGATACAAGTTTTCTGACTAAAAGATTGAATTGCAGATTTTTTTTTTTGAGACAAAGGTAGCATGCTATCCGTTTCGTTTATTTTAAAAAAATAAATAAATTTAGCTGAAAATGTACATCAACTAAGATTCGAACTTGAAACCTCGAATACTAACTACCAAATCTTTTGCCACTTGAGCTAGGGACGGTCGGTAATTGCAGATATTTTTATTCATGAGCTATGGGTGGTGGTCTGGTGGATTCGATCACTCTTTAAGAAAAAAATAAAAAAGAAAAAAAAGGAAAAGCATCGGCGTTGCTTGCATGCGTTTGGGCTTTATTTTGTCGGTCGGATGGAATGTCTAAACGGCAAGGAAACGGGCACGCGGTTTCGCCGCTTTATTAGTCGAGTCTCAGGCAAAATAATGCGGTGCTCTTCTCTCTGTTCGGTTTTTAGCGTAGCACTTTTAACAAGCGTTTTACAGTTCATAACAACTGCAGTAGTGCTTTTTGCGTAGCACTTCTAGCGAGTGTTTACAACTCATAAATAGCTCTTATTTTGTTAATAAAGAATCCCAAAAGCTTGGACGGATTTAAATCGAGTCGACAATATCCCAAGTTAGACTTAGTACCATTGAATCTTACTCTGCAGGTTCCAAACGGCGGTTGCGCGCAAAAAATAAACCAAGATTTGACACAGGCGATCCACTTTAAAGACACTGCTCGCCGATTCATCCTACAGAAAATGATAGCAGCGCAAAAAAATGAACACCAAATCATTAAACTTGTTCTGAATTTAAACTGCATCACCTGATGAAACAGATAAGTCCTAGAAGTGCTGATGTTACTGAGAATATACTCTATATATTTATATAAGAATCAAATCAAAAATGTTCAAACAAGAATATGTGAAGTTGCCTATCAGTAACAAATATAGTAAAAAACTATTAAGAAAAAGGTAGGGGGGATTTGAAAGACGAGCTCTCAGGAATTCCCATTATATACACCATCGATTGAGTCTTTATTGCATCTTGCCTCCGCTTACAATCCTTTCGACTGGTCGGCCTTAATCCATCTCACATACAACTCTCCACATCCATTCTACTACTGTACTCATCCCTGTATATAGAAATTTCGTTTCACAAAAAGCCAACTCAGGTTATATTTTACTATTTCAACCCCAACCGGCATCCGTTCTGAGATTGGGCCGAAGAGGGTCTTCTGATTCGTCCGAATTGAAGGAAAAGATATCAACAGGGGCACTCGTGCAGTCATAAGCACGGTTCATTCGGGAATGACCAATTTGGTTACGATGATCCAAATAAATCACCACCACAGTAATATCATCATGGAAGTGCCGCCTTATTCCTTTCCCTATCTTCGTTATATCATTGTATCTCATTTCCCTTTTCCTCGCAGCCTCGTTAAGCGCCGCTCTTACTAATCTCTTTGCTATTCCCTGCACAATATCCCAACATTTAAACGGTGGTCCGATGCATATAAATAAGTGCCAGATTGAACCGGCTTCTACATTAACTTCTCTGCTCTAGAAAGCAAAGGCAATGGAATCAAACATTTGATTAACAAAGACTAGAGCTATTGTTCTGGCAAAAGCCAAAATCAACTTTTGGAGATTTAAATGAAAAGAGCTACTAATGCTCCTTCGCACAGCTCTACTTCAATAGAACTTCTATAGAAGGCCGAGCCTGGACGAACAAGCCCAAACAGATCACTTTAAAACAAGAGTAAGAGAAATGAGCTTACCGCTCTAGGGTTCTTGAAGACTATATCAACGGCGGCTTCATCGCTTAGTTGTTCCCACAGTCCATCCGATGCGAAAATGAGAAACAAGTCATGTTGTTTAAGTTTACGAATTTGTATTGAGGGTACTGCAGTCATAACAGGCCGTTTCAGAGGAACTGGAGAAACAAACTGCTGAAATAGAGGGTCTCTACTGAATTCTGGTTTCTTTAAATAGATGTCTCCAATGGATCTTGAGACCTATCAAAGAAAGAATTTTGCTCATATTCATGTTGAGAGTTAAATTATTACAATGAAAATTTTATGGGTGCAAGTAAATTTTGAGGTGGTGGCTCTACTAAGTTTCTACAGAAGATCCAACAAAATTAATATGAAAGAGAAATTAAGAGGTATCATGCAAAACGTACAATACGTGCTCAACAGCTTGAGTACAACCATCATACCTCAAGTATTTGGAAACAACAGATTAATCCTAAAAAGGACTAATATCTTAAGAATATGGGAGGTCGAAAGACAGGCGAACCTTTAAAAACAACTCTCCGTTAGTTTTAGCTCTCTTCTTAACCCCATTGGTAGTTTTCTAAACCTAGAATTGGAACTAGTCAACAAGCCTATTTCTCTCATATGCAGGTAATCTGAAATTCTACCATAAGAAAGTGGAAGTTCTATCGGGTAAAAGTAGAAAGTGGAAGTTTTGTTGGGCAAAAGTATGTTATATGTATGCAAAGAATCAAATGAGACCTTTTTTTCTACAACACCTCTATCAATCATTAAGTTTGGATGGCCCTACGATTTGCAACAGACTAATAATATTTACACATATACGCTACCTCAAATTATAGCACAAGTTGTCCAACCTCCTTTCCGTTTAAAGAATATTATCCTAAAAGCACATATTGAAAACCACAATTGCTTTCCAAAAGAATAATAGCAGTTAGTATAATTATTTCGAAGAGAATAATTAGATGCATGCATGCATCTGATAACAGCACAAAAGAGCTATAAAGTTGTGGGAATTTCATCCTAGGAAAAGAGCATTACTTTCTTCAACAACGAAAGTCAAGGCATCTTGACACGAAACAATAATTGCCATAAGAATATAAATGCCAGTTGAGACACTACCATCATAACCATACTGGGCATCACAAATTATTAGTACAGTCACAAGCTCAAAAAGATATAGCTAGAACCTATTGATTAGAGGAGATAATTTCTAAGTATGTAAATGATGAGCCACCTATTTTTCAGTTTTTATTTGCAAGCACCAATCTAGCAGTTGCAATAATCAAGCTTACTAAGCATCCTCCAAACTTTACATGCCAGATAAAGAATATCGACATACCAATAACGCTACAAAACAACCAAAATATGGATTTGAAAAATTGAGTAATTTGTTTTACCAACTGAAGACGGGCAAAAAGGAGAAGGATGAAGAAAGCACACACTATGATGCATTACTCGCACTTAGTTTTAATTATGGTTCCTAGCAGATAACAAAGTTCAACAAATACTTCCTCTGAGGTAATGCCAGCCAGAATGCTAACTTGCATTTTAAAAGTCACAAATACTTACTAAAACATGCATCTAATTCTTTAAACCATCCATAATTCAAATATTAACGTTTTTAGGGCCGAAAATTCTTTAAAAAAAAATAATCAAAATTTCATGTTTTGACGGCTCAATGCACACCGATAATAAGTTGTGAATCAATTCTTTTCCACCTATATCACATTGATGATGCGCCCCAAGGAGAGATCCTTCTTCTCTCCAAGTGACGATGTCTATACCTCAAATCCAAACTACTTAATCATTGATGAGATAATTAAGTGAGACACAAAGAAACTCAAACAAAGTGACTACTCTAGCTGCACAAAAAAGATCTCAACAAAAGCAACCTGAAATTCAGCTATATCAGCATAAATTTCACCATTTGTATACGCAAAAAAAGATAAATATGCTTAATGAGATCAAATAATTTTCCCAAACTCAAAAAAATAAAATAAAATCCTAAACTACAAATTAAATTGGTTGGCATACCTGAATGATTCCCTTAACACGCCAAACCCCACGGCTATGGACGACGATATGCGAGTCGTCGGGGTGGAGCGCGGCGAGCTCCCTCCTCACCTCCTCGACGGCGACATTGTGGTCGGTGGAGAGCCTCTCCGCAACGACGGCGCGCCCGTCGCCTCCCCTGCGGCCGAGCACCGCCCTGGAATCGCCCAAATTGGCGACGTAGAGCGTGTCGTCGGCGATGGCCCCGACGAGGCAACACGACCCCACCGACGCGATCTGCGGCCGCGACAGCCACGACCGCTTCACCAGGTGCAGGAACTCCTCCTCCGTCGCGTCGAACGCCTTCCTGATCACGTCCGCGGACAATCCCCCTTGCTCCGACGCGAGCCCTAGTTTCGCAACGCAGAGCAAACACACCAAAATTATTGTTAGATCAGCGAAATTTAGGGCGAGGGCGCGAGGGTTCGGGATTGATTACGGTCGAGGTGGGGGAAGAGGCGGCTGCTGACGAAGCGGGAGGCCTCGGGGCCGCCATGGCCGTCGTAGACGCCGACGTAGGTGGCGGAGGGGGAGGTGAGCACCTGGCCCTGGTCCTCGAGCGCCGCGTTCGCTTGCACCACCGCGATCGAGAACTCCCCCGACGCGTGGGGCTTCAGCTCCAGGTGCCACAGGAGCCCGTCCCCTCCGCCGAACCCTAGCCTCCCGAAGCACCTCTCCAACGGTCGAAAGCACGATCGCAACATCTCCTCCTCCTCCTCCTCGTCGTCGTTCTCCCTCTCTCTCCTAGGGTTTCGGGGGTTTGCGCTTCTCTTATTATCGGGCGAACTGGGAATGTGGGAGACGACGACGTGGTGCGGGAACTATTCTTATTCCAACTTTTTCTTGTGTTATTCCGCCAACTTATTCTCCTTCCTCTTCTTATCCGAAACCATCGACGCGGCGCGCATCACCGTCGGATCCAGCACGCCCGCGGGACGTGCGGACGCGATTGAGTTTCTGAAATGCGGACGCGAGGGATTACGCGTCCGCACCGGGGGCGGCTTCGGTGCGTATAAAAGGTTCGGCGTGTATAGCGCGTTAAGGAAGAGCGCTTTTGGTCGTCGCCGTTGCGCTTTTCTTACGGTGCCCGTAAATCACACTTTTATTAGTCCTTAATATTTTGATTTATAGTAGTTTTTTACTCCCACTTATTAAATTATTATAATCAAATTTTATACTTATTTTAGTTGATTAAATACTAACGTTTCGCTAATATAAAAATTATATGGCGGTATTATGACGCGTCCGGCTATGATGCTCTTAAAAGCATCAAGTATGTGGTGCTTGTAAGTTTTCCGCCGCCGTTAGATCTATCGTTTTGACCATTTCTATCCGTTAGATTATATTATTTAACCAATCACCCAATCAACCCTAGGGAACAACTATTTCTTAATTCAAGGATTGAAAACCTACGAGCACCAATAATTTGGTACTTTTAAAAACATAGAAGCTCAATTCGTATTATGATTCATAATACCGTAATAAAATATAACAGTACTTTTATATCGGTAATATATTAATGTTTAGCCAAAAATTAAAATTTAACCGTAATAATTTTAAAAAATTGAGTCTGCAATCACTATCAACTGAAGTTTGAGGATTAGAATGTGACATGCACATTCTTATTTTTTGGGGGAGGTATTAGAGAGTGGAGATGGGGGGTGACGTGTACCTCACAAAGGCACATTCTTATTTATTTATTTTTTAAGAGAAGTTGAAATTAATTGGGAAAATGCTGGGAAATGGAAGTGGTTTGGGGTGCTTGGAATTGATTGATAGGTGCATTTGGGATTTGTGGGAGTGACGTGTCACGGAGAGGCATGTTGAGTATGAGATTATTCTTATAATAATAATATTATTTTTTTTAAAATAAATGTAATATTTATTTCAGAAATTTACTTGATTATATGCAGCCATTCAAAATTTAAAATAAATAGGTGATATAAGTTCTCCAGCTATTTCAATCAACTATTATTTAATCCTAAAATTTTGCTGATTTTTTTTGCAATTACATAAAATGTTAATAACTTGAATGCTCTTAAAATGATATAGGCATTAGCTTTTTTTCGTTTAAAATTGTTAAAAACTAATACAATTCATGCATACATTGTTGACCACAGTGAAACGATCGTTTATTTCTAAAAAACTAGTCGTTTATTCTTAAAAATTCAAGCGGTTAGAAAATGATATTTTAATATTTTATATTTAATTTCTTCTTCTTCTTTTTTTGTCCATCTATTTACTGTTTCACATAGTGCATCATAACAATATTTTGGAAGCAAAATATTGCTCATGCAATATTGGCCATGGACTAAGATTCTAATCACTTTCATGGAAGACCTAAACCTAACTTGACAGTTGCTTATAATTTGATACATATCAAAGAAACTTAGGTATCTAAACCTTGTACAAATACAGATCAGAAACATAATGGAGTCCAGCTATAAAATCCAAATATGTAGATATATGTAGTAAATGCTCATTGATGTGTTTGTGTTTGTGCACAAACCTATCTAATGTGATAAGGTTAGATACCTAAATAATCAATATGAGCTTTCACTATTTTTAGGAAAGATGATGCCATAAGAGATAATGCACTCAGCCATAAATCTCATGTAAAGAGTTCATACAAAACCATTTTGTTTGAAGTTGAAGAAATTTAGATGTTTTTAATTTTATGCAAAAAGAAATGGTCAAATAGCATGCGAGTATTAATGCATTACACCTCAACAAGTCTAATTTAGACTTTTATACTATATGAAAAGGATTACTATCTCAAAATATGGGAAACTTAATCGACCGTATCTGGTGCAGTTGGTTAAAAGCTTGATGGTCGGTACTCGGGGTCTCAAATTCGAAACCTAATTATTTCACATTTCTGCCAAAGTTTACTTATAAAAAAAAGGGATAACTTCAAAAACCACCCCTGTGGTTTCATGCTTTCTCACTTTAGTACCATGTGGTTTAAAGTGTATCACTTTAGTGTCCTGTGGTTTCGTTATTCTCTTTTTGTTATCTTTTCGTTAGTTTTTTCGTTAAATTAGTGAGAAAATTAAAACCACATGATAGTAAAGTGAATATTCGATAAACTATAGGTGGGGTATTTGAAATTTTTTCTATATAATTTAACGAAAAATAACGAAAAAAAAGAATAACGAAACCACGGGACACTAAAGTGATACACTTTAAACCATAGGGTACTAAAGTGAGAAAGCACGAAACCACAGGGGTGGTTTTTGAAGTTATCCCTAAAAAAAATACTAACTAACTTGCTAGTTCTTAGCATAACTTGTTATCTTATGAATTGTTCAGTCGAATATGATTATAAATACAGTATAGTTGCTATAACTATATATGACTTATGGATATTTGTTAGTTATAGAATTTATCACAAACTACAAACATTTTATTTCATTCGCAAGTCACAAGAACACACCAAGCTCGAAGAAAAGATGTACAAACTTTCCAAGAGCACCACGATAAACCTATGAGCGCATTAATTAATGAGGTGGTGAAATCAACTAATTATTTAATCTTAATGGCCCCTCCCACTAATAAATATATAGTAAAGCGACATTCTACCGTGTCAATTTGCATTTTGTCGAACACATAACACTCGGAGAGTAAGTCATTAATGGTGACAGCTGAAAACTTGTTGCTGAGACTAATACTTTGAATTGGCCCACATACTTATCATTTGAGACCACTCAAGTCAACGTCAGTCAAAACTAGTGGCCCCCTTATCTTTTTTTTGGGGGAAAAAAAACTACAAGGCACCTTAATGAACTTTTATAATTTCACCAAAAAATTAAAAAATAACAATAATTTTATATACTTTAGAAGGATGATAAAAATTTGTGGATCTGACCCAATTTGCAAGTTTCAATTAATAATCAGAATATATAACAGTTAATCGTCTCAATCACTCCAACCGTCGGATGGTGGGATTAATCAATGTAACTACGTACCACATTTTCAAAACATTATTATCCTTGTGTTATGTTAAAGCTTCTAACCCTTTAAATTTTTTGTCAAAATCTAAATCTAAATTTTGCAAATTTGATACTTTCATTTGAGATTTGTACAACGAATTTTTTTTTTTTTTTTGTAAACTAAACACGTAATGGATTAATAGTTATCTCGGACTTATGTGCTAGCGAAATTCTTTAGCTTAATTACATTTAAAACACTTTAAACTTAATTACGTGCAGGTTAAGGCAATATCGAGCCAAAAACATTAAAAGAGAAAAGCATGCACAAATATGTTTTAGCAAAAGAACAAAAATTATATATTATTTGTTAAAAACATAAATAAAATATTTTTTCTGTTATATTTTTCTTACTATACGAAATATATATACTTTTTGTAATATCAAGAAGATTCTAAATCGACAAAAAATCACATTTTTGTGCATAAAATTCTAACATCTGCTACATTGCTCTATTTGTTTAAAATAGAGCAATAATATTCGCACAACTTTAAACTAGATGTGCATCTTATATCTTATTCATTCAAAGGTTCAAAATTTTTCTTAAGTCTTATCAATTTTTTGTCATTACTAAAATCTATGTAAATTTCTATGAATCCTAAAATAAAAGAGGTATAAGATTTATATCTAAACATAGATGTACGAGTAACATTTTCTTTATAAAATAACATACCATAACTAAAGAACCGAGGTGTGGGTAACCTTACTTAACTCGGCAAAAGAAGGAGAAGATTAAACATTGGAAATATTTGTCTGATCATATGAGTAGCACTTTTTTGTTTTTTGTTTTTTTTTCTTTTCTTTTGAAAAGAAATAAGAAGAATGTGAAATGTTCATGTGAATGATAGTTACTTCGCACCAAATAAATGCGCACGATCAGAGCAAAAGCAGCAGGTCTTCTACGTGTCGCTCGTCGTCAACGTTGTTGATTTTATTTATGATAACACGTGTCGATGATGTATTTGGTATTACAGTCCTTGTTTTTTGAATATTATAATAATAATAATAATAATAATAATATAAGTAATATAAGTAGGTTCATAGGCCCACCAAGCTCATAGGTCTCTAATAAACTGGTGGGGGTTGGTAAAAGTAGGTTCATAGGCCCACCGCGTTCGTGGGCCATGAACAACTATAGGCCCACAATAGCCCAATGGAGCTTAGTGGGCCTGGAGACCTTCATAACCCGATAGTTCAGTCCGAGTCCGACACTTCAAGAACAATTTAGCTATTACAGACCGACCGTCCCTAGTGCGGATGACGAAAAATTTAATGGTCGGTATCCGAAATTTCAAGTTGGAAATCTAGTTGATTCATATTTTCAACGAAGTTAACTCCTATCTAAAGGGAACATAAGATGTAGGAGAGTATATGATGGGAACCTCCAAAAAAAAAAAAATAGAGAGGAGGAAACATGGGAAACAGAATGGTGAGAATACTCTATCATAGTAACTTCTATTCCAAGCCAATTAAAGATCATACGAGGACTCATCATAACTTCTCGAGAGATTCACATTCACATGACCCTGCCTTATATTAATTGCTCATCATTAGCAGTTAAATGGTTGCATCAAGTTGTTTACTTTTTCTGAAAAAAGTATTTGGTGAAAAAGACAATAAAAATGCACAATAGTGACCGCTTTATTGCTTAAAAACATATATGAATTTAGAAACAGTTTGCCAACAGCAAAGTTAACGATGTGATACTATTAACAATGCAAACCTTAAACACAGTAATAGAGAGACGACGGGGCAGAAGTAGAACAGAATAGGTTTCAACCACGCAACTTAAACCCTAAAAACACAGATTAATACAAGCAATTCACATAGCAAAGTGGTTCCATCTCCATTAACGCAGTATAAGCGATGAGAGTAAAACCCATGCCCGCTAGATTGCTAACAGCTAAAGTACCACAAATACACCCTAATCAGCAATCTCAAGGCACCCATCATGCAAAGTCAAAATACAAACATTGCACTTCGTTTACTCCAGTATACGAGTATCACTGTTGTTCAGGGTAAGAGGATGTGTAAATCCAGTCGCTTAAAACAAAACTAAAGTTAAAGCCAACTCCAGGCGGAGCGCAAAATTTCAGTCTTAAGATCACATATTACAACAGAGAGAGCGATAGGAAGAAATGGTAGAGCGCATACGGCATTTACAATGGCACTCGGGGAGTAAAAGTGAGGGACAAAACAAAACAAGCACTAGGGTTAAAAGGTTTCAGTAGCTGTACCATTCATTCTGTGGCTGGGAGGGCTATACTCGTCCTACAATACGGGCAATCGCCGTGAGCCTCTACCCACCGCTCTACGCAATTAGTGTGAAAAGTATGCCCGCAACGCAGTTGGGCTAACCCGTCTCCATCTGAAAAACTCTCAAGGCATATACAACATTCAGTTGCTGCTCCGATAAGTCCGCTTTCTTTTGTCTCGCTGCGATCTACGGTTTGGAGCCTTAAAAGAGCTTCAGAACTAAGAAAAGGAGGCTTATTCCTCATCCCAGATAAAGGCTGTATTTGGTGATAAGATGGCACGGTAGAGAGACAGCCACAGCACTCTAACAGATCCTGTAGACCTATTGCTTCACTATTTACTGAGAGGATGAGATTACATTTATCCCAAATGGTTTCAGAGTCAGCGGTCCTATGCCTGCAGTGGAAAATGACGTTTAGGTTCTGAAAACACGCAAAAATTTGATACCATAAACTAAAGATTACGCTAGGGTAGCTGCTAACCTTGTTCCTGTTAAATCTACACTTTGCAGCCTGTTAAGAAGCCTTTGCTTCGCCTGTCGTACAGCATCTGGAAGCCGGTCATCTGCATCTTTAATTAGCCTCAATCTACCGTGTCTGCTGCTCGTAGCATCCACATTACTGCTATTAGCTTGCCTATATTCACTAGGACCACTGAAGTCCACTTGAAAGACCTCATGCTGCTGAATCTCACAAAAAAAAGGAGCAGATCAGCCTTCTTTTTGGTGAAAAATGTAGACTACTTCATGCAGAACACTGCCATTAATCGATGGAAAGAAGAAAAAGAAAAAGAATATGGAAGTGGGGAGATATTGATGTTACAGAGCCTGGTGTCATTGAAACATTTTAAAATCACATTACTATGAGCTCTGACAACTCAAGGAACTAATTTTCTAAAATGCATGACGATTCCTCCTATATTATTCAACATTAGTGATGGTTTTAACTGATATCCACTCAAGATCATGCAAGACCACTTTAAGTGTTTACCCATTAAAAGTATCTCAATGCCTTAGGAAGTGAAGTAAAATACTTGCAATTTGGCCAAATTGCCCAAACTACAGATAATGATTTTTCATCCACTAGTATTCTTCAACATAGTTTAAGCTCTCCAACATAGATTGTCTATAGAAAATCCCTCGCTAGCCAATAAAGCCTTACCATTTCAGTTGCAGTTCTCAAAACCATTCAAATAGCCTAAAAGTTGCCAAATCAATCTTAAAAAAAAATTCAGCTCATGTTCTTGCAAAGATCATTTCCTTGATTTACATACCTACCGGACGATACAGTTCATCTCATAACTTAGATAAGGTGATAAATAATTAGGACTACTATCCGTCATGAAGATGTAAAAGGCCACTGTTCAACATAGTGATCAAATTGATCTGGCGAGGCATTTTCTCAACTACTTGTGCGCAAAACAAGTTCGATTATTTAAACCCTTGATTAGGGAACTAAAAATTGCCAGTTACGTCTCTACTCAACATGAAGATGAGATCTAAGAGGCCTCAAAGCCAGCTATCCAATTAGATAGACCAAAATCAAAATTTTCTTCCTCGTTGCTTTAGAACCCAATACAAAGACCCTAAACCCTAACACAAACCTAAAGAAAACCATGGCCACCCAATAAAAATAAAAAGAAAAGAAACAGACAAAAACCTAAATTTTAAACATAATAAACATAAAATGGAGACGTAATTACTTGATAATGAATCATATTAGCTGCAAAACTAGGAGAAAAAAAAAGGAAAAAAAAAAAGGACCTTTACAATCAACCGAGCAGGTTTTAACAGTTTGTTTATGCAGTTATACGCAATCTATTACACACCATAAGGAAACTAATAAGCCCTAAGAGAAACAAATTACTGCTCAATCAATTGAGTAAATCATAAAAACCCTAAACAGGGTTCAAAGACGAGCTCAAAACCCCAAACAAATCCGAATCGCGGGTAAAGAGAGGAGGAAACACAGCGCGCGAAATGAGCTCACCGCTTTGTGGACGCGGTGGGCGGAACCCTTCCCGTGCGCCGCCTGAGACGACGGGCGCCGGTGATCGCCGCCACCTCCGCCGCCGCCGAGGGATCGGCCGCGACGGGAAGGGTTGCGGCGGCTGGTGTCGCGATCGTGGGCGGGGGAGGCGAGCTCCGCCGCCTCTTCGCCGGAGCTCCGGCCACCGCGAGATCTCTGGAAGTAGAAGAGCTTCGAAGCTATCGTCATGCAACGGGAACAACACCTCTCTCTCTCTCTCCCCCCCCCCCCTCGCCTTTATTCTCTTCTTTTTATAGCTCTAGTGCGAATATTATATATATATATATTTATTTATTATGCAGTAGGAGAATGAGGTGGCGGGGAGGAGCCAAAAAGAGGAATACTCGAAAAAAGGTCGGGGTGGGAGGCTACAAAAGTGGAAGCACAGAGGACACGCGGCGCGTCCGGGAATAGTATAACAATGGTCGATACTACTACACGCAGCCCTGCGTGTACCCCGATGTATATTTGCCCTGTATTGAACTTTTTTTTTCTTTTTTCCTTTTGGTCTGTTTAATTAGATGGTTACTATATTAATGATGCTCATATTTTTAACAAAAAGAGAATTTAATTGATATAATAATTTCAACAAAAACAAATTAAATATATTTTAGTTGATTGGAGTTGATATCTGAGTTTGAGCAGGTTTAAAATTTATTGCAACTATAAAATATATTTTTAGTTTTTTTGGTGTAACTACAAAAATTATAAAAAAATATATTCATTTAAAATATACACTATATAATATTATCTACGAAAATAAATTAATAATTATTATATATTACTTTCTTATCATATGGAATGCAATTTTTTTTTGTATGGAATGGGTTGGTCTAACCACTAACAAAGGTAGAATCTCTGGAAATTGTGGGGTACACTTTGGATACCCGTTAGCATTGCTACGGTTGTAAAAGTGGACCCGCCATTTATGACCGTGGTCGCTTGGGATGTTGGGGAGTTGATTTAGTCACCATCCGGATCGAATATTAATACGTACCCATCGCCCGTTACCTCTTTTTAGGTATTTCTTTTTATTTTATTTATTTTTTCCATATTATCTCAGTTGCGTGCGCGGGAGAGAAAAATAATTTAAAGCTAAAATATAGGTAGTTTCCCTGATGATTAATCTATATGTGCAAAGAAAATCTTCCGCTTAACACCTTGCGGATGGGGAACACCACATACCAGATACAAGTCAAATACCACTTGCCATGAGGAAATTTCTCCTAGTAATCCTCTATTTTATTATTTGTTCTTATTAATGTAATCCTCTCGATTTGATTATTAAATAGATCTGCTTGTTGGAATGTGTAGCCTCCAATCTCTAGGCCAACCACATGGTTACTTAAGTTAGGGCTCCATTAATGTCGTGATCGTTTCAAGTGGTAGGCTTAATTACACTTGTACCGCTATTTTCTTATTAATGCCTTCTCTTTACTTGTTTAACTTAATTTGCAAATTTTTTTGCATTGGTTTGATAATAATGATTTTGCTACTTCAGCTCAGTAATTTATTAAAAAGCCGTTAATCATTGTTCTTTAGATTATTTGGTAGATATAACTTATATCCCACTTAAATCCAAAAAGTATTAAATTTTTAAAAAATCCTTTTTTTTCAGGAAAGTTGAAGTGTCTACGTCAAACTGGCCTATACTCGAGGATTTTTCTATACATTTTTACCTAAAAATAAAAAACCTACCTTTCCCTCTCTCCTGAAAATGAAAACGCATCTTCATCGTCAAGAAAACTTAAGTATATTATTATATACTAATTAATAAGTTTTCGGTAAAAGCGAGGCTTGAAAAGCAAGTTTTCTACTGAGTCCGCATTCACTCTAGAGCTATGCCTACGTAGCGAGCCCCTCGAAGGTCAATAATACTCAGTAAGATAATAAATGGATAAGGTTCTTCTCGAACCTTCTTTATAAACAGGACGTAGTCATGCTGATGAATTTAAAATTACTATTATTAGTAAAATAAATTTACTAAATATGATCGGTATTATACGTAATAAATTCCTATATGGGACTCGAAGAAAAAAAGAACCTCTTTATTTGGCCTACCCCTGATAAATTTGAGGCAATTCCTTATCTAGCTTTATTGTAAAAAAAATTTATCCAACTAGCCTCAGCCTCATTTTCAAAATATTTTCTAATCTAGCCTTCTTTGTAGTGATTAAGAAAAAAAGTATAAATAATTTATTTTTAGTGATAATTAAGAGAAATCTTTCTCTCTCTTCCCATGCTACCCCTCTTTTCTCTCTCTCTCCCCTCTCCCTCTCCCACCGGTTCTCTCTCTATCTCTCTCTCTCCTCCCCCACCAGATCTCTCTCTAGCTCTCTCTCTCTCCTCCCCCTCCCCCCACCGGTTCTCTCTCTACCCCCGATTCTCTCTCTAACTCTCTCTCTACCCCGTCCACTGCGTCCTCCTCCCTCTCTCGGCGGGGAGGAAGGAGAAGGATAAAGGATGATGGGGGTGTGGGTGGAGGTGAACAGAGGTGGGGGAGGAGAGAGAGTTAGAGAGAGAATCAGGGTAGAGAGAGAATCGGTGGGGGAGGGGGAGGGGGAGGGGAGGAGAGAGAGAGCTAGAGAGAGATCTGGTGGGGGAGGAGAGAGAGAGGTAGAGAGAGAACAGGGGGGAGAGGGAGAGGGGAGAGAGAGTTAGAGAGAGAAAATAGGGGTAGCATGAAAAAAGAGAGAAAGATTTCTTTTAATTATCACTAAAAATAAATTATTTACACTTTTTTTCTTAATCACTAAAAAGGAGGCTAGATTAGAAAATATTTTGAAAATGAGGCTAGATAGGTAAAATTTTTTTGTAATAAGGCTAGACAAGGAATTAAGTCGATAAATTTGTGGAAGTTCTAATTTGAACCTGGATCAAAGAGCTAAAGTGCATTAAAGTTGCATATGCATTAAATTTTGAATTGCCTTACCCAGCGGAAAACAATGGCTTTGCAATAAATGGTGGTTCTAGTAGTAAACGGATATGAGTTTGGGCCGCGATAATTATTTTGGACAAGAGAGTATTACATTATAAGGCCATTATTATAATAATTATAGCTAAAATAAATAATAATAAAAAACTACTGCTGATAAATTTTTTTGATCTAAGGTGGTAGGATTTAATTGGGTTTACTATTAATCACAGGGTGACAGGGAGAGGACAAATGTAGTCCGATGACGTTATACAACAACAAACCATACGGCATGCATTTTTTAACCTTTAACGCGTAAGCCGTGACATCAGCTTAGGGAGAGGTTTACACTAAAAACGCTGTAACGTAAATAAATTGAAAAGACAATAAAAGAAAAGGTAAATACGACATTAAAGCGACGAGAAATGGAATAAGAAAACCATAATGGAATAGACACGCACTAATTACAAGAAAGGAAAAACAAGCGCCTAAAATGGCCAAATCTTTAGACAAACGAGATAATAAAACGTGATTTAGACATAAATACAAAGAGAGGTGGTGGTTAGTCACCTCACTAGCCGAACCGCCGAGATTAGACATAAATACAAAGAGAGGTGGTGGTTAGTCACCTCACTAGCCGAACCGCCAACATTTATTACTCCAGTTGCCCTTGTAGCGGAATATAGAGTAAGAAAAAGAACTTGAGCATAAAAAATAAAAAAACATAAACAATAAGGAAGTTAAACTGTACAAATGTGGCGACAACAAATGTTCTTATTACAAATTATTGCGATCCTCTGCGGTGTGCAGGGAACACTGGGGAGGGCATATCGGCCTACGCCCTCTCCAGTGTCCCAGTACATGATTTAAATGACAATTTAATCCGTCTAAAGATGTCCTTTACTTGTCACTAGTCACACAGTGCATATGCAACTAAAATGGTTTCTATAAGAAAAGCAACTTGCATATTTTCTGGTCCTTCAATTGCACACTAAATATCATAGAACCCTTCTAAACTTACATCAAGGAACTGCTCGATAAAAGCAACAAAGCTGGGAAAGTTTTCGCCATAAGGAGGTGTATTGTTGTAGCTCAAATCTACATTGGCGTACCAATCCCAAATTGTCTTGGGAAATAGAATTCTACCTATTTCACTTTGTAAAGCCCTCCTTTTCTTGTTCCACCCGGCATGTGAGGAATAAGTAATATGCACGATGGATTAATGAATATTGCAAACGAAACGCTCAACAATTTTCTCATACTCCAATTAAACAGCCCTCTAGTGTGGAATCTTATGTTCTTAATCAGGTCAAGCCTCACACTTACTAATAAGATGTAGACTCTCACCTAGACCAAGCATGGCAATACATTGCTTTCCAAGAATTCTTCAGGAATAACAAGAAGGAATAGCTTTCAGTATAATTACAACATCAAGAAACAGATACACATTGGGCTTACTAACGTCTATAAGCAGAAACAGATACACATTGGGCTTACTAGCATCTATAAGCAGAACTGTTGGCATTACTAGTCTCATTCCAGAGTAAGCAATACCGCTGTTTGGTGTTATTTAATATGTGAACACGTTCACTAAGAATAAAATACCTTGTGCTGGAGTGACAAAGCCGCAACTCGTACTTTAGCATTTCTGTACAATTAGATGATAAACCGCCCTCTCTACACCCTTCAAATTGCATGTCGAGCAAATAAAACTGCAAAAAGGCATAAAATTCGTCAGGACTTCAAGCAATCTTTATGAGATACCACCAATCATGATAATCTCAACTAATAGCAAGAAATATACTTTCCACCAGAATGAGCACATCTGAGTAAAACATAGGGCAGAAGAGACATTGAAGTCCTACTTAGGTTCGGACAGACGGTTACTGACAGCAAAGAGACTTCAAAGGGTGGAGGAGTTAAATACTAATTGAATGATAGCTGAATGCCGCTGTACTATTTAAGACAGTAGAAAATCAGCTGCGGCGTAAAGGAATGCCGAGGATGGTAAGACTTTATCAAGCCATTTAAAGATAGAAAGCTGTCCCAACAGTAAAGGTCCAACACATATAGAGGTACGTTAAAGACTAAAAAGGTGCAATGTTACAAGCTATGAAAGGTGCCATATTGAAATGCATGTGACGGAGCATTTATACTTTGACCATAACATGCAATGGGAGGAATGTAGATAACTTGCTGAGGTCAGACTCGGAATGTACCAAGCCAAAAAGATCCAAATGAACCATGATGAAGGCCATGCAATGTAAGTGAAGCAGGAAGCTAGTTCTACATATATATTAGATGAATTAAAGGAACAGTTGGTGAATGATGCTTCAGGCAGCTAAATATTTACCCAAATTTTAATTTGGTCCCTACCAGATCATAAAATCTCATGACGTCACATCAATAATAAATAGCTGATTGGGAAATATTTGGCACTTCAAAATTCTGTTATAGCTGGTTAATCTACGTCAGATTCAATAATTAATTTAACGATTATTACATCTACAAGATAACAGATAAACAGCTTCAAGTAAACTAGCCAAACACCAAAAGCAACTAATAGCACTCCAATAGTAGAATGTGATTTGCTTTTAAAAGGACAACAACCAAAAAAAAAAAACTTGTCTGCTACCAGGTCAAACATTGGCTCGCAGAAGAATATCGGCAGCAGAATCATGATATATTAATGTTGGAACTGAAAACAAATTGAAAATGATAGGAAAGAAAGAACTTACCAACTAAAAGCGCAAGAAAAAGAATACACAGTATCATTTGAATAGGTCGACCATACTGGATCTGATATTGAGATCTCTGGAGCTGTCTATGAAGAGCACCAATCCACCCATAGAGCTGCTTATTGTAAGTTTCATCATCACAGTCGCCAAGACAGCTTTTAGTCCTCTCGTAGCAAGCATCAAGCTCCTGTACAATGAATTGAGCCAATATAACAATTACGTTGAAAAGATCAATGAAATAAGCCACGGACATTCAAATTATAAAGTAACTAAAGCAAATTATGACAGCAATCAAAATCAATCAACTGAAAACAAGCAATAATTCAATAAGAAGCTCCGTACCCGACTGAACTGATTATTCTTTAATGGGATCAGTTCAGCAGGCTGGTGATGATCCTCAGTCTTCCACTTCCTGAAACCATTTCTACACCAATTCATCTTAGAAGTCGGCTCTACGGCCTTCGCTAAGCAAGATAAACTGGGGATCTTCACAGGGAGCCCATGTGTTTGTTCCTCGACCGATCTACGAGGAATATCCTCACCAGAAACCAAAATATTCCACGAGCCAATCTCAGCGCTAGCACTAGCCGTCCTCCGATGCCCGCACAACTGCTCCTCCTTTCTCTCCAAGTTACTAATCTCATTTGTACGTCTTACGTTCTTCAAACATTCGGTTCCTCCGTTCACTATCGGCGCCTTTTCCGGCTCGGGAAAAGGATTAGACAGAAATAGTGCGAGCTCATCCCTTTCTCCTTGATCCAATGTAACCCACGCCAATGTACTATCTCCCTGCTCCTGATTTAATCCCCTCAATGAATTCTCGACAATGGCTATCTGATTCGCGATTGCCGCAATGAATTGACAATGCCTAGCTCTCATATCATCTCCGGGCGAGCACGCCTCATCATTTGACCTTATTTCCCTAGCCAACTCCTCGAGCTACAAATCAAAGTAATGTGTATGTCGACAAAAACAAATCAGAACACCAGATCAAAGAAGGAACGATCATTGTAATGAGATTCGAAATAACCTGCCATTTTGCCGTGCCGAGGGATAATCGGAGCTCATTAAGGAGCTCATGGGAGTCAGATCCACGATCGCTAGTACGATTTGAAGCGATTTTTTGCTCGTGGATCCATCTTCTATGAATTGACTCCATCCTAAAAGGGATTGAAACCCTAGGATCAGATCGACAGCTAGAAGGATTAAGAAGAGAGAGATCTACGAAATCCTAGAAGATGGAGCTGAGTACCTGTCGGAGGATTCCTGGACCTCCTCCGCGGCGGGGAAGAAGGGGTCCTTCTCCCACCGATCGAAGCACGTCGCCATGAGCGAGAACGGGAGCTGCCGATCCCGATATTGGAAGACGAAGCAAACCCTAGCCCTAGAATTACGGGTGGGGGTGGGGGTGGGGGTGGGGGTGGTGGCGATTCCCTTTCACAATGCGATGGGATTCGCCTCTCGCTCGAAACGTCTCTCGGGTGGTCGAGGAGAACGATGGGTGCGGATGGTGGTGGCGAGTGCGCGCTGTGATTGGTGGGCCCAGGTGGGCCCGACCATACATGGCCCAACCGATCAAAACCTTTAAATATATATATACAAATGTGTCGGCCCAGCCCATTAATGATGTATGGTAATTTAGCCCACCCAGATAATGATGAGAAACCGTTGTTGTAATGTTTGGGCTTATCGAAGGACAAGGCCTGGAAGAGAAAACAGGAGCTCAATTCTGTACATGTATATAGAGTCCGACTGGGGTGCTTCTAATAGCATCAAACATTTGGTGGTATTAAGTTTTTCTCCATTAGATTTATTTATTACTATTTCAATCCGTTAGATCATACTATTCAACTAACCACCCACTCACCTCTGGTGAACCACTATCATTCTAACCACACTAATAGCACCAAGGTCTTGGTACTTTTAAAAGTATAGAAGCTCAATTATATACATATATAGTCTCGAGGCATATGATATTTTGTTTAGTGATATTGGAAGAGATCAGAAGCATTAATTGTTTCTTTTTATCGAATAGAATTATCGATAATCTGAAGTGTAGGACATTTATCCAACAATTTGGAGTTATACTGATCCGTTTGGTCTTTTGGTTACATAACGCGGTCCGAACTTACAAAGATTAACAACAGGCCAACACGGTTCGAATAAGGGCATTATAGAAAAAATTTCAATTAAAATTGATGGTATAAGAAAATAATTTCAGCAAATAAGAATTTAATTCGTTATTAAGCAGTAGATACGAAAAGCATTGTGCTAGGGAGTTTCTGATTAGCTCTGATGCCACGTTTGGAATGAGATCGATATAGTGCTGGATCTTTCGCACCAAAATATCTAAATACTTGGGATTAAACTGAAATAATTTGACACCACATTACCAATTTAACTTAGCAATCATGCAGGTAATGAGCAGGAGAAGACAGCTACAGCTAATTAAACTAACCCTACCTGTAAAAGATGTCACGCCAAGAAAGACAGCAACATTCCACCCAACAGTATTTAATACCTTCCAAATCCCATTTCCATGGCTATCACATTCGCACACATCCTTTTCATCATAAATAAAAACCACAGGATCAACACAAGAGAAATCACTATACAAATTGCGCACAGTAGCCTTTCCCTTTTTTTTCTCTTTTTTTTTCTCCTCCTTATTAAGTAAATCATTTGCCTTTCACTCCGACGTCCTTTCACCAACCTCCTAATTTAACCAAAGAAACCACCGAACTAAATAAATTAAGAACCAACCGGCGTGGTAAAGCCCCCGCCGGGCCCACCCGTCATTACAGGCACTTCCCAGATTCTTCAGCTTTTCCTGATTTGATCCAAATTCGCCTTAATAATTTTTTTTTTTTTGAAAAAAAGGTCCGCGTGCGCGTGCGGGTGCGGGAATGTATGCATGTATGTATGTATGTTTAGGTCCACGTTAGTGCGACGGGGCTCGCCACCACGTGCTTGCCATCGGACCACACGACCCGACCGAACCCGGTCGAGCCCGACGGGAGAGACGGCGCCGTGAAGCTCGCCGTGTAGCTCTTCTTCTCCCCGGCCTTGCTGAAGCTCAGCTCCGTCGGGTCCACCGTCACCTTCACCGTGCCCCCCTGCGCCGTCGCCGACGCCGTCACCTTGTACGTCCCCGGGGCGCCCACGTTGGTGAGCGTCCTCGCGTGCTTGACGGTCGCGGCGGCGTCGCCGACGCCGACGCCGTCGCCGGAGGCGGTGGCGAAGGCGACCGAGAAGGAGGGGTAGTTGAGGTTGGAGACCGCGTAGGGCTTGGCGGCGCAGGTGTAGTTGGGGCGCTTGGCCACGCTGGCGATCTGGAGGGACGTGTAGTTGAGCGCGCAGAGGAAGTCGAGGTAGTCCTCGGGGCCGAGGTCGTAGACGAGCCCCGGATCGACGGCGCTGGGGGGGTCCACGTGTCCGGCCCCGAAGTCGAACGGCGTGGCGGCCTGCCCCGTGGCGACGTCGAGGATGGCGCCGGCGCCGGCGCCGGAGTAGGCGGAGTAGGCGGTGGTCATGAGCGCGGAGCGGATGGCGGCGGGGCTCCACTCCGGGTGGGCCCCGCGGAGGAGCGCGGCGAGGCCGCTGACGTGGGGGCACGACATGGAGGTGCCCGAGATGATGTTGAACTCGGCCCGGCGCGGGTCCACCGCCAGGCCCGTGGGCCCCACCGCGCCGGTCCAGCCGGCCAGGATGTTGACCCCGGGCGCGATCAGGTCGGGCTTCAGGATCTCCGGCGTGACCGCGTTGGGCCCGCGCGAGGAGAACGCGGCCACCACGGGCGACGGCCGCACCCCGACCTGCGTCCCGGAGAAGGCGACGGTGGCGGTGGGGCTCGGGTCGGCGCGCAGGTAGGCCTTGATGGCGTCGGCGGCCTCCTCCCCGACGGCGGTGGCGGGGAGGAGGTGGGCGTCGGCGACGAGCTCCTCCCCGTTGGCGGCGGTGTTGGCGAGCACCATCCCGGCCCCGCCCGCGTCGCGCACCACGTACCCCTTCTGCACCCGCGCGTTCACCCCCCGGTCGCACAGCACCACCTTCCCCTTCACCTTCTCCGGGATCAGCGTCCCCGGCATGCACAGGTTCCCGCTCGTGGAGTTGGTGGCGTTCGCGGCGTACACGAGCGGGATCCCCCGCGGCGACGCCGGCAGCGGCTTCCCGCTGTAGAGCGACACCCCCGAGTAGTTGCGGCCGTCGCCCAGCAGCACCGGCGCGGGGAAGTCGCGGTCGAGCGTGCCCGCGCCCACGGTGGTGATCCAGGGGGCCACGTTCGAGAGCGAGGCGGCGGCGGGCCCCGCGTTCCCGGCGGAGCAGGAGACGAGCACGCCCTTCTCCATGGCCGCGAAGGCGCCGATGGCGACGCTGTCGCGGTAGTAGTCGGCGGAGCCGCCGCCGAGGGAGAGCGAGAGCACGTGGCAGCCGTCGGCCACGGCGGCGTCCATGGCCGCCAGGATGTCGGAGCTGAAGCACCCGCCGAGCCAGCACACCTTGTACGCCGCCACGCGCGCGCGCGGCGCCATCCCGCGCGCCGTCCCCGCCGCGTACCCGAGCAGGCTCGCCCCGGCCACCGCCGCGCCCGCGGCCGTCGTCGACGTGTGGGTCCCGTGCCCGTCGTCGTCGCGCGGGGACCGCGACTCCCGCGTCTCGTCGATGGGGCCCATGCTCGCCTCGTACCCCTTGGCGAAGAACCGCGCGCCGATGAGCTTGCGGTTGCACGCGCTCCTGCTGAAGTTGGTGCCCTGCTCGCACGCGCCCTTCCACGCGGCGGGCACGGGGCCGAGGCCCGCGTCGTCGAAGCTCGGGCGCTCGGGCCACACCCCCGTGTCCAGGACCCCGACCACCACGTCGGCGGCGGTCCCGGTCATCGGGAACAGGCCCTCGTTCCGGTCCAGGCCCAGGAACTCGGGGGTGCGCGTGGTGTGGAGCTCGAACCGGCGCTCCGGGTGCACCGCGACCACGCCGGGGAGGCGCTCCAGGGCGCGGGCCTGCGCCGGGGTGAGCCGGGCCGAGAACCCGTGGGCCACCGTGTCGTACGCGTACAGCAGCTCCGCGCCCGCGCCCGACACCGACCGGAGCGACGCGCCGTACCACGCCCGGTGCTCCGCGAACTCCGCGGGCATCGCGTGCTTCGCCATGTGCACGATGTACGTCCCCGCCCTCGCTCCTTCCCCCTCCCCTGCCGACACGTGGCACGCCGCGAACAGCACCGCCACCGCCGCCGCCGCCGAGAAGAGAACTAGCCTGGAATTACAAGTATGCCACTCCATTGCTCTCTCCTCTCTTTTCTCTATCTTCTCTTTTCTTTGTGTGTGTGTGTGTGTGTTTGTTTGTTATTAATTCCTCTTCTCTTTGTTTGTTTTATAGGAAACGAAAAGGAGAAGTGGGGGTTTAAAGTGATAAAGAGTGTGGGGTGTTTTATCCTTGGTGGTTAAGAAAAAGAAGAATAAGTAAATGGAGGGCGTGAAGAAGAGCTAATGATTTGCTTACAGGCAAAAGCAAAAGGACTAAATTTTTTATTTATTTATAAAAAAAGCAGTGTTGAGAGAGAGAGAGAGAGAGAGAGGGGAGTCACATGGGTTTCTTGTTGCTACTCTTCTTTATAGCCTTAATTTGCTTAATCTTTTAACTTAGAAAGATTTTATTACGTCTTGATCTTAGCAATCACTGTCTAAGTGAAGTGTGCAAAAGGGTATGGCTTAATAACTGATTTTCTTAGGTAAGTGTAGGGATTGCCCATTACTTTGAGCTTAATTAGCTACCGGTACATTCCGTAGTTGGGTTGGTAGGATAATTTGCTATTGCTTTGCGTGATACGAAAAATGCCCTGTTTAACTTGAGCTTAAATTAGACTGTGTTTCGACTCAAATAATATACAAAAATTATATTACCACTCTAATTACTGGAATTAATTAATACTCCGCGTTCTAGGTAATATGATTTTGGCTCGAGTCCCACTTTGTAGGGAGATGTGTTGGCAAATTATGGCATGTAACATTTTGAGTTTAAAAAAGCACAAAATTAACTGCGCCATGAGTGTGTAGTTATATAAAATCATGCAATGAAATAGTATCGCTAACTTAGCACAGAATCCGTAGGTTATTTAGTATTATCTTTTCTGAAGATGAGATTTAGTATTAGTATAGGCTTCTAGAATAGCTTATCCTCTGTGACTAAAGTCTACGGCCCATAAAACCCGTGTTTTTGGAAAAAAGTATACTATTTTTCTAAGAAAAGAGTAAAGGCTTTTGCATGAAGCGAGAAAAAAAACTTGGCTTCTAGAGTTCGATGAAGTTGTTAAGTTCAAACTTCAGCAGAATATTGTTGATGAATAAAACCAGCACAAAAAATCATGTCCTTTTATTACCTGCTTCACATCATAATTAAATTGAGAAATAAAAAGTTAAAATAATTTGAATTAGCAAATTCTTTTGTAGTCTGATATATGTATATATATATATGGAGTTGAGCTCTTGTGCTTTTAAAAGCACATAAGTATTTGTGCTTGTGACTTTTTAACTATCGAATCGTCTTAAAATTTGTACAGCATTATTAACAGTGTGTTCAATTAATTTTTTTTTTCAGTACTGTATGAATTTTGAAACGATTCGACGGTTAAAAAATTACAAACACATTGAGTTCAACTCTGTATGTATGTTAGTCTTTCAAGATGGTAATTAAAAAAAAAGAAAATTTTAACTGCCACTGCTTTGATGTAATTGAACCGAGTCCAACTCAATTTACTTTCATACTTTTTAATTAATGTACAAAATTTTATTAAATTCATATGATAAATAAATATTAAAAATCACCCTAGAGAGGGGAGAAAAATAAAATAAAATAAAATAAAAAAAAATAAGAAAGAACTCGGAAATAGGCAAAACAGAACCAAGTGGGGGAGAATGATGGATACGTGACAAAGGCGAAAGCAATGCGAGTCACGGGAGGGGATGCAGTTTGTGCCGCACTAGGCGCCGAACAAGGAGGGGACGTGGTGGGCCCCCGCGGTCCCAGCGATGTCCCCAATGCGGATGCGGACCTGTTCGGTTCGGGCCAATGGGCGCACGACATTTGATGCAAAGAGATTCGTCAAATTATCACCACCACCACGGCACCACCACCACCACTAGTATTTATTTATCTTTTTACCTATCCCTGCACGTGTTATAATGCATTTGTGGGATTTCTCTCACAAGATACTGGAGGAGAGGACATTATTTGAGTGCCCTGATTCACCACGGCAACAAAGGACGAGCTACCGACCGTCTCTAGCGCAAGTGGCAAAGAGCTTGGTGGTTGATACCCGAGGTCCCGAGTTCGAATCCTAGTTGATTCATATTTTTAATTAAGTTTATTTCTAAAAGAAATAAACGAAGCGAGTAGCGTGCTACCTTTCTCTCTCAAAAAAAAAAAAACAAAGGACGAGCTCTTTTTTTTCAATTTGAGAAGTTTTATAATCTGAACTTAAAATTAATCAGAGTCATTAAATTTGATCAAATTCAGTGACATCCGTGATCAGTATAACTGGTCGAATTCAATCTTATTGTCCTTTAGATATTCTGAACATGATTTTTACTAATTTTTTACCTAGTCATTGTAATTTTTGACATGTAAACTTCTAAGATATTATCACTCTATGGTAAGCTATGGTTCAAGCAATAATTAAGAAAGAGAAGAGTGAAGTTTATCACAGAACTGTTGATGAGTGGAAGCAAGAAGTGTCTTTTGTCTCGAAGCTATTAAAAAAATGATTAACACTATTGCGTTTGATAATGGAGCTTCGGCAAAACTCACTAGTTTGGAAGTTTCTTCGTGATCTTATAAGATATAAAATAAATAAAATACCAAAATTTAGTATGCGTTTTTTTTTGGTTTGTTTTTCCTTTTTTAAAAGTAGAGAAAACGATGCTAATGCACGAAGAATCTGAATAATTTTGAATTTTTAAAAATTCAGTGCATCGTGCTAAAAGGGGCGCGTGAGATTAAGAATGTCGGATACCAACCCATTGCCTTAATGTGTGAATCACATACCAGTATACCACCACTCTAGCAATGCCAATTTTGAGTGCCATATCCACATTCCGCATGAAAGCATTAATGACAAGTTAGGCTCAATTGTTTCACAAAGTGGTAAACTAAATAAAGATTAATTAACACACACAAACAAAAAAAAAGGGATTTTTTTTTGAGAGAAAAATAGCACGCTACCCGCTTCGTTTATTTTTTAGAAATAAATTTAGCTGGATACCAACCATCAAGCCCTTTGCCACTTGCGTTAGGGACAGTCGGTAAAAAAAAAAAAAAAAAAAATGGGATATCCAGTAGGTCTCTACTAGTTTCGTGAGTTGCCATTTGATTCTTATTCCCAAAAAAGATGACTGGTTCAAAAAAAAAAAGAAAAAGAAAATTTCACATGCTTACTAATTAGTTCTGATGCATTACAAGTCTTAGTGTTATTCAGAGTCGTTTATACCAATGAACTGTTGCAAATTGCGAGTCATCGTATATGTAGCTAAAGGATTACTATAAACTGATTACATCCGATTAGTGAATACTAAATACGTTTCGTAGTAGTATACTCGAAATACAACCAACAGTTGTTATTCATTATTGATTGTTCATTAACGGTCCTGTAACCAATGACTAGAATCTAGTCAAGTGATGCATAGCATCTAACAAACACAATCACAATTCATGAATTAGTTCTTTTTCCTCATTTAGATATCAAATAATTCGAACATCATTCATGTTTCCTATCACTTCATTTTTGCGGAAGAGGCGAGCTTAAGATAAGCCATTGCTTTCGATGTTCGGCGGCTACCGAACATGTATGAATGGCTCGTGTCCCTACTTGATCATTGAACCTTGTTCCATTTTTTCAGGGTTGAGTTCATATAAGTCCATCCAAGTTCCTGTGAATTTTTGTGTGTGGGTCTTGGGGTCTTGTACTTGTGCCCCACAATGAGTTGGAAGATACTAATTTGTACACGATATATATATATATATATATAGTGGCAGCTCATAATGGTTTGGCCCATCATTTTGGACTTGACCCATTATGCTTCGTTGGCGCAATTGCGATGCTAGCTCAGATTTTCGCGGTTTTAACCTTAAGACTTTTGCTTTAGTACAACATATATGGGAGACACGGTCACGTTTTGTTACATTAGGTTAATCAATTGTTGAAGCCCAAGATGATGATTAAACCATTAATTGTTCTCCAAAATTCGAGTATACTGTTTAGAGCTAGCATTTCTCTAAAATCTTAATTAATTTCCATCAACTCACAATAGGGGAAGCTTTTACTACAATTGTCACCCAAAAAATCTGCAGTCGAATTTAAAGTAGGCCTCATACTTGTGTCCTGATCCCTCGATGGTGAGTACGAGCCCACGTGCGAAATGGACGTTAGAATTCTCTGGGACTCGGTCAGTATGCAAGGACTTTCTCAAAACGCCGCAAGGAGGCTGAGCGTCCTGGGGGCAAGCTGGTGGCTCATTTGGAGGGAGAGAAATAATTTGCTTTTCAGACAGCGTAACTCGGACCCGACGAACGTGATAGGGCAAATAAAGAGCCTGGTTGAACAATGGGAATCTGATCGTAGGGTGAGGTGATGAGGCGAGGGGATTGGAGAGCTGTTTTTTTTTTTAAAAAAAAAATCTTTTTTCTGCTGTTTGTCTCTCTTTTTCGACCGAGGCCTAGTTACCTCACTGTTTGTGCTAAGTTTATTTTCTGAATGAATGAAGCGGATAGCGTGCTATTCATTTCTAAAAAAAAAAATTAAAGTAGGCAAATAAAGAAATCTCACGTGTCTTTTTTTTTCATTTTCTTTATTATTCTTTTTTATCTTTTTTTTAAGGTCTAGTTGTCTTAATATTATAGCTTAATTTTTTTTTCTAATGAATGAAGCAGATAATTTACTATCTTTATTTCAAAAAAAAAAGTTTACGTTGTGTGCTAACATGACTTAAAATTTCTAAGGTTAAATAGCCTGCAGACCATTTTACAGAAAAAGCCACAAAGAAGTTTTATTTGTTTGAGTTAATTTCTGAATCAAAGTGTAGGCGAAATAAAAAGTCTTTTTGGATGATAAGATAAGATGTCACCCTCTCACACGTTTGGTGCGCTATAACCCACAAACGAGGTGGCCCTCAGCTTATTACAAGAGCTTTTTAATTACCTAACAAAAAGCTAATCTCTCTCTCTCTCTCTCATACACACACTTGTAAAATTAACCCTCTATAGATTTATCTGTTGCTACTGCTACTATAAGTTTGTAAAACCTCTACGTCTTTGGGAGAAATAAAAATCTGAATTTTGATTAAACATAGAAAGGAAAAGGGCCTTTGTATTATTGTCTCTTCACATTCGGAAAAAAACCAAAAAAGAAACGTCTTTAAGCTTTTCTGTAGGAACATATGTACGTTTGTTCTTTCTCTCTTTTTTTTTTTGTGTGGTGAGAATGAGAATCTAGAATAAGCATATTGTTCAAAAATATTTATTTATTTATTTAGAAAAACAATAGCGCGCTACCTGCTTTATTTATAAAGATTATAAATTTAACTACAGCAGTGAGGCAACAGGATCTCACTTGAAAAAATACAAACAAATAAATGAAAAATGCAACAGTTAAAAAAGATAATTAGGAGAAACAGTAAAGAGATGAATAAAACGAACCAAAAATAAAGCAAAAATAAGGTTAAGCCAGACAAAACCACATTAAACTACGCTAGACTACAATCTATACCTCTTGTTAAGAAGATGCTCCTTCCAAAGTCTCACCAGATATCTTATGTTGCTTATTGCATGAATTGGGTCCCATGTAAGTCTCCTGAAGATCATTTTATTTTTTTCAATCAAACTATTCATCAGATTGCCGCTAAAGTACATAGTCGCTTTGTACTATTTTAAGGAAGATGCCAACATCATCCATCCCTCCGAGACGACCCTCACCCTCCCTATAAGCTCTTGCTCATTCACCTCTTCAAGTGACATCACGAGCAGATATTTGCTAACAATGCACGTAAAGATACGATCGATCGTCTCAAAAATGTCTCCACATAACACACAAATCGCATCTCCTGCCCATTCCATTTTCAGCAGATTATTTGCTGTGAGCACTCTATCATTCAAAAATGGTTAAATCCATACTATATCGATATTAATATGTTAATTTTATCTGTCAAACCTATATTAGCAGTTGTGTGAATATATATATTTGTGTGTAATCTCTCTCCAATTGTATGCTTTGTTTGGCCCATATCTTGGTGAAAACTTTGGAGTAAAAAAGAAAAAAAGAAGATAAATGGTTTGTTCCAATAATCCTTTCGTTTTCTTTTTTCAACCTACACGAAAGAAATTTCAACAAAAGCAACTAAGGGAGTTCCCTCTCCATGGAGATCACAAATTAGTTAGATCATAAATTTGAAAACGAACAATAGTTGAGATGTGATCAAATCACCTCAAAGTATGTTTAATTAAGTGGCTAAAAGAATAGGAATCTATAAAAGATGTCCCCTCCATCCCAATTATTGTAGAAAAGCTGTCCCTAAAGAAGCCTTTTGTGGTGGGTCTTCTAACAAAACTTTATTCAAGACCCTGTGTTAAGTTATGGGGTCATTGTTTACAATGACTCTTCATTTATAAGTGGAGCATTTATATTCAAAGAGTACGGAACAGAATAAAAGATAAAAATATATGTCATCTTAGAATCAATCTTTACGTGGGTGACCATGTTTTGTGTGGTCCTATAATTATTGGCACAATTCGTTATGTTCAAAGCAAAATTGACGGCATCTGCGTCCTTGTTCTCCTCTAATTTTTTCACAAACATGGGTGCTAAGGATGGTCTTAATTGTTAATTAAATTACGTACATGTTATTTTCTGGTATTAAAGTGTTAATAATTGTAGCATTTTTTTATCAAAAATATAAAGAAAAAAATGCATTAAATTTTGAGACAGAATCTTTAGCAGGCCGAGCCCTATCGTTGCATTTAATCCATGGCCCATTATCACGTGGGCTGGCCCATTTTTTCATTTTAACTAACGGTTTTATTTTTTTTAGAGCTTGTACACCAGCTCTTAACTTTTGTGATTAAAAGTCATAAGTAAATGATAAATGAAAATTATTATTATTTTTTACTCATATATATAAATAAATCTGGAAATTAGTGGTGCAATTAATGCAAGCAAATAAAACAAAAAACTAAAACTTAATTAGAAAAAGAAAAGGAAAAGAAAAGAAAAGAAAATTCTCTGCCGTGTTAAGAAACGGAAGACGAGGAAACGAGGACGAAAAGGTTGGAGTCGTCTTCTTCGCTTCCTTTCTCGCACCCGGAATTCAATCTCACCATTTTTGCACCTCCGGGAACTCCACTTCCTGGATCTCCACTTCGGCTTCTCTTCTTCCTCCATATACAGAGGGTTCGAGAGAGTTCGAGAGGGTTCGAGAGAGATCGAGAGAGTTCGAGAGAGAGAGAGAGAGAGATGATCCCCTTCTCCGCGGCGCCCACGAAGGAGAACAAGGGTCGATCGCTGTGGCTCCTCCTCGCGCGCGCGAAGCTTGGGCTCCCCATCGTTGTCCTCTCCTGCTCCGTCTTCTTCCTCGTCGGCTTCTTCGGATCCACGCTCCTATCGCAGGTAACGATTCGGGGTTTGGATCTCTTTGATCCCCCGCGATCGCCATTTTTCTCCTCTTCTTCTTCGATTGATCGCGATTTGTTGATTCGTTTCGGTGTCAAAGGATGCTTCGGATGAGGTTTTGCCGCGGGAGAGGTTGATGGAAGTGAACGGGGAAGTGGAGTCGGAGTGGCCCGCGATGCCCTACGGGGATACGGGGGATCCTCGCCCTCTTTTGATTCCTTTCCAGGTTGTAATCTATCCCTCTCGTTCTTCTTTGGGAACAATATGGATTCGATGAATAATGCGAAAGCACCATGTGCAACTTTCGCGAATTTGATAACCTGATGGTTATCTACTGAATATGATGAGTTTATAGTTAGAATGGATAACTTTTTTCATCATTGATTGCGATTATTATAGGAAAATATATGAAGAATTGATGCATGTTTATAAATAGGACTAAACTGATCAATCGAAGTTGGTGAATGGGAGAAGTAACTTTTCACTATAAAAAGTTGTAGATCATTACTATGTTGAAGCAAATTGAGATCTTTGCATCTGTGGAGTTCACACTAAGACATCTTATTTGAGGTTGTCCCTTTTTTTCTTTTCGTTTCTTAAGGAAAAGATGGTTTGGTTATAACCCAGTTATATGGTTTGGACCCTAAAAATTGTTGCCAACAACATACTGGATTTGGTTTTAGGTCCTGTATTAGACCGGATGTAGTTTATTAGCCTTCTATCCCATACTGGTTTGGGCTGGATTCAAAAATTCAAGGTACTTGTACATGATAGCTTGTTGGTTTTGGATCTTGATCTTCTATAGATCTAGCCCGAACATTATCCATACACAACCCCTAATCAAAATATTGAGAATATTCAAAGAAGTTGAATGTTGTTTTTCTGATAGTTTCCTTCAATGTGTGGTATTTGCTTGGGCTGACTTGAAATGGAGCATAAAGGGGGGAAAAAAGACTACTAATACGACAATAGTCCTGTTTCCCATGCTAGGAAAGGCCTTATTGTGGTTTCAATTTTGTGTTCTAGTTCAAATGAGTAGGAAAGATATCATTCAGTATCAAGATGGCCAAATGCATGGGATTGATAAATGTTGTTGATTTTGAGAGTTTTCAAACATATGGAGTATGATTTTTAGAGGTGCTGTTAAAATGAACAAAAATGAAGAACATATTTGATCTTACTGATTTCATTTTTGAGCACTGAAGTATGTGGCGAGCATTTAGATCATTTTTTTTTGGTTCAAGTGATGATTAAGTTCAATGAGCTCGATGTATCGTTCATGTAAAATGTGGACCGGCATTTTCTTGCTGAAGCATTTAACTGAAGTGTCATGCAACTATTTCTTTTCAAAGAAACTTGTAGTTTCTTGTCAAGGTAATTAAATTTGTTGAAAGTTTTAGTATTTTGGAATGGGAATTTTGATTAATTGGTTCATTATAGTCTTGTAGTGTTAAAAACAATATACATTATGATTACCTTCAATTAATTTTAGTCCTGAAAACTGATATTCTTTCAAATACTTTTTTAGTAACTGCCATGCGGTCCTGATGCTTTAGAGCAGGTCTTGAGCTGGAAGCCTCGTGCATTATATTTTCCACAATTTGCCACGGCCGAACAGTGTCAAACTGTAGTAAAAATTGCTAAATCAAGACTTGCACCGTCAACGTTGGCTTTACGGAAGGGAGAATCAGAACAGACTACTAAGGGAATAAGAACAAGGTGAATTTTCTTATTGATGGTTGTAAAAGAAATATAAATGCTAGCACTAAACATGCAAAAGTTAAAATAGCAAATGCAATTTGGGAAATTCTAGCAACATATTATTCTTGAATGGACATTGTTATATACAGGTGTTCTCCATGGCTCCAATTGATTAAGCTCTGTACTGCTTTAAATTAGTTTAGGAGAACTTAATGGTCGAATCTCGTTTGATGCACTTTGATAGAAACAGCGAAGTTAGAAATTTTGACAAATCGGCCATATACATTTTTTTTTTATTTTTATCATTGGGTTTCACTCATTTTTGCTTTTATGACTTTTACATTGCCTTGAAGAACACCTTTTGTTTTAGCAACAACAGTACCGCATCCGCGTTTAGTATATGCACAGTTTTCCTTGTTCTTCCTGCACAAAAACTGTCATCCATACTTTTGAATGAATGTTTTGTCTCAAGTTCTTTGTTGATGCATAATATGAGTTGATACTCTTTACTTCTGGCAACAGTTCAGGAACATTTCTCGGTGCAGCTGACGATCCAAGTGGAGCTTTGGGACAAATTGAAGAGAAGATAGCTAGGGCTACAATGATACCAAGAGAGAATGGAGAGGTATTCCTCTTTACAATTCATAGTGAAGGATGCTGTCTATGCTGTTTAATGTCTCTCTGTCCTACTAGTTGAAAAATTATCTTTGTACCCAAGGTTAGTAAACTTGACATGGAGAAGGCATATGATCGCTTGGAATGGGACTTCTTATTTCAGGTTTTGCTGAGATTTGGGTTTCATCCTGGGTGGGTTAATTATATTCGAGCCATGTTTACAAATTGCTGGTTTTCTGTGCTTTATGATGGAGGTTTCAAAATGTGTCAGACCACTGTCTGGGGTTTAATAGATACAGTCAATTCTCACTCATGTTGTTCTATGTTTTAATATGACAATTCAAATGAAATCAAAGTTCATAAAGGGGGGGGGAGGATAACAACTACATGCTAAAATGAAACCTTGATTTCATTGTAGACTGCTTTGTAAAGGTTAGCAGTCTTAGCCAAACGACAAGTAAAGCACTATGGCTTGAATTCCATGACATTTTCCGTAAAATCCAAATGACTTTATCTAAGTCTTTCGGTTGATTGCTGTAATGTGAGTACTTTTATGTCTTTGGTATATATATATATCGAATATTGTTATTCTGTTTTAAAGGGCATTAAAGATATAGTGAGATTAATGCTTGTAATTACCGTCATTTTGCAGGCATTCAATGTTCTACGCTATGAGATCGGGCAGAGGTATGCTTCTCACTATGACGCATTCAACCCAGCTGAATATGGCCCTCAGAAAAGCCAAAGGGTATATATATAGACTTTGCCATGTTTTCATATATGCTTGGGTAACCAATACTTATCTTCTTATGTTATTAGGAGAGACGCTATCTAGCGATGTTTCTAAGGATCATTATGTTGATATGGTTCTCAGGTAGCTTCTTTCTTACTGTACCTTTCGGATGTTGAGGAAGGAGGAGAAACCATGTTTCCTTTTGAGGTTAGTAGCAAGCTACTATTGCTTCTTCTTTTCTTTTTCCCCCCTCACCCTTAGTAGTTCTTGGAGTCTCATATAGATGTAGTTGGTTTACAGAATGGCGCGAACATGGATATTGGTTATGATTACGAGAAGTGCATTGGTTTGAAAGTAAAACCACGAAAAGGCGACGGCCTATTATTCTATTCCCTCTTCCTTAATGGCACTATCGACCCGGTATGATAGAAAGAAAGAGGATTCATGTCCATGGATATTTTGGTCTGCAGTTTCAATATTTTGAGGTTTTGAATACCTCTTCAAATGCTGAGTTTAAACAATCTAGTGAAATTAGATTGCTCACAGTTTGTGTTTGATTTTTTGCAGCTGTCGCTTCACGGTAGCTGTCCGGTGATCAAGGGTGAGAAGTGGGTAGCAACAAAGTGGCTTCGAGATAAAAGCCGCGACGTGATGTAGATGGTGAATGTTTAATTCGACATCGTGTGTGCATCTCTAACTACGAAATTTTGTAACTTATTATAGATACATGATTTAATTACAGGAAACACCAACTGCTCTCTATTTGCGCAATTTTCAGAAGTTAAAAGCATATCACACCTTTCAAACGCTACAAAGAATTAAGCACATTACCATAATTCTTAAATTATATGAAGAACAAAATGTAGCATATTCAGATTTTTGGTGAAGCTACGTGTTACGTGATACAGAGGCTCAAAGCAAATCAATTTGATCTCTTTAATCCTCTCATCAAAGCAAAATGCACAGCAGCTTTTATAGTACCCACAGTAATGTTTTCACCTAAGCAAAATTTTAAAGCTTTAGACTCAAATTTTAGCTGTAAATTTCTAACTTCTTAGGATACAAAAACTAGTATGGAACATGCAAAAACAAATTTTATGTAATGGAGTTGGCAAAGAGTTTGGTGGTTGATATTTGAGGTCTCAAGTTTGAAATCTAATTTATTCATATTTTTAGCTGATTTTTTTTTTTTTAAAAAGAACGAAATGGTTTGCATGCTACTTCTCCCAAAAAAAAAAGAAAAAAGAAAAAAGTAATGGAGTGGGCGGAGTGCCTGCTCAAATCAGGTACAAAACATTAAAAGGTTCTAAACGGGCCTAAATACAAACAGGCCCAAAATAGTTGAAAAAACTCTAAACGGGCCAAAGGAAACAGGCCCAAATTATTTCAAACGTTCAAACAGGCCAAAAGACCAATAGGCGTTACCGTTTACAGTGGCCACGCCCAAAGTACGCCTAAGTAGCGGGAAACAAAACGAGAACAAAATAATATTTAATAATTACCTTATAAACTATAATGTACAACGAGCGATATACGTATTCGTAACGGCTAGTTTCGCTTTTCAAATTGTCCTGCGACCCGTTAATTGTGCCCTGCCATGTTTCTTTCCCAGTATTGGCTCGTAACGTGTCTCTCTCCATCCATCTGAAAGTGATACTGTTTTTTCTAGGGTTTTAGAGTTTCGATCGTAGGGAACTCCTCCTCCTCCTCGATCTATCTCGTATCTTTAGCTCTCCTCGCCATGGCGTCGAGCTCCGGTGACTCCCCCATTGCGGCAACGAGTGAAAAATTTCCGAATTTGGAGAAGAAAGAACCAGATCTCGAAGCGCCGATAACGACAGGGGGAAGCGGTAGAAAGGTGTACTTCTCTTCCTTGAGATCAAACCCTAATTTGATCTTTGCTTCGTTCGATTTGCTTCTCACGAACCCTTGATTTATATCCTTTTTCGGAGTGGTACACCTCTCCTTGGATAGTTTGATGCACTAGATAGGGAAACCCTCGCCTAGAGCTTCTGATTTGGGGCTATTGTCGCTCGTCTTGCCCATTTTCTAGGGTTTCTTTATTTTTTACAGTGCTTTATGTTTTTTCCCCGATTGATGCTTTTTAATTTGAATCAACAAGATCGTCAATTCTGGTTCGTGAGATGCTTCTTCTAAATGGAACAGTAATTTAGAAAATTACATTCATCTTCATGCAATTTTAGGGCCATTTATGTTGGTTGTGGCTGCTTTGTCGTGCATTATCTCGCTTATATCTGCTTGAATGAGACATTTATGCTATTATTTCCTCAATTTAATATCGTGATAACTTTTAATAAGAAAATTGATCAATGTTATGAAGGAAGGAGGTGCATTTTTGTCTTCTTCTTTTTTTTTCTGTTTGTCGAATCAACTAGCTTCTGACAAATTTTCTTGAGATCAATCTTGTAAATTGAATATTATGATGTCACATAGTTTAAAGAATAGAGGTGAAATTAGAGTTAAATTCGAATATGGAGGGCATTTGTGAATAATCTTTTGTAAGGTTCTTTGGCAGTGTGATCTACTGATTTGCTATATGTTAGGTAAAGATATCAGATCTCATGTTTTGTGTACCAGGCAAAATTTGATGTGCCTATGATCTTGTTAAACATAATTCGTTTCCTCTGTCTTTTGGCCCCTGTTGTATTACCATTTCAGTTTTGCTAGAAATGTTAGAATGTAAAGATGAACTTTGGTTGTATTTTTATCCCCCTATTTTCGTACAGAGTTCTGGATCAAAAGAGACTGGGCATTCAATTCTAAACTCTGTAAATAAATCGACATTCCAAATAAAGAAACCCACACATCGGAGAAGTGCTTCTCCAATCAACTGGTTTCCTCGAAAAAAGGCAGATTCATACTTAAAGAGAAAAATAAAGCATCTCCAGGTACAGAATGTATATAATCTATTTCTCCATCTGTGCAAGGATAATACCTGAATTTTCTTATTGATATGAAAGATCTATTTTCATAAGCTTACTTATGTTATGTAGGAAGTTGGAGGGATGAACTTGTCTCTTGATGAAACTCTCGGTAGTGCTAACCCTCACTATACCAGAATAGCAAGGGAGAAAATTGCAGCTAGAGAAGCTGCAAGAAAAGCTATGAAAGCTCGTAAAGCTGCAATGATTGAAGCCTCTTGGTGTCGAATTCTTCAAGCAGCCAGGTGATACCATTACTATAGTTTGACACGTCCCCGTGAACTCTATATTTTCACTCATGCCTTGTATATGTTCACCTGTATGTGCAAACTCGTCCTGAAGAAATTTCTTCTGATACAAAAGCAACTTTCACCCAATAGTGAGAAATGACACTTGAGGGATGCGTATGAAAAATCAGATTTTACACGGGAGTATATATGTATCGGTTAGTTTTGAAGTAATATACGACGAGATCATTTTACGTGCATGTATTTTAATTAATCTGTATATGACAGGATCCAAAGCAAAGAAGCGGAGGAAATGTTGGAGAAAGCTAAACTCCATGCAGCAGAAGCCTTCGAAGCAGCAAGATCTATGGGTGTGATGATGTATGATAAGCCAGACTGTCCTAAGCAACCATGTGAAGTAGTAACATCCTCAGCTATTGGAGGGCGATCTACTCACAAAATAAGTGCTTCTTTTGAAACTGCTTTCGAGGTAGACAAGGAAGTCGCAGCAGCAGTTAAGAAAGCATTTATCTGGCTCGCCAATTGCCCCTCCTCTTCAAACAAAGAGGAATTCAAAGACTTGTTATGGAAAATCAATCAGAATCCTAATTCTAATGAACCTGGCGAGGATTTAACCGATCCTCAAAGTGAAGTGGAATTGGAACTTGTTGATAAAATGCTCGACAGGCTTAAAGGTCTGCACGAAGATGAGCTTTCGTCTCTGGCGGTTGTTGTTGCTACCTGTGGTCTAAATGCTGCTCTTCTTGAAGTAGAATCTGGAAAAGACCATGATCTTGGACCGACTAATAGTTTGAGTGTGGGCTCCCTAGGAACATCGACGAGAAGATTTTCTAACGTTCAAGGATTTTTAGAGGAAAATTTGCGGAAGAAAGAAGCTGTGACAGAAGTTCCGAGTCTTGATAAGTTCTTGGTGAAGCATATCTCTAGACTTCAGAGGGAAGTTGAAGAAGCAAGGAAATTAAAGAAAAATGATTCTAGATTGGAAAATGAGAGATCTAGGGGTAGCAATGTAACAATTGCTGAATGTGCTTCTGACCTGGGAAGTGTTCTTGTAAAGCATGTCTCTAAACTCGAAAGGGAGATCCAAGAAGCCAAGAAAAACACCCACAAGGACAACCCTCGACCAGGAGGTGGAAAACTTATGAAGTCGAATGATAATGAAGGTTTCAATGCTGAAAATGAAGGGGCTGAATCGAATAATGTTGCATCCGAGTCCACAGGATCATGCGAGGACAGAAAAAAGCATGAGTTGTTGGCAGGGCATAGAAATGCTCAAGCCTATTCTCACGGTGGTATTCTAGAAGACAAAGAGAACATTGTTTTAGATCAAGTGAATAAAAGGTTATCTCGAGTTGAAAGAGCTAAAAATGAAGTACTCAAAACGTTTTCATCAATTAATAACAATGGAGGTGAGGAGGCGCAATTCACGGGCCTTGATAAGATTTTAGTTAAGCCAGTTCACTGGTTGGAGAAGGAAAAGATGCAACCTTTGGAAAATGTAAGCAATTTTAAGTCCCAAAAAGATGAGAAAAGGCAAGGAAACGAAGCGACGCCATTACAGAGCTTAGATAAGATACTGGTAAAACATGTCTCTAGACTTGAGAAGGAGAAAATGGCAATCGGGGGAAACGATGATTCAATTACTATAAAGAAAAGAGAAAAGCAAAGTAAAGAAGGTGTGGTGGAGAGTCTGGGTGAGATCTTAGTTAAGCATCAGTCGAAAATTGAGAAGGCTAAGTTGGCTGCATCTGAGCAATTAGGAGATGGTTTTCAAAACGCAAAAACTCGAAGAGAAGCAAGAGAGAGGGAGTTGCTCGAAGCTTGGGGAGGATTGAGCTTGGGGAATTCTATAAAGCCTCATCTCTCTAGGATTGAGAGAGATAAGGTAAGTTACTTCTTTTTTAGACTTTGTTCTTTAAATACGAGGAAAAGAAGATGCTAACATTCTTTTTTTATTTCATTCAGGCTGAATGGAGGAGGGCTGAGGAAGAGCAAATGCGTGCTATGGGAGTTTAGAAGTAATTGTGCTTCTCTTTTTATTTGTTTTCTTTTTTTCTTTTTAGTTGGTTTTAATTGTCCTCAAAGATGATGTAGATACATTCTCTCTTCTTCTCTTTGTGATGTTCTTGCTTAGTCCCATTTGTAGAATAGATCGTTCTTTTGAAGCTGTGGAAGGTCATCTATTAAATTTCATCTAATGAAATTTTATGTAGAATTTCACCTTTTTGTCAATTAAATTTGTATTTATTGACAACAAAAGAAGAAATACCTCACTTTCGCAGTTGCCATTTTGACATCCGAGTACATCATTTGTGTTTTTTTAAGTTTATCTCTCATGTTAGTCATGTTTAGTGAAATCCATTGAGTAGTTAAATATCTAAAACTAGGTGTTTGCATCATGTTGTTGTTAGGCAAAAACATGTAGGCCTAGCATAAGGTACGATACATTTTAAAATAGGCATCTCAGCTTTCATTTCAAAATTTTAATTTTACCATTTTATGGTATATTTGATTTAACTCTCTCTCTCTCTCTCTCTCTCTCTCTCTATTTTTTTAATGAAAACTTTTAAGTTCCTAATAGAGTTTTGACAAAATCTTTGAAATGAGTAGAGAAATGAGTAGTAATCAAAAGTTAAAGATCAAAGTTTTAAAGGCTTTAATCTCCTTCTCACTCTGAAAAAACAAAAGAAATAGCAAAGGACAACTTTATTTGGGCACCATCTCAACAGCCAACAACTTATTTTTAAGTTTGAAATAAATGAGTGTGGTTTGATTTTGCTCTAACTAAAATATCTTACTCTGCTTCTCACTATATTACAACTACACCACATCATCAAACTAATTATATATATTTTTTTAAAAAGTAGAAGTAAATCTGAAGAGCAAAATTCGATTGATTTGTAATATTTTATTATTAATATGACTGTCATATTTAATTTTTTTTTTTTATGCGATCTATGATATGAAAGTCGAGGGCAGCTAAGTAATCTACCACCAACATGATTAGGTTGATCGCACTTTTGACACGTGTCCATTTTGTCCACCACTAATTCATCCTTCGCCAGTTGGCAACCACTCCATTCATTTCATTTGATCTCCCATCGATGGGAAGTGATACTTTTCTTTTTCTTTCCCAGCAATGCGTTCGAAACTGGGGAAAAGTTGATGCTTTTCCAAATTTCCAATCTCTAATTTTTTTGATTTTTCCAAACACGGTTTGAAAAAGCTTAAGGCGATGGATCTTTTCAGAAGCTATAATCACTATCAAATCATCACAGTTTCACACTTATCCTGTAAAAGTAGCTCAGCTCAGTGCCTGTTATTTAGATTCTGATCCTATTCTTTTCAAATAAAACTCTCTGTTCTTGGCTTCTTACATAAGAAAAATTAATTGACAGTTTAAAATAAAAATTAAAAGATAATTATCTCATATGAGATAGAATTTTAGAGCAAATAATTTAAAATTGAGCAAAAACCAGTTTTTTTTTTTTTTTCCTATTGTAAGGAAATGGGTAAGTTGATTCCAATGTGCATAGCGGAAGGTGATTTATGAGACAGTAATAGTGAAATTAATAATAACAATAACCGACGGACTAATTTGAAATATCCAAAGACATGGTGGACTAATGTGCAAAAAGTCTCTGTATATTATTATGCGCCCCTCGGATCCCTAACGCGTTATCGGCGCACCCGTTCTCCCGTAGCCACCACAAAGTCCAAAGAGAAAATAAAAGAGGCGAGGAAAAGGGTTTGGGGGAAAGAGAGCGAGGAGAGCGATCGCCATGGGGGGCGGCAACGGGCAAAAGGCGAAGATGGCGCGTGAGAGGAACATGGAGAAGAACAAAGGGGCCAAAGGTCGATCCCGATCTCCTCTCTCACTTTTTTTTTTTTTTTTTTTTGATATCAGTAAGGGGAATTCTATGGGTTTCTTCTGTTTTCTCACCGACCGATCGCTTTTAAAAAAAAAATTCGTGCAGGGAGCCAGTTGGAATCGAACAAGAAGGCCATGAACATCCAGGTTCGCCTCTTTTTGCTCGATCTAGTGATTGTTGGATGTTAATTTCTCATGAGATTAGATGATGTTGATGTTGTTGTATCTTGATAGATCTGGCCGTTTTTGCCGGGATTTTGTTTATCAGGGTTAGGGTTTTTGGCATAGCAGGTGATTGTTGGAGTAATTTGGTCATCGGACCAATTTTCTCTGTTAGAATGATGAACGAGGAACTAGGGTTTCTAGACTGTTTAATATGAGTGAGAAAAATTAGTGATTATTTGGATGATGGCGTTGTCGGCTCTCTTCTTTATACCGTCTGAAAAAGGCTAGTCGAGTGATTTCTATTTAGGATGAATTTTAGTTTATTTTTAGGCGATATTTATTTGTAGTAGAATCTAGTAACATTTTATACTATTTTGATCCGGTGAGGAGCGACCGATGTCGTCTGAGTGGTGGAAATCCGTTCTTTCCTTGTTGATAGCTCTTTAGGATTTGCATGAAGTTGATAAGATCTTGGTTTAACAAGTTTCTTAGATCCCGTATCTTAGACTGACTCTTTTGCATTGGATTTTCCTTAAAATCTCTTAGTCTGGGCAAAATTACTATATCTCGACACAGTATGTATTTTTGTTTCCTTAGATCCTGTAACTGTACTGAGGCTAAATGTGTAGTTGCTAGTTCTCTGTAACGAGTCACTAGTGGGAGCTAAAGACTAATCTTGTTGAATTTACTCTTTCTTGATCGGGTTATCTTTTCAGTTTGATTTCTGTTTTTTTCTTCTTTAATCTTATGCAGCATTCATGAACTGGTTGTTTTTGCAACCAATAATATATGCTTATATACACTTTCAGATGATATGAATTCGCTTATTTGAAAAAAAAAAAAAAAGAAGAAGGTTTTAAATTTTGATATATATAACTTTTCTGCGACAAGTAATGAATATTTTAGGATTTTATTTGGTCTTGTTCAAACTGCTTATTGCATATATCTTATGAAAATTGAAAATTGTGTATATACCTTCTCGTATTATCTTCTAAACAATGGAGCCACTTGGATAATATGTATGCAAGTTATGACTTTGATGATTGGTATCTATGCAAATATGTTGGTGTCTCTGTGGTTCTCTTTAGTGATGTTTTAACTAGTTTGTTGTTTAAGGTTTCTTGGCTTCGTTGCTTTTTTCTTGGAGATCTTACTTAGGTGTCTCTCAAACCCATGATTTACCATAGCTCAAGAGTTTATGTTCACTATCCGAGTAAATTTGTTATAATGGAAGCATGCCATTATGATATTGGATTACTTAATTATCTCGTCTTTGTTAGGTCAAAAGCCTTGTAATTTGCTGAAAATGTGATAACTGTTTACTTGTTTCTAATTTTATGTTTCCCTTGATTTAGTGCAAGGTATGCATGCAGACATTCATCTGCACCACATCAGAAGTGAAGTGCAGGGAACATGCCGAGGCGAAGCATCCCAAAACTGATCTCCACCAGTGCTTCCCGCACCTTAAGAAATAGTACCGGGGCTAGAAGAAGAAAGATACAGCTATTGCTAGTTTTCTTAAGGGTGTATTTTATCTGTTCCTTATGTTTAACTGGGTTGCATAAGTGTGTAGACATCCATCTGTAATGCTTTGAACTATTTTTAGAGTGGATTTGCTTCCCTGCTGATGCATCTACTGCTTATTCATATTTGAAAACATATTTTTTGGTAACATTCTGGTGGAAGAAAACCAACAGTTTAGTTTTCCGAAATGTATGTTAATGGAATCAATTATCTGAATGTAGTTTCTGTTGTCTGTATGGTGCGATCATTTTACATGACAAGATAGCGGAGATTGAACACCCCTTTATAATGAGAAAAATCACAGTTTATGAGTATTTACAGTCTTGTATGCCCCTACTAGTTTGTTGATTTTGCAATGAGTTACTTGTTTTCCCATCCCTGCTGAGCAATTATGTCGTAATAATTCCATGTAGTTATTGTGATACATTAGTTGAATTATCAAATCGTTGAGATAATACTATATTGTTACATAAAATAGTTGTTGCTGTATTTCTGTATAAGTTACAAGGTTATGTCGGCGGTGCTGGAAATACAATCTATTGTTCTGTACAATCTATTGTTCTGAGGTGAGGATTCCTACAATTAGAAACTTCAAGATACTATCGCAAATGCCGATTCTGTTATCGATTCTGTTTATGGATGATTGGTATCGATAAAAAAAGATACAAAGACTCGGTGAATTTGGTATTGATATAGAAAGATCCAGGGACTAGTGACACAGTAATTTACAATTGAGGACCACATTACAAATGATTCTTTGTTATATGTAGACTGGATGTGCATGTTCCTGTTTTATTCGGCGTTTGCTTTGCCCTTGTTTTCTTTTGGTTTCTAGAGCATTGTGCATGTGAAACTGAATCCTCTCTAAAGTTGTTCTAGACATGTGGAGGCCTTACAAATTCTGCTAAAAGAAGAAAAGTTGTTATAGAACACTGAAGTCGAGTCAGCGGTATAAAGCTAAAAAAGATGAAGGAGACAGTCATATGATGTGTCTTTCAAATTCTCAGAAAAGAAATGGCATGACTCTCCTCTTAGATTCTTCTCAGATTCTGGTGCATTTCTTGCCATTTCCTCTGCTTTTATGCTTGAATTTATCAATTTCATCAATACATTTCAACTGCACTGTAGATTAATTTTTCCTTGAAATTTACGAAAAAATAGGGTTTCAGGGTTGTAATTGGTTCTTCAAATGAAACCGTTAATCTAATAATTTCTCTCTTGATTTTTCTAATTAGTACACATAATTTAGGTGGGGATGAAGCACATGCCTGTGTTGTTTTGTCTCTCTCGTCTCCTACCTTATCCTCTTACTCTTACATGTGGATGCATGGAACAATAGAGATCCAATCAACACACCCTCTTTGAGATTAATAATTTTCTCTTCATGAGAATAACCAACTAGATTAATCAGACTAAGCATCAAGCACAAACAAATTAGCAGATGGACAGGCTAGGCTTCTCCTCATTCTACCTAAAAAGCCACCAAATATCATTCATTCCTAAGGAGAGAAAAGAAAAGAAAAAAAAACCTAGTTAAAAAAGATAAAAATGACAATAAGGCTTGCTATTCATGTCATCTTAAGGCTTAAGCAATGGAGAAGCCATGGCTGTTGCTTAAGCCCCTCCTGCATCATTCCCTCTCCTGCATCGAAAGCTCGAGTCCTCTCACTCTGAAAGCTAGTGTTCACATTCGGCACCTGAACAAGTCCCCATTCATGGCCTAAATGCCCGCCGGACTCGGTTGAAGATGACGAAAAGCTCGCTCCGGAGTCGCAAGAAGCGAAAGCAGTCCCTTCTCTCTTCTTTCTACTGCTTCCGATGGCAAGCGTAAGATCTAATTCGCTCTCCTGCTCGATATCTAGCATCGCCTCCTCATCCTCTTCTTCGGTGCTTACTATATATTCATCAGCTGGCAGATCTAAGTTAAGTGCTTTTCGAGGCTTATTCGGATTCCGGTTGGTAGGAGAGGATGAAGGGGTCCTTTGCCTCTTCACCTCTTTGCTCTCCATCTCCCTCATCAGTAGCTTCTGAACTCTATACAAGCGATGGAGCTCGTGAACCTGAATCGATAAAATTGTGCAACGTAAATTAAGAGATCAATTAGCTTAAAATTTGAACCGATCAAGGAGGAGTAGAATTGAGATTACACACTAATTGAGACCTGAGACCTGAGACCTGTACCTGCTGTCTAAAAGTTTCTTCATGCTTCAGCATGGCCATCTTCAGATAGTCTCTATCGTAACGGCGAATGAACTGCTCCATTGCACTCTCCTTTTAAAGAAAATTGCGGAGAATTTGATCTTTTGTGTGTCACCAAAACAAGTGGAGAAACCCAAATGTTACAGTATGATTTTGTCTTCTTGTTATTCTCCAATATACGTGTCGCAATTCGGTTTCCAAAAATGTCGGTGTCGCCCTGCAAATATTCCGATTCTAGTAAGGCCAAAATTGATTGATTTTATAGCACTTTGATGAGATTCCCACTAGTGTCTGCCGAGAAGACGACAATCCAGTCCGAAAATTGCAAATGCAGACAATAGGTAATCCAACTTGAAATGTACAGGACTTAAAATTCCAGATGAAGGTTTTGAGATACGACATAAATTTATTCCGAAAACCATCTGATATGAGGGACCAAAGTAAAATTGTAATTTGTCCAGTTGTCTATTTCAATATTACTGCTGCAGAATAAGCTGCAGATTATATGAGGCCTAGTCACATTGATTCTGTTTTGCATTGTTTCCTAGAAAGAAAAAAAAAAAGAACTTGAAAAGCATGGAATTTGCTGGAGAAAAAAAAAATTGATTAACATTTGCAATAAGTAAAAGTTTAGCAGCAATAATTGAATATCATGGGATAGTTAGATTTCCCATTTTGAAATCCCCCAATTTCTCTCTCCAATAAAATGCACTAAAAATTAATTCCTCTGGAGACAAGGGTATATGTCCAGTAGTTTCAGAAACATGTGTAATCATTAAAAGTTAAGAAGAAAAACCCTTTCATAATTGGTAGTTCACTCAACGAAGAGGGAAATATAGCAATCAATATTACAGGTGGTAGAGAGAGAGAGAGAGAGAGAGAGATTGTTCATGTGAAATAACAAAAACAAAAGGGGTTGGATATTGATAAAACCTAACATTTAAATAGTACCATACTCAAATTACTTTGGGAATTAACATAAAATTGAGGATTATGATGCACAAACTAGACCACTATATGTGTGTCACATGGCTAAGACCATGAACAAGAAGCAACAATCCTTTGAAAAGAACTTCATATGATACATCTTTTATCATCTACAAAAGGCTCAAAGCACCCTCACCTGTGATCAACTCTTTGGTATCAGCTCCTATGATGAGAGAGGAACACAAAATTAAGGAGCTTCTTCAATGGAAAGAGAGAGAGAGAGAGAGAGAGAGAGAGAGAGAGAGAGAGAGAGAGAGAGAGAGAGAGAGAGAGAGAGAGAGAGAGAGAGAGAGAGAAAGAAAGAAAGAAAGAAAGAAAGAAAGAAAGAAAGATAGATAGAGAAGGAGAAAGCTTTTCTAAACTTGCTCTGATCACACCCTTTCCTCAATATGAAGCTCTCCTTTTGGGGACACAAAGAACAACCCCACAACTCCTCAATTCCCTCAATGAGCACTCCTATTTAAAACTCCCTCCACAGCCCCCACCCCCACCCCCAACCAAAGAATAATATATTACTTGGATCTATTTAGGCATGCCCAAACAAAACCATTCTTAGCTCAGTGAAAGTTTCAGGTGCATGAGGAGAAAAAAGATGCCTCAGAGAGTGCCAACAAAGGACAGGCACTAAAATAATCAAAGGGGCCCCTCCCCAATTATTTTATTTAGAGAGGAGAGGGTAGTATTGGATAATTATAGAGCACTACTCCAGAGAATCACCCAAACAAGACAGCTAAACCCTGCCATGATACTTCACATGTGCCCAACCCCCCCCCCCCCAGAATTTTTATCTATCATTTTCCATATATCATTACAATTTGTTTCCACTAACATACACTATTTAGGATATGGTGTAGATGAGGATAGAATGTGGGTGTGTTTACACTTGTTCAGGAGAATATTTTGCACAATAATCATTTGAAAATGCTTGGGGGAGTAATTGGTTAGTGGTGCAATAGAGAAACTTCCACATGGGGTTACCTGCTGCTTTTCATGTATTGGATGTTATTGAACACAGCAGTACAGGTTACATTCTTCTTTATGTACTTTTAAAAGGTTGTATTTAGCTTATAACTACTGCCACCTTTTCAGCTAATAAGCATTTCATGACATCTTGAGCTTGTCTTATTGCTTGGCTTTATCATCCATCTGCTGGATTTGGGGTCGTGTTCGCGATATGTCGGCCATTAAAATCGTGGGCTTGTTTTCATAGATTGAGCGGCCTCCGATTTGTCACTAAACTTATCGGATTCTTTTCATATTAAGCAAGTATTTAACGTGCAGTTGGAATCTAGGGATGATAAGAACCACATATTAGATATAATTACAGATTTCCAACAATAAAAGAATAGATTATTCAAATTTTATTGTGCAGGATCCAAACCCATTAATTAACCTTAAGTTTTAAATTGAATCGGGCGAGTTAAATTGGATGAAATAATCCTACTTAATTACCTAAGCTAATGCACCCAACAAATGAACTTGTGGAGCCCTTACACGAAGGTAGAGCCTTTGTACCAATTTCGCAATGGTGGAAAAGCGTGTTACGCTGTCGTGATTTTTTCAAATGTGGCATTTGTTTCGAGCTAGGAGACGGACGTAGTATCAGACTGTGGCATGAAATATGGATTGGCGAAGTCCCTCTTCGCACTATGTTTGCAGACATCTTCAGTCAGATTTCTCACAAAGAAGCTCGTGTGGCTCAATGCTGGAACTCGAACGGCTGGAGATGGAGCTTCATCTGCAGGGGTCTTCCTACGCCGCTGCACCCTGACACGCACAGACAACTATTCATGTTCAAAGCTCTTTTAGGCCTGCATACTCCTAGCAACAGGAACGACCGGATCAAATGGCGGTGGACAGATCACCAGCGGTTCACGGTTAAATCGCAATACTCGTTCCTCAGTGACGCGGGCCAGAGAGACCTGTCGAGCATCCTAATCTGGCGACTGAAAATCCCGATCAAAATCAAGGTCTTCATCTGGTTGCTACTCCGTAAACGTCTCCCTACCGCCGACAGATTACTACAAAGAGGGATGCCGGTGGCCGAAAATTGCGTCTTCTGCGCTATCCACCCTGAAAGTTGCAACCACCTCTTCCACAACTGTGTCTTTGTCCGATTCTTGTCCTTTTTCACGGACGGGACACCCCTAGGTCAGCAGGATGACGTTCGTCAACTCTGGACGGTCACCTCCAGCATCCCCGACGCGAAGACTAGATCAAAAGCCTTATCCCGCTTGACAGCAACGTGGTGGGTGGTTTGGACGGAAAGAAATAATATTATCTTCCAATCGAACTCCCCAAACGCAACCCGAGCAACCGACCGTATTACATCTCTTCTTAACTCTTGGAACGTGCTTACTTAAGTTTTTTTTTTTTTTTTTTTTTTTTTTTTTTTTTTTTTTTTTTTTTTTTTTTTTTTTTTTCGTCCGTCCGTCCCGGAGGCCTTAGTTGTTTCCATGCTGTACGCCTAATTCATTTTTCTTAATGAATGAAGCAGGTAGTTTACTACCTCTTTCTCAAAAAAAAAAAGAACTTGTGGAGCCTTTTTCACTAGCTTTGACCACTTTGGGCTCATGATGTCATTGGACCAGATGATCTTATGATCCAAAATTGGTCCACCACCCACCACCACTACCACCACCACCAAAATTGGATCAGCTGTGATCATCATGATGCACCCAATGCCATGCATGATCCCCATTCAATGCACATGGGTCCACATACAACCCCATCATCATCACCACTAATTAATTCCTCATCACAATTTACATTACATTGCTCCTAAATAAATAAATAAATAAATAAATAACTATTAATTAAAATAATCCCCAGTTCCTCACTGAAAACAAGCATCGGAAACACATGGGTTTGCGTGCATTATTGGCACAAATAATAAAATTACTAATACAAACCTATATCCCTTTTCTTTGGGAGAGGGGAAGGTTTAGTTTTGTCCTCTGTAGCACATCACATCACATCCATCCCAAGGGCCATGGATTCGGTGTAACGGCTTTGTATGAAAATTTTTAGGGTCTTATGAGTGACATATAACCGTTACACCGAAGGGGGTTTGGTGGGTACAGAGTAAGTGCGTCATGTTCAAAAAAAAAAAAAAAAAAAAAAAAAAAAAAAAAAGTTTGGGTGTGGATACGAGTAGTGCTCTCATATGGTGAGGTCATTCGGATAAGAGTAATGCCTCATGTAACAAGTAACCTAGAAACACCCTCAAAATGTAATTTATATGTTTCGATATATATAAATTAGTATCTTTTTAGAGTTAAAACCAATCATGGAGCAATGGTATCATCGACGCTAAATTTATTATTAACGAAAATATTTAGTATATTTGGTCGGTACTCAGTACTGAATTTGAGTAAATGCAGTAAATCTGTAAATACGATTTGCACTGAAGCGATTGATGCCATTTACTAATAATACACGGGATTTTACCATTCATTTTCAGATTCAAGTTTCATCGATCTTTGTCTGAGAGTGGGCATAGCATTACTCGCTTATTAACCGATTTGGCAATATTTTGGGGGATCTTTTGGGGTGCACGTAGCGTTACTCTTTGGATTAAACCCTAGAACTGAAAGGTGCCGACATTGGTGCACGCGTTGCCGGAGAGGGAAGGCGCAGCCGTACGAGGTGGTGGGCCCCGCGCAGAGGACCCGTTCCCCGAGGAGCGAGAGCCCGGGGGCCCCACCACCCGTTCAATTATTATAAGATTATTAATTAACTAATTAATTAATTAATTAATAGCCAACATTTGTGTATGCTCTAATAACATAATTGAGCAAATTATACAAAGAGGAGTGCTGTTTATAGAAAAGTTTATGGAAAGGAGAGAAACGGCAACGTTGTTCTCCTTTTTGTTCTCCCTTTTTTTTCTTTTTTTTTCTTTTTCTCTGTGTGTGTGTGTGTGTGTGTGTGATTATGATGATGGCTTTTGTTAATTAGTCACTTTATATCTTGGTAATTGCAATAGAAGGAAAATAAAATAAAATAAGAAGTTACTTTTCGTACTCTGACTACTATAGGCATGATTTTGCTTTTTTGGGTTATAAAAACTATCTTTGTTTGGTCGGTTAACTTACATATGATTAGTAATAAACGAATTTCGTTCTCATATACATATAAGTAAATATATATATATATATATCAAGAAAATTGAGACAATTTTTTTTTAAAAAAATAATATGATAAACTAAAACATTATTATCAGATTTTTATCTAAAATAACAATAATTGATTGAATTGTTAGCAGTAACCTTACGTGAAAAAATTACTAAACAGAATGAGAAAATGTTTCTCGAAGTATCAGAAAATGGTAACAATGTTTGACCTGATTTGAAATTTTTTTTGAACAGAGTTTTTTTTTTTTTTTGCCCTTTTTATCAAAGGCCTGTAGACAATCGATTTCAGTAAAAAAAAAGTTAATCATGGAGAGAAAAAAAAACATGAGGGTCTTTTGGTCAAAGGGGGAACACATAAAAGGACTTGTACACCCTGCTTTTTTTTGACTTTTGTATAAAGTTGTTTCAAAGGATTTAATGAAAGAATTTTTAATGCTTGTCCAATAGATCTATCTATTCAAGCAATACTCAAACAAGAGCTTCATCCGACATTTTGGTCTTGTTTTTGAAATTACAGGAGAAAAAAAAAAGAAAAAAAACTCTTAGGTAGTTTTAATCGAGCTATCTGTATACGGAATACTGGGAGAATCTAACATATCGATTTGAATTCAATTAATCCAAAATGTTAACTCTGTAAATTTATATTAGCATATATCATGATCAACTCTCTGATTTCATATATGAAAGGAAAAGAAAGTGTTTAGAGAACGATCTTTAAATATTTTATGTTCAATACTACTCCTTACGTCTGAATTCGAAATTTATTTTGATAAATTCTCATGCTCCGGTAGCACGTACGTAAAATAAACAATTACTATAAAAAACTAAAGGTTCAAGAGAAAATTGCTTGAATATTTTATACACATTTCTCTCAGATGTCACCTCTAACAATCATTACATATGGATTAATAATTGGGTTTGAAATTAAAGAGCAAACTATGGCTTTGAAAATAATAATGTGACCTAATTACCTCAATTTGCGTTCTACGAGGAGTGAGTGGTAGAGAGGACATCATGGAGAAGCAGATGAGCCTGATTAATAACTAATGAAATATATATCTATCTCTCTCTCTATATATATATATATATATATATTTGTGAGAGCATGCATGCGTCCATCGCACGAGCTAAACCTAAGTTAAAATTCAGTGCTAACACTTTTTGCAGAAAAGTACATCGAACTTTGTAAATTTCTCTGTAGGTCTCCTAATCTGTCCCTCTTATATATATAGATTATTATAGATTATAATTTTACAGTACGTTGGAATTGGTGTTATGCAAAAACCTAGTTAGATGTCATGATAACGGCAAGACAGGGATAACCAAAAAAACCATTAAACTTTTTAGATTAGAGAGAAATTTTACTTTTTTGTACCCTAAAACATATATATTTATAAGTATAATTAATTAGTCAGATTTTTCGAATAGTATTTAAGTTCAACATCAGATTTAAAATGATGAATTATTTTAAATTCACAAAATGTGGAAAGCTGATTCTATCTGTATCATTACTTAAGAGAAGTACATAAATAGATATAGCAGGTGCAAAATTGATACCAAATAAATTTGAATTTCGTGCTATTTAAAGAAATAGAGATTGTTGAATATATCATTTATTATTTCAATCTCTTTTTTATTTTTCTCTCCTTTTTTGGTGACCAAAAATAGCAACCAAATCAAACTCTCCCCAGTAATAACTTATAACGCATGAAATAATTTCTTGCTACCAAATAGTTTGGAGAGATGATGGAGTAAATACAACGTTCCAGTAATTAGTTAATTAATTAATTAATTAGTGTCGAATTGGAAACACTTTATTAGTGGGTTGTGGCACGTGCACGTGGCACGGGGGAGGGGACAAAGGAATAGTCGTATGGAGCGCACGTATCGGATCCAACGCCGAGCTACAATGCTACTACATGCCCCGACCCACATTAATTTTATTATATCTCGGGGTGCGAATTAACCCGACACGGACCCATCACGCTAACCCTTTTGAACTCACTCTCACTCGTCCTTCTCTTTTTATATATTTTCTCAAAAAAAGAATAAAAAAGAAAAGAACCCCTTACCTATAGCTCGTCTTAGAATGGCCCCTCAACTTTTAGTTTAAATTTAGATAATTCTCATTTGTTAAATTTAATACTAATTCTGTTAAATGCGTAGTTTTAGTTCTATTTCTAATAATAAAATCATGGTTATGATCGATTAATAGCTAGTAAGGATATTAAATTTGATTCGAAAATAATTTACAAGATGAGCAAATGTGTTTAGAAAAAAAAAAGGAAAACTTCAAATACTACCCCCCTGTAGTTTCGCACTTTCTCACTTTATTACCCTGTGGTTTAAAGTATATCACTTTACTACCATGTGGTTTCTTTTTTCTCTTTTCGTTAATTTTTTCGTTAAATCAGTGAGAAAGTTAAAACCACATGGTACTAAAATAAATATTCGATAAACCATAGATGGATTATCGGAAGTTTTTTTTATATAATTTAACGAAAAAAATTAATGAAATGAATAAGAAAAAGAGAAAAACGAAACGACATGGTACTAAAGTGATACACTTTAAACCAGAAGATACTAAAGTGAAAAAGTATGAAACCACAGAGATAATATTTGAAGTTTTTCTAAAAAAAATTGAAGTTGAGAGACCTATTTCAAAATATTCTATAATTGAAGGGGTCTAGTTATGTGATCTATCTATTTATTTATTTATTGGAGCTTGTGTTCACTAGTGAGTATACTCTCATGGCTCCTCAAAAGAATGGCTTTAATGACCTCACAATGTACCTTAAAGTAGCCACATTCCCTTGCCCTTCTCCCCATAATCCTCTTTGTTTAATCCCAATTTGTGCTTTGGGGCATTGAATCCTGAGGAGATTAACATAATAAGATACTAATAATAATGTATTTATTACTGGAGTAATTATTATTGCAACTTTGGTCACCCTTCCATTGTGGGGACACAAGGCATCTTCCTCTTCCCAGAAGTCGCACTTAGCATTGCATTATGAAATCCTTTTGAACTACAAAGCTTTAAAATTTAATTTAAATTTTTTTGGGTGGGCCATGCGCTTTGTTAGTCATGGTCCATCCCATTTATCAGATGAGCCTCACTAAGACGCGCTCTTTTCTATCATGAAATATCACTAATGATTTAGATCAGAGTACTATTTGATACAGATCGAAAAAGACGCATTTTACTCTAGATGTGTCTGATAAAACTTTCTTTTCACGACTCAGCATAGAATCTTTTGACGATAGACATATGGTTTTCTAGATTTGTTGGCAAATTTGTCACAATATTCACTAACTCCCCGACTGCTAACGCTAGAAGCTAAAATAGAAATAAAGCTAAACAAGCCCCGAAGTCAACTTGACGTAGAAATGCTATAAACCAACCGCTGTAAAGAACTTGTTCCGCTGTCCTTGTTATTCCCAACCAAAAAAATGGAGGAACAAAAATGGTGGAGAGAATCTACACATAAGAGATGAGGCCTTGTGCTTTGCTCGCCGTTAATCTGAGTGGAAGGATCTAAATGAAACATCTCGCACTTGTCGACACAGCACAACACGACACGACACAATGGTGTTATACTTTTTACTTGTTAGAGAGAGAGAGAGAGGATCATCGGATTAATCTCTTTATTCCATTGATGAGACGTAATTTTACAACGAGGAATTGAGGAGACGAGAGAAGGGCTATCGATCTTTATAGTGTTTACTAAATAAAAGGTGGATGTTGCCGTTATCAAGGTTCTTTTGTCGCAATACTGCTGAGTTGGATAATGTAATTTTACTGTTGACAGATAGATTAATTGAACCTGATCATTATTTATTGACTGAATTTACTCAAATTTAATAAATTAAATGTGTCACAATAAAAAATGGAGTTTCTTTTGTAACCGGGCCTACACCTATAGAAAACAAGCCCATTAGAAAGCCCAGTAGGCCAAATCAGCCCAATGGCTTCGGCCACTTTAGGCCTCTGTACTATTTACATCAATGTGTTGCACTATGGGCCAAATGGGCCCATCTTTGTAAAATAACTTCCAATCAACTAAAAAACTTAATCCAAATATCTTTTCGTAGCAATCATCTCGAACACAAGTGACAAAGTACTTGATGGTTAGTATCTGAGATTCTAAGTTCGAAGCTAGTTCCTTTACATTTCCTGTTAAGTTCATTTATAAAAAATTTGAACGAAGTGAGTCGCAAGCTATCTTTCACGAATCTATCGCACGGTTTATAAATTTGTGCAGTTTGCTCATAGAAGATTAAAGTTGTAATAAATCATCGCTCTTTTTCTGAGTGGAACTATTTTTTTATTTTTTTTGAGAGAAAGGTAGCACGCTACCCGCTTCGTTTATTTTTTTTTAGAAATACACTTAGCTGGAAATGTGAATCAATTAGGATTCGAACTCGGGACCTCGGATACCTACCACCAAGTCCTTTGCCACTTGCGCTAGAGACGGTCGGTTTTTCTGAGTGGAACTATTGAAACCATTTATATACGTGACCATATGGTTTACATGTATCCGTGCACATGCATAGTCCAATTATGAAGTACAATTACACATGCCAGCTAATAAGACGTTTCAGGAAGAGATGAGCAAGTCAAAAACATAACACTCCATGGGTTTCGTAGTGTTTCCGCAGCCCATGAGAAACCAAGTAAACATAGCATTCTTTAAACAATTTTTTTTTTCTTTGTCAGGTTTACATTGTTTATCCTAAATAATCCAGAACAGAAGCATCCCAAAGAATCAACCCCTCCCAAAAGAAGAAGAAGAAGAAGAAGAAGAAGAAGAAGAAGATAGCAAGAGAAGAAGCCCACAAGAAACTGCCTCTTGCCAAATATTCCAATTGCCAACACTAGTACCTACTATTGATGAGTCTTAGACAGCTCCCTCTTGTTGACTATGAATGTATATAAATACATTAATAAGCAGGTAATGCTTTGGGGTTATCCAAATATAGCTTCTTAATTAGGCACCGATTAGCAATAAGTGTGCCAATATATCAGCAATATATAAAAAAGAATATTTTAAAAAAGTTGTAACAGTACTATATTAACTAACGACCCATCACTTTACGTCTCTATCTACCTAACATGCATGATTGTTGACATGATAATGCACTTGTGGTGGAACCTTCATATGCACACATTTCAACTTCATCATGTCATGTGAGACTACTTGCTATCATGAAGGAGAGCCAATGCTGGCCACAATTAAACAAATGAAACCGTCCAAACTTCACATCATCTAGCTCCACCCTTTATCTCTCATATCTCTTCTATATATATAAGAAGTTTCTAAAAGCCAATTTGGCTCATCCCTTATCCTGTATATATAAATATAACCCCTTCTCCAACTCTTTCTATTCTTTAATTTCCCACATATTATTTATCTATCTCTCTATCTCTCTCCCTTTGTGCTGTCTCATGAAATGGCAAAATTCGGTGTGGTGGTGCTGCTACTCTTCTTGAGCCTCTATGTGTTTCCTCAATTGGGCTCTGCGCAGCTCCAGCAAAACTACTACGCTAACATTTGCCCCAACGTCGAGACCATCGTGAGGAATGCCGTTACGCAGAAGATTCAAGAGACCTTTGTGTCCGTCGGAGCCACAATTCGCCTCTTCTTCCACGATTGCTTCGTTCAGGTGATTGTAGAATTAAACGTAATGTCGTAACAAGAATTCAAACTAACTCTGCTTTTAGATTCACACATACGGAATGCCTATCCGATGACTCAGGCAAATATACTTATCAAGTGATCGATGTTGGTGATAGGGGTGCGATGCCTCGGTGATAATCGTGTCGACAGAGAACAACACGGCGGAGAAGGACAACCCAATTAACCTATCCCTCGCTGGAGACGGATTCGACACCGTGATTCAGGCTAAGGCGGCGGTGGATGCGGTCCCCCAGTGCACGAATAAGGTGTCGTGTGCCGATATCCTCGCGATGGCCACTCGGGACGTCATAGCCCTGGTTCGTAGCCAATTTGTCCCCTCCCTTGCTCTTCACTTTCTCTTCAGATGCCTGCGTTACATTAATGCATACTGCTTTGTGTTGAAACAGTCTGGCGGGCCGTCGTATGCGGTGGAATTGGGGAGGTTGGACGGGCTGAGCTCGACGGCGAGCAGTGTTAACGGGAGGTTGCCACCACCGAGTTTCAATTTGGACCAACTCACCTCTCTATTCGCAGCAAACGGGCTCTCTCAATCCGACATGATCGCTCTCTCAGGTAAATATGTTCGTTCCGCATATATATAAAAGCATTTGTTAAAGTCTATTAATAGTAGTAATACGGACAATGCGAATGCTTGCTTAGTTAAACTTATTTATGAGCTAGTTCCCTAATAATTGTAATGCATGTGACATAGATAATAACTATTTAATAACAAATCTTGTGGACTATTGCATCCGTCGTAATTAATGGTTTTATGCACTCTTTACGAAAATACCAGAATAATCTGCGACTTTCCGACAGAAGATTAATTGATCATCTGGACCCAGTAAACTATTAAAATTGAAAAAAAAAAAAAAAAAAACTATCATTAATAGCTTCTCTCCGTCAACTTCACCTTGAAGTTGTCGAAAAGTAAATCTCTACCAGAAAAACAAAAGTTTTTTTAAAATGTTAACGGTAAAATATAAATAAAGTACAAAAGCGAAGTTTGATAACACAGTGGAGTGCAGGCCTTGATTAGCGACAGGTCACCGCACACTGGGCCAATAATGGGATATGAAAATTGGAGATTAGTAGCAAAATGACCTGTATCGATTGAGACTTTTTGGTGCTTTATTGCTTATAAAGACAATAATAGTTAGACAAGAAAGAGTAGGAATATTCGGGAAGAGACATTTTTCCCATGTACTTTATCTTCATTTTTTTAATTTAAAATAGGAAATAGAAAATACAAGTCAATTAGTGTTTGTACCAGAAGCGACAATATTCCTCTCATGCTTTCGTTTTCTTTTAAAGGAAAAAAAAACAAAGTAACAGTAATATCCAATTCATAATTTAAGTTATCAATGAAGAGAGCAAGTGACCTCAAATGGCTTGCGTATTTTGTTTTCTTCTCTCTCTAACGTATCTGCATGGTCTTTTGTGCCTAACGAAAACAATCTAGAAACTTTCAATCTTTAACACAGCACTAAAACAAATGTGAATCTAATTTTGCAGCGGCCCACACGGTGGGCTTCGCTCACTGCAGCACCTTTGCGAACCGCCTCTACAACTTCAGCCCAGGAAGCCCAGTGGACCCGAGCTTCAACCAGTCCTATGCGGCCCAGCTACAGGCCGCATGCCCTCCTAACGCCGACCCAAACCTAGCCGTCGCAAATGACCCGGTCACTCCCCGGGCCTTCGACAACCAGTACTACAAGAACCTACAACTGGGAAAGGGCCTCTTCACCTCCGACCAAGTCCTCTTCACGGACTCGCGATCGGCGCCCATCGTCAACTCATGGGCCCAGAGCTCGCAAGCATTTCAGCAGGCCTTTGTTACCGCAATCACGAAGATGGGCCGGGTCGGAGTCAAAACCGGGTCTCAGGGAAACATTCGCCGCAATTGCGCCTTCTTCAATTAATCGAAAGAAAGAAAAAAAAGATCAGGGTTGTTTCATTTTGTTCAAATTATAAAATTGTATTTATTTTTGAGGAAGCATAATGAGAATGTGATCATTGAAGAAGAGACACCTAATTGAATAAAACTAGATGCTAGTTTCTCTAACTCCTAAAATTAGTGTCATAAAGTGGGGATGCATTCATAAAGCTTCACAACTTTTATTGTCCTTTTTTCTTCTTTTTTTTTAAAAAAAAAGTGTAAACGTCACCCAATGACTCTACAAGAATTTTAAATATTGCAACTAAAAAAGGAAAGATAAAAAAAGAAAAAGTTCATTTGCTTTGCGTCACCGGCACGAAGGGGTTATAAAATAAAGATGGCGTAGAATAGAAAGCTGCCAGGCACGCACGCCTCCACTGACTGACCCCAGACTCGAAGACCCTACCCACGATTGTCTATCTATCGGATAGTGGGTTGTGATCTCATGCATACACACCAATTGAGTTAAAAAGTCCAAATTCTAGAGACATGATCTCCAAATGGTCCACTTATCGTACAGCTATGTCGGGCCCACTCCCTACCTAATGACAAATTGTTATTTATGCTTTTAAATTAATATCAAATTCATAGGGATTGAAATCAATATAAGCCTGCCTACTCAAATTTGGCTTCAAACTCAGTTCATGCTGGAAAAAAAGAAATTAAAATTAAAATTAGCCCGCCAATATAAGTAGTTATCTTATCTTGATTGAATATGAGAGGCCGTCTCAAATTAGCCTATAGTGGAGCGTGTCTTTCCAGGGCTATTTACCAAAAAGTGGTTCGAAAAGCCTTCCCCATGTCCAGACAAAATTCCTGCACCAGAACCGTACAAAACCGGGGGCGGTGGCAGCCCACTAGTCATGGGATGAGGGGATGCAAAAAAAAAAAACGTGTGGGTTTATACATCTCGCTTCTCGTCGCGCGATCGGAATCAATCGGTCGAGTCACGCGGCTTTGCCCACGTGGCGCTGACCGAGCGGTGCTTACCGGTGCGAGCCAGTGGTGCCTCGTGTGCCCACGCGGACTGCGACGCCAACGAATTGGGAAATGACCCCTCTTTTAAGTTGAAACAAGAACTTAATAGAACGACAACCTACTGTGGTTTTAGATTCGAACGTTACATCTATATACACACACAACCACAGAGAGAGAGAGAGAGAGAGAGAGAGAGAGAGGACATACACAGTAAGGAGGGGGGCGATCATGGAGTGGTGGGATCAGATCGTGCTCCCGATGATCAGGCGAGTTTGGATCCATGTCGCTACTCATCTCGGCGTCCAACAAACCGCCGGTAAGTGCATGCTAAATCCACACGAAATTACATGAAACCCTCCGTAAAACAGTCTAATCTACCATCAATGCTGCTTTGAGATTGGCATATTGTGCATGATTGATAGCAGATTAGACATGGTGCAGTGACGTGGTTAAATTATATGAATACAGACGTATTTAATTACCTGTGGAAACAACAGGGCTGAGGAAGCTGAGGAAGGAGGTGAGGACGTGCGAGTACGAGGACGTGCACATGATGTGGGAGATGCTGAGGAAGGCGGATTCCGATATCCCGCCTGCAGGAAGAAGGGCCCGAATTCAACCGAGTACAAGGAGGAGGGCCAGCGAAGGCGCTTGGAGCACAGCACCGTTAGCCTCCGAGTGGAGGAGGCGAGGAGCCTCTCCGTTTAATCTCTGTTTCTTGTGTTGCAGTTCCTAACACACGGAAAAAGAAAGGATTGTCAATTCTTCTCTTTCACGGTTGCCTGCACTTCGCTATGATAATTTTGATGTTTGAGAGTTGTATATTCAAAATGTGTCAACATAGAGGGACAATAAAAAGGATTAAAGCTTTAATCAGCTCCAATTCCTCTCATTTTCTGATATTAAGTATTTTTCTTTCCATACTTTCCCTTCTTCGGTCACTATTCTGATGCTGGCATGAAGGCTTTGTATAAGTAGTTTAGAACTACAAAATGTAACATCGATGACCAAATACATTATTATGCAATGTTAAGCTAAACCAAGAAACGAGAATACATGTAGCGAAGCACTAATTCATGGAATACGAGCCAACAGCTGCTATCATATCAGAAGTGCACAAGAGAATTATTACGTTCATAGTTTCTATCACTAATGCGATAAAAAAGATTCATAAACCATAAGACACAAAAAGGAAGAGATAAGCAGCACACCTGATTCATCTGACTGTGCTAAATAAATTTTTGCATCATCCTGTCCACTAATCAACTGCAAGAATAGTCGCAATAATCATGCCAAGCTTTTGATATCTGTACACATGTTTGAATAACAGAACATGAGGAAATTGTGCAATTTTTCAAATTAGTGCAAAGAGAATGCCGTGAGCCATCACCAGATTATGAAGACGAAATATGTTCAACTATATCAATTGAATGCATAAACCCAGCGTACAATTCTTCGACACTATGAAACAATCTGAGTAACTCTTACTACAATAGCATCGAACTATCTTAACTGACATTTGCTTCTACCACATTCTTGATGTTCAGCAGTTTCAGTAACTATGGCTCTAACTCACTGCAAGATAAATAAAATACAAAGAATCAAATAACCAGCAAACAGCAGTACAGATGAGATTACATAAGTATCAAAAATCCAAATAAACAGCATTAGCTTACCTAACAATTACCAAAAAGATACTGAAGACGAACTAAACACAAAATGCAATGGTCGAGAACCTGAGGAAATTATAAACTTAACGGGGAATCACCAAGGCAACATGAGAATAACTAGAATCAGTTACAGAAACCAAATAGAAGATCATCAGAATAAAAAAGATAAATATAAATTAACATACATTATTTTGTATCCAAAATTCTACATTTTACATTTGCACTGCATGGGAGTATGAAATAAACAATATATATTTCCAATACTCTCCATTCTTGCAGATAATCTGAATACGACAAGAATGCTTCAACGTAGCAAGTCAACATATGAAACCAATACTGCTGGCTCCAGAGTTAAGCTTCAACTTAGTTGAGAAGTGTAGGCACCATCGCTTCTAGATTTAAATATGCACCAACTGAGATGGCTAGATTGGCTAATTGTCGAACAATCAAGAATTGTATCAGCAATGCTAAATCAATATAATGCTCATTGATTTTACTGATTCACTGACCAAGCAACTAATACAATTGTCAACGCCATTACCAACTCATTAAAAAGAAAAAAGAAAGATGACATCATGCTCCACCATGGCGTGCCTCAGACTACAACACTGAAACATGTGCTGCTCAGACAAGAACCTATAAAAAACAAAACCAAGAAAGTTCCAAGAAACATGGAATTCAGATCGTCCATCATCATTAAAAACACTCAGCTCGTCTACTTCTCAAACTAGTACACAAGGAATATGGTTAAACATTTTTATTATAGTAAATATATCAAAAGACTCCAATTTTTGAAAATTATATGAAGAACAGCACAATTCAACACTTACCCCTTCTGATTCGATACTTACGTGCAATTGAAACGTCTCATTTTATCCATGTAAGTACTTGAAAATACACCAATACTAGATACATCAATTTGGAGAACAAGCTATAGCGCGCAGTTTACCCTGACGAGCCTAATTATGCAGCAGATTCAGTTCCATGCATCTAAAGCAGTGGATCAAATATAACTGCCCGTACATCAAAGAAAATTATACTAGCGTATATAGGCCTGATAAGCCTCTAATCTAAAGGAATATCAAAGAAAAAAAATACAATAGGCAACTTTTACTAATGAAAATTGTCAGTTTGAAACCAAAATGATAGTTCCTAACATATTAATTCAAGACATCGTCACCGTCGTCGATGAAATTAGCCTTTTGCAATGCTTCAATATTAACCTCTTTTTCCCAACTAAAGCTTCACACTGGGAGTAACTTAAGCATAAAGGCAAAATATCTCCATCAATATCCCAGACTTAAATGCACAAAGATCAGCTTGCAGGATAATTTAGCTGAGGTTGTTGAAATGAATACTTTTACTGATGCACGTCTAACTTAAGTTTGTTGATGTACATATCTTAATAGCTCAATAACCCTGATAATTACGATAATGTTTCACCTGAATTAGATACTTGCATCTAATTAAACATGCATTTTTCAGCACTGACAAACCTTGTTTCATTGTGAGGCTACAAAATTAATTCTAATTTATAGAACACAGAATAAGGCTAGAAGTTGTAATACAGTAGGTGCTTTATGCAGTGGACCACTATATTACCAGCGCAAATACTCATAACTGGGTGAAGGATGTGTAAGAACCCATTGCATGTTACAGAATATCAAATTCAAGTGATATGAGACAACTAACGCAAGATTAAACTGAAAGGAAAATATTATACGTAATACTATGCTTGAAGAACATATTAAACTACATATAGAGGTTTTATTTAAATTTCCAGGGGAATGCGATTAGACAAAAAATAAGCCTGCGGTCCTGGATCTTGATAGACTTTCAAATAAATTTTGCTAAGAAACATGCTTTTATGTAGTGGTTTCAGCATTATATCAAGCAATGAAGCAAAAGACCTCTTACTAATATGCTCATGAATCGTATCGCAGGATTTAAAGTAGCCGCAGAAAAACTTCACTATATCAAGAGTAGTAAGAAAGCACAAGATTGAAGACTTGAAGTATAAACAACTAGTTTTGCTAAAAAATAGCCAAAAATACCATTCCAAAACAGTGTAAACAAGCGAAATACACATTCCTAATCATGCTCTCATTGTGGATTATGTAGAACCAAGCTCATCAAACTTCCCAAGAATGAAATAACTAATGCTATATATACAAGCATGAAAGTTTGAAAGGTAATATAAGATCTAACCCATCTCAATTTACTAAACTGGATATATATAGGGTGGGGAGTTGTGGTTTGGGAAATCACTCTAATCTGGAGATAGTATCTTGACCGATCAATGGCTTTCAGTGCATCCTCTCAGCACAATGTCCTGATTCAACCCTTCAGACAATGTTATATTTGAACTTTATTCTGCATGACAGACCTTCACATGAAGAACAATCTGCATTTGACGAATCTTTTGCAACTAAGCATGTAACTCTTTCATCTTATATTGCATTTCTTTCAACCCACATTTATTATGTTGCTTGAGTAGTATCTCAAAACTCGATGAGCACTCTGTACCCTTTTAGTTGAGCTCAGACAAGGTTGCCATCAGGCACCAAATTATATGGCTAATAAAAAAAAAACTATTCGAAAGCTCGTGAGCTTATTTTCTCAAGCTGTAGAGGCCAATCACCTCCAAGCAATTGAGGATTTGATTCCATTGCCACCTGAAAATCTTGTAACGAAGAATAATAGCACTGATTTAATCCCATAACATTTTGACCCTGCCGTACACCATTCATACCCAAAATAATCTTCCCATTCGCACGACTTATTCTCCTGTTGCCATGCCTTGATCTTGCTAGGTCCATACAAGGTTTAATCAGCCTCTTCAGATAAGCATCCAAACTTCTATTTAACAGATCAGCACATTCGACTGACATTCCAAGGCCTTCAATCTCCAACTTATGCTCCATGTGTTTCTGTAAAGACCTTGTATCTGGCAATTCAGAACTACTGCAACAAGATTCAGGAATAGGAGACTTAGAAAGATGAAACGCATTACGGCGAAAAGAGCCAACCGGTTGTGGAATCCCCAGAGGAGCTCTTACAGGACTTCTGCTCTGAACACACGGACTACATCTCACTTGTTCTACCTCCTCCCCATCTTCCACCGATGCAACTTCTAAAAGAGCTTTACTACCTATAGATATCAACTCCACAACACTATGCTGCTCTTTCGTCCTATATAAGTCGCAAGAATTTGTGACTTCCTGCACATGGCCATGAGCCACTTTTCCATAAGGTCCAAGGGGACTTGGGCGGTCATTAAGCTTTGCATCTCTACTAATTATTGATCTTGCCCTCCTAGGAGATGGTGGGAAAGAGTCTCCAAAATGCCCATTAGAAATTTTACTGGTTCGTGAGTGGCCGGTCGCTGCCTGTTTAATAGGCGGGCCAAAGGCAAGAGAGGCATTTCCAAGGATTGACTGTATGAACCGATTATGAAGGGCGATATTTTCCTTCCCAATAGTGTTATAACACAATCTATTGAACTCCCACTTGCTCAATTTATGGTCAAGCAACTTCTTGAGGATGTAGAAGTACTTCTCGGCTTTTTGCCTCCCAAGCTTCTTGAAGAGCTGATTTTTTAGCTCCACAGTATCGACTCGCGAGTATTGGCGATACGACGGCATTTTAGCTTCCTATTTCTATCCGATCATCACAATGCAGGTATCTTAGTTCTTTCTTACAAAGTCAACAAAGTCCAAAAAATGTAAACCCTAACGACCAAAGTAGATAACACCTCCTCCTTCAAGTAGGCAAGTACACATAAATCGATCGGGGCTTTCAGAGAAATCGAAGCAGAATCGCTCCTGGATCAAAGGGGAAACAAAAAAAACACAACGAATCAGATGGAGAACGGGATCTTCATTGCAAAAACGCATTGATCTAATCAAAATCCGAGAGGAAAATGCTAATAAATCCAACAAAACTAAAACAATGAATAAAACGATCCGAATTCAGGAGATTCGTCCGGGAATCTGAGTGAAACCCTAACTCCCGAATCCATGACGAGATTCAGCAAACCCTACTCGATCGAACATGCGAGAAGAGACGAAGTAAGAATGGAGGGGTAAAGAGAGATTTGGATCGAGAAACGAACCTTTCGATCGAGCTTCGAGGGTCGATCGCCGGAGTTCGATGAGGAGAGTACGAGGGTTTTCCCCCACCCAAATTTTCCCCCTTTTACTGTTTTTTTCTTTTTTAGTTCCTTTCGCGTATTTATAGGTGAGAAGAAATGGTCGGGGTTTGAGGCGAAGTGTTGGGAAAGAGAGGAAGGGAAGTGCTTAGCGTACCCTTTTTTGTACCCGAACAGTTCCTAAACTTAAATTCTAGTAATAATCAACTGATGATCTAACTCATTGTTATTGGAGAATATTTTCGCTGCAACGTACAATATCCGATTGATTGTATTATATTACAAAATTAAATAAAATTTTATTTCAATAACAGTAATAGGGGAGCAATATTACTTCCATAACTTACCAAATTATCCAATTTCAATAATAAGGTACTTTAATAAGTTGCTTTATATTTAAGTTTGATCATATATTGTGCTTAAATTGAATTGAGATCTTTGGTTGAACGACATTAAAACTCTAGTTTACTCGACTTAAGTTATTCGGTAAATTTTTACTATAAAATTTGGATGTAATTTTTATTTTAATGGATCTTATTATGAGATTATATATTATATTTTTCACAAAACAAGCAGTGTGTTTAGATTTTATAATAAAAAAAATTATTGAATAAAAAGTCATTGAATAATTAAATCAAAATTTTTAAAGATGAAATAGTTATTTAAAATAGATCATAATTTAGTGACAGTTTTTCTTTTTTTTTTAATTAGTTGAGAAACATTCTAGAAGTGTCGGTATTGGATATACTGGGGGTTCTTCCTGGGTACCCGTAGTGTGAGGTGTGCTAGGAAGCTTCTCTTGTGAGCCAATTGGGTCAACCGCACGTGTGGATTTAGGTCCTCACTCCACTTAACCGATGGATTGAATCCCACCGTTCTCGTTTTGACCTGAGTCCGACCGAATCAGGTCAGGGTCGGGTTCGAGTCACCCGTTCACGAACTCGAGTCTCGTTCGGATCAGCCCATGTTGGGCCCCGATAATGGGCCTGTTAATGGGCTTATGCCTTATCTATAACTCTGACATTTTTTTTCTGTATTTTGCATCCTTTAATTTGATTTATTAATGATAAAATTATACCAATTAGACATCTAATAGAATCATTAAATTCAATTTCTAATTTAGTTGACTATAATAACAATCCAATTTAGAAATCTATTTCCAAATGGTCTATAGTTGAGAGATTCTCCATGCAGTTTCATACAAGCTACGTCTCTTCTTAATCCCAAGAGTCATTCTTTGTTTCTAATATTGCAATGCATCTTTCTCTCCTTTTTTTTTTTTTTTTTTCCTGTTTCAACTCAAACTAAGAAAGATGCCACTACTTATTTTTTCTTTTATAAAAGTGAATGATATTAAATAATAATAATAGTGTAGATAGGTTCAAATGTTAAATCTTATTTACTCTGCCAAGTTGTGCTCAATTCCATGGCTGAACAACCCCACTGTCCCCTGTTATTTTTGGGTGCGTGCAAATAAATTAAGAATATTCAATGTTTTATATGTGAATATATCAACATTAACTCAAAACAGTATGATCATTAATTTAGTTAAGAAATTCAGTGCAACATAAGACTACAGTAATTTGTTTCTGTCACAGGTAACAGCTACCAAAGGTGTTTTTCTTTCTTTTTTTTAATCACAAATAGTGTTGATAAAATAGTTTTGGGATAATATCATTAACACAGCAGTTCACATCGATAACAGAGAGTTATGTTCAATCTAGTTTGTATTTAATGTCTTGATTTAGCTAAATCCAAGGAATCTGGTCAAAAGAAAAAGATTTTGTTAACGAAGGGATAATTATAGTGTATTGTAATTACATACTTTCCCGCAATTAGTAAATAACAGAAATTGTATGGAAAGTCTCTCTATAGTCAATTTAAGATTGGAGAGCAGTTATGCAGAATGGACGGTGAATCAGACAGTCTCACGAGAAAAGGTTGAGAAGCACCCGTTGCTCCTCTGCTGCCCCATGGCATCCCTCATCGGCCGTCGTCACCGACCCTTCCGACGACGGAACCTCCTCGCCGTCGCCACCGAGCCGGGGCATCCTCGGCCGCATCAGGTACAGCTCCAGATCGCACGAATCGTCGGCGAGCTCCGATCGCTCCTTCTCGGCCGAGCGGCACCACCCGTAGAGCTCCCCCATATCAGCAGCGTGCGCGCCAATCTGCGGCATAGGACTGAGATCTCCGCCACAGAGAACTGTGTCGACCGCGGCCTGGCACAGGTCCCAGTTTCCCGTCCACAGCAGCCCGAAGGCCCCGTTCACCGGATTGATTGTGCGGCCGCATGCCTCGTACAGCAGCGACCGGAACAGGGCTGCACCAATGCAGCACATCAGTCTATGTATTTTATCTTCCCCCGCCAAAATACACAAATTTAAATTTTCTTATAAAATAATCATTTCGATATCTTTACGTATGAAAGTTTCGGAACTAAAGTATTAAAGTAAAAGATTGAGAACTGAAGTGAAAAATGTGGACCAGGGCGGCTCGGGGAGGGGACGGCGGAGAGGAGGGAGAGGAGGGAGGCGCGGCCGAAGAACTTGGCGACGAAGAGGGTGGCGTGGGCCTGCGCCTGCGGGCCGTCGGCGATCCGCTCGAGGCACGGCCGCAGCACGCAGGTGTCACTGCACCCTTTCCGCAAAACTCGGCACCCGTTGCAGCTCATGATCACATACAAACTCGAAGGAGAGAAAAGAAGAGAAAACGGAGAGGAGGTATGGGAGATGAGTGGGGTTATACAACAGTAGTGGCACGTTGATTGTTTATCATATCATAGCTAGAGGAGGGGATTTAGTGAATAATATGATAAGGCCGTGGCTACTACGTACATCTAAGTACCGTACCCTTTGGACGAAGCGAAGGGTCGTTTTTGCCCGGGGAGGAGGAGAATGGCCGTGGTGGACGTGGGAAAAGTTATAGTGGAGAGTTAGTCACGAAGAACAAAGAGGTGCGCTCACAATATGGATGGTTAGATCAGCTGGTGCGCACAGTTCATGCATCCAAATGATGAGTAGCACAATTAATGCGCAGTATTGGAGTCACCGATGAACAAGATTCGGCTGGCCAAATCGGCAGATGTAGCACTGCACTTTCTATAAATGTTTCGTATGGGAACAACTACTGGTAGTTTGGTGGTCAAAGAACTGCTTAATAAATCAGCTTTAGCGAGAGAAGTTGTGAGAGCAAAGATAAAATCTACTATTTCTCTTATGGTACATGCCAAAAACTGGGTCATAGTTCATACAGGCAACAAAAAAACAACATGTGATACACTACTACACACCATTACGTTGGCAATTGATGCCTTTTAAACCCAGCCCAGAAAAGAAAAAAGAAAAAAAAAACACTATCCTTCAAAAACCCGCCGATTCCGATTCGACTTCAAAAGTCAGTAGTTCCAGCATCTAATTTAATTTCCTTCTACCGTCAGGTAAAAACAATCGAAACAAGAAAAGAAAAATCACAGCTTCGAATCTCCGCATTTAAGAGACTGAGTGCCTTGTGTTCCGCGAAGGCGTCGACTTGGTATCGTCCGGGTTGACCGATCCAGGGCTCTCCGATGTGTCTGAGCTGTTGCTGTTCTCACCACCGTGCCCCTTACCCGACCACAGCTTGCTCAGAATCTTCTTCGGCATCAGAATGCCCCCCTTCGCTTTCCCGTTATTGCTCTTAACGTCATCACCATTATTATTATTACCATTACTCTTATTCACATCGCTGCCGCCGCTGCTGCTCCTTTCGCTCCCCCCGCCTTTACCTGCCAATCTGATTGATCTGAACGAATTCATATCACTCGAAGTAGGAATTCCCTCCCAATCATCTTCTGTGTGGGTCGTGGCGGCCGATCTTGAGCTACCATAAGAGTTGCCATTTTCGCGAGGGAGGAGCGATCGAACGCTTACTGGGAGGCCGGAACCAACAACGGTGTCGCCACCGGTGCCAGAAGAGGCAGCGGATGCTCGAGCCTGCTGGAAGAAGAGGACTTGAACCACCACGCGGAGGGGGAGGCGGTCATTCTGAATTGCGTGCATGCACGCGTCGGACGATAGTTTCTTGCAGTCCATCAGACTGCATATTCTCTTCTTCTCACTCTTTGATAGACTGGGATGTTCCTATACAAACACAGAAGAAATTGAAAGAATTAGATTCACAATAGATTTTTCATTGACAAACTAGTGCCAAAATTTAAGAATAAAAAGCAGTATGTATGGACCAACTATGTATGGACCAACCAAGGACCAACTAACTGTAAGGGCCAATGCTATATTTTGCCTGTAACGGATGAGAAAGGAAACAAACCTACCTTCAGATACATGTCGATGGCACGATAAAGTCCATCATGGACCGATCTCGAGGCAGTTGATACCATCTCGGCCAATTCAACAAACTTCGAGAGAGGTAAATTGGGGTCTTTTGCAATCTCAGCAAGGTATCCGTCAATTAGCTTCCCCACCGCAACCTTCGAACTACTAGAAACAAAATTCGGGCTCTGAACCTCTCGAATTTCCTCATTATCTGATGGACCGTTCTGCGCCTCCCTATTCTGCATAAGAAACTCATTCACTATACTCGTAACCAACTCGATATTATATATTGTGTTTTCCCCAACTTCAGCTGGAACTAAAAGATCCCCCACAGAAGCTTCTTCTAACTGCCAACCTATTCTCTTAATCAAGTCCTCTTTACACATTTCCCCGCAACCAAGCATGCACGCAGCTCTGAGCAACCCAAGAAGGAAACCACATTGAACCGAGCCTTTCCCGCCAGGCAATAACCACACTATCGTTTCCAATACTGTACGGTGTCTGTTGAGATCATTCCCATTTATAGTGTTTTTTGAGAAACTCGGAATTTTCCTATATGCATAAGCTCTCAAAGCTTCTCCGATTACTTCACTCGAAGTTTTCCCTTTGGTTTTGATTGCCATTACTACCCTTTTGTAGCAGTCCATTTCTAGCTCACAAAGGTCCTCCACCCACCAGTCTTTGGGCACCGACTGCAGTTTTCTGACACCATTCCAATGCTGGTCGAGCCCATTTTCGGAAGGAAGCTTCTTCCGGTTGTAGGTATAAGACCATTCTACCTCCGAGGGATCAATCGAAGCCTTTGTTGCTATAGAGTCGATACAGTGGCTAACCACTTTCAAGTCCTCGGACCAAGGAAATAGAGATTTCGAAGATTGTAGAACAATGATCGAATCTTTCCAGCTCCGGAACACGCTTGAATTCAAAAAAACATCTATTTTGTAGATGAGGTTGCCTTTCTCAATGTTTTCGTGCATCTCGAGGTACTCTGCAGCGCAGCGTGCTGCGGCGACATTATATGCATTTAGGGTGACAATCATGCCGTAGCAGAACTTGGCGCAGATCTCAAATGCTGCTGGACCGCCCGGTATGTCGGACACGTCGATTTCGTCGTTGCTCTCCTCATTGACGGCGGCCACCAACTTCTGCAGGCGAGGACTCTTGGACAAAAGAGGGAACTGCACAGAGATCGGCACAAGGAAAGAGATTTATACATGCATAAAGTACGAAATCAAATAGCACCAAGGGAAGAAAGGAAAAATAGGACGACATCAAAAATATACTAGAGAAAAAGGTGAAAGGAGTTCTATGCATCTCGTTCGTTCATCTGAAACTAATAGAGAAATTGGTAAACTTTGACATACATTTAATCTTTAATAGAAAAGCACATACAGAATACAGATGCATTGAGCCAAGTCACTATACGAATAAAACTATCGATCATGTTTGATTGTGAAAATGTCTTAACGTCTAAATGCCCTAAACAAGTGAAAGATAAAACAAATAAGTAGAGTAGATTCCCTTACCTTGTGTAGATAAAACTTCACATCTCCGACGTTAATGACGATATCAGTTGCTAACTCAGTTGCAACAAACCTGAAGGGGGGGCAAAAAAAGAACCATACTCTCTTATAATCAATTTTCTGAAGAAAAAAAAAAAGCAAAAAACTAATTATGAGCTCAATATCAATCACTAAAAGAACAATATAGCATACATCAATAAAAGGTTCTTCCCTGATATAATTTTTGTTACGTCCTTCGCTAATCTCCGCAAAAATGGAAGTTTATGCAATTTCTCATAGATGCCAAAGATTATTGTTAAATAAGCCACCAATTTTGTCTTAAAAAAATGGAAGCTAGCATAACAGGGCTCTTAAGCAGAAAAAATGAAAAAATGAAAGCAAAATCAACAGCATTTTGATAGTATTATTCACATAATTAACTCTTTATTCGCAAAGGAGAAGTGCTCCGAGACCAAACAACACTGAGTGGATCATAAACCATGTTAAACAACCATCCTCATCATCATTTAAATCCCTCCCAAAGATTCAAAGACAAACAATAGCTAATATATAAAACGCAATAAAATAAAGGAAGCAATAAAACAAATAATCTTATAATGAGAATACAAGAAAAGAATGCACCTGATGGTGTTTCCCTCTGATTGGAACGCATCCGGCTTCGATCCAAGCTTCATGTACTTCATCGCGCCGAAAATGAATAAAAATAAAAATAAAAATACTTCTTTTCCTCACAACCACACCACCAAACAAACCAAATCCCTTTCCCTTTTTAGCCCATCATAACAAAAACAACCAAACCACTTCCCTATCAACTCTAATAAACAAAACCCAACATGTGAGAGTGCTCAAAAAAGTGCTTTTTTTTTGCCACAAGCTTCTTCTTGTGAAAGAGAGGAGAACAATTTGGAGTCTTAAGATCTAAACTGGCATTGTAAATCCCCTGCTACTTGAATAAGCTACAAGCCCCAGAAGATGTGGTCTAACAAGGAAAAATAGCTGTTTCCCAACGCAGAAGCAGAGCCCACAGAGTGCGGAGGCAAATGGGTCTCTACATTAGTAAAGTATTAGCCACAAAACTAACTCCACCGCCCACTCCACTGTTCTTTTTTCTGGGTTTTTTTTTTCTTTTTTTTTATATTCCTCTCTCTGTGAAAAGCTGTGTATAGTGTTCTTAAATGTCCCTCTTTTACTACCCTTTTTCCTCTTCCTTAAGATCCAGTGCTGTAACAAGGACCAAGAAATTATATTCCTTTTGATTTGCTTCCAACTTTGTAGATTGCGTACTCTGCAAAAGAGGGAAAAGAGAGGATTTTTGATGTGAGATTTGAGAGGAGAAGCATCAACCAAGGGGAGGAGACACTGAGCATCTTTGGCCCAGCAAGGGGGGAGGGGGTTGTAGGGAGACCATGGTAACAACAAGTTGATGGAATCTTATCAGGTGGAGTAAAAACTATAGTGGAACATGTATATGTATTTATAGAAAATGATGATCACATGGAGGAACCCAACAAAAACATTTTCCAAGAGTTTTGTTTTATAACTGGGAATAAATAAAAGAGAGATTTGAGGAAAAGGGAAAGGATAATTTTGTAAATGCACGTGAAAAAAACAGTGAATTGGAAAAGGCTCCTGTAGAGTTTGGGGGAAATAAATGAAACCTAAACTTATCTTTATGCAGTAATCAAAGGGAAGAAAAACTCTCAAAAAAAAAAACAAAAAAAAAACCCACCAAAAATAGTGTATCTTGAAGAACTGATAATTAAATTGGAAAAAGAAAAAATTGCGGATCCATCACAAAAAGATGAGAAGGGGATAAAAAGGACCAAAAAAACCCAAAGGAAAATCTATGAAAGAACTCGAATCAATACATACTAGTGCACAAAGCAAACCCAAAATGAAGAGAATTTTTTTTTAAAAAAAAGGCACCTTGATTTAAAGGAAAAAACAAAGAAAATGAAAGAAAAAAGAAATAAAAAAGGTAAGTATCTAACCTCAACCCAGGTGTCCTAGAACAGTTGCTTCCCCTCCCACAACCTATATGAGGCCTCACAAAAACTCTTCTTTTTTCTTTTTTGCTTCTTCTCCTATATGGATTTTGATAACAGTTAATATAATACCTCTATTTATTCCACATAGAATAAAACATAGGATAAACTCTCTCTTCACTATCTCTAATCTCCTCTTCAAACTCTCTCTCTCTCTCTCTCTCTCTTAGTAGATCTATCTCTCTCACACAATGCAATTTGAGCTTCGAGTTGCTTCGCTACTACCCTACCGTTGGGGTCTCCATCTTAAAAGGGTGGAGGGGTAAAATGACGGTTATGCCCCTGTTGTGTTCTGTTGCCATAAATGACTTCGTACGTCCACCCCAAAAAAAAAGAAAAAGAAAAAAAAGATAACGGCATTTGCAAGTTGGAGTGATTTTTTCTTTTTTCCGTTGTTTACTTTTTAACATAGAGGATGAAATTTTTTTAGTACAGTGATAGTAGAAGCTTTACGGTAAAGATTAAAATTAAAGAGAAATTAGTTATATATTTGATTGAAAGCGTGATCTGTAGTTCGATTCGAGACTCATAATTTGAGTAGTCAACTTGAACTCGTTTTCAATGCTGAGCTCTGATATCTTATTTAATAGTGTTTGTTCTCCTCGTAATGTTTAGATAAGGAACTTTGTACATTTTTTGTTGGAAACTTTTAATGGAGATTACTATATTTATTATATCTCGCTTCTATAGTGTAAAAGTCTCAACGCAGTCTCACAACGAAAACAACAAAAAAACACATAACTATAACTCTATAAGTGAAAAAGAGTAATCGTTACTGAGAGAAATTTTACATTCAGATCATTCTAATTTGTTTGGAGTAGCTTTAACTCAAATCATTTTTATTTATCTTTTGTATTCTCTTCACACTTATTGAGTGTATACCTCTTGTTTTCATCTCTCAAAAACTCTCTTTTCCTCACGAAATGATAGCACTCATTTATATTATTTAACTGTATTTCTCTTTTCACGATCAATGGAACCTAGCTTACAAGAGCTAGCTACCATAAATATTTCAAAGTTCTGATTCTTAGACTCATAAAGAAACCTTTTAACTCGAACTCAACTCCCCATTATTCTATCATACGTAACCACTCGACCATATTTAACTGACCAGACAAGCTCCTCTAATTCAACTAGTTGGCCTAAGCCAAGCGTGCAAACGAATTATTTCTCGTCTATCGACTGACGAGTCCCTAAACTAACATTTTTGGACAGCATAACTAATACACGCCACAAATACATTATTTATTGGATACAATATTCATCCCGACATTTTACTTGATTAGAATGTGATTAAAATGAGCAATTAAGACTTAAGCCCGAATCGAATCGACAAGGAGATGGTGACATATGAGTCCATTGGTACATCAACCACAACTTAGAAATTAATCGATCTATCGACCATTTTAAAAGTGGTGTTGATTGATGATGACTTGAATAACTATCCTCAGGTGCGGAGAAATTAGAACAACAGTTGATTTTTTTTTACCCCCCTGGGTCTCCAACATGGTCCTTCACTTATTCTAATGGGTCCCTAACTTAATTTCATTGGATTGGTATTAAACTTAGTGAACACCTCAAATGGATAAGGTGGAGAATAGTGCTCACCTAGAATATGAATTTATCCATGCATGGATAAGTCTACATATGTTAAAACTGAGTTTGAAAGGTGGAGTGAGGTTAATTGGCTAAAACTTTTTCAAAAATATTGGTGGAATAAAATTTTAGTTTAGCAGATGCTTGATTTCTTACTTTTCAAAGGATTTGAATTTATACGTCTAACAAAAAAAAGGAAAAAAGAGAGAGAGAAAGAGAGAGAATTTTTGGGCATAGACCTTTTGCCTATATCTTTGTTTTTGTTATAGCTTAGAGTATTTGACTTTGAATATTAATACAAATTTATGAGCAGGAATTCAAGAACATCATGCTATTCACATGGAAGGTACTTTAATTGAGTGTACCTACTCAGGTTACTTTCAATTAAAGAGATCGATCAAATCAATAATGGTCTCTTCTTGTACTAAACAATTTTCTTTTTAACTGGCTAAGATTGATATAGATTGGAAATTTTTCTTAATTTTCTTATTACCACCCTAATTAAGGGTGGATGATTAGAGTCCTTAAAAAATGTATCAAACTGCTGTAATATCACTTTATTCAATTTATTGAACTTTTAGTACATAATCCAAGGCGAGCCAAATTGCTGACAAAATTGAGCTAAATCAAGCAAAATGGAAATGAATTAGTGTTCATACGTGCCTGATCTTTTGAAAAATTGTAGCTTATCATCTTGGTGGAAAAAAAAAAAAAAAAAAACTATATATCTATTGCGATGTGGATGTAACTTTCGTTGAAGATTCTCACATAAGCATGGAAAAAGAGTTTTTAAATCAAATTACAATTCGCTGAAAGTTCAGAATATGTCGATACATTTTACCCTAATTTTAACTCTCTCTACGATCTAAGAATAATTAGCTTCTCGCGGTAGGCCGGTGAGCCAAAAAATTCTCATTAATTAGATGCGATGCCCTCTAATGTACAATCCAATCACCTAATTAAAAGAATCATAAACTAATCCTCTTTACTACATTAACATATATATATATATATATATAGTATTTCTCCCTATCTTACTCTCCACTCTTCCCCATAATGGTGCTTCCTTTCTAGCTCATTTGGGACACTGTGAACCTCTTAACACATGGTGCTGACTCCTCACCTTGTGATGAGGAATCTCCTCAATGTATATGTTTAAAAGCATGCGTAGTACTACAACCTTTTCTAATGTTTACTTTTGTAAACCCCACCTTTTCTTTTTTTAAACAAATCAAAATTTTATTGGTTCAAAGTACATGAAAGATATTATACCTTGCAGAAATGTAGGAATCTTGCATTTAATAGCTTTCGAGGTTGAGATTTGACCTAGAACACCAAATCTATGCTTGATTCCAATTTAATTTTGTGGAATTTTAATTATTTTGTCGTGAGTTTGAGTAAACTCGAAGATTTTGTTCAGCAATCCAAAATTAGTAACAAATGATATTATAACCAATATAAGCTGTATACATAGTCGGATACCGCTTTACCGTCATACGATTCTGTATTGCCATATGGCTGGTTATCATCAGAGGCTTGCACATTATATATGCTGCGAAAATAGTAATACATGACAAGTAATCATGGCGTATCGTTCGCGACTCTTTAAAAGCATTGCGAGTAGATTTAATTACTTGATCTTACTATTTCTTCTAATCGTAGTGGAGCGAGGCTATGCCTTATTGCACTTTTTTTCTTGTTTTGGTTTAACCTATAAAAAGCTCATGATCAAAAGTAATTACACAGGCATATTGGAATCAAATTAAGTATGCCATTTTCAACTCTCACTGTTGATTGAGCAATGGCAAGTTGTTGGTAACAAGTGTTGAAACACTTGCTAAAAAAATCCAGCTAATTGAACCCTGAAAGAGGCCAATAAGCATGGGTACATCATAAAATGAAGTGCCCTACACCCCTGCAATGTCCATGTCCATATCCATCCCCATCATGCATGTACCACTTTTGCAACAAGCCATGTCTCCTACATTCACCAAAAGAACAAGCCTGCAGGGTCCCCCACTTGGCCTCCACACACACCTTCTTCTCCCATTCTTCTTTTCCCCTCAAGAATCTACCCCAGAAATTAAACAGCTTGGGCTTATCCCCACTCGATCGATCACAAGTCAATTTGGGGACTTTGGCTTCCTCCCTTTGTCTGCAGTTGTTTGGGGCCTCCATTTTTGGCCTGGAGCTTCTTGGCTCTGAATCTTCTAGGGCATGATAGTTGGGGGTTGCACTCAACAACAGGGTGTCTACTGCTCCCCAGTCCACTCATGAGATATGAATGGGTCATCTACCTCCCACATCTCCCACCCCAAACAGGCCCAGTAGATATGAACTCCCCTTCAAAGAAGATGTTCTGAAGTTAACACTTGCCTCGAAACTAGTCTAATACAGCTGAGTTCCATGGTGTGAATGATGAAAGAGATCCAAAATCACAACGCAAATAAAGCAAGTAGGTTGCGATAATAATATATAGAGCAATTTATGTTGTTGACAGATCAGTAAATGTATTGAATATATATAGTCAAATTAAACTGATCACGAGTAATGAGCCATTAATAAATAATAGCACTATATATGCAACTAATTTCAGCCTTGGATAATGGGTTTCAGCCTTGGATAATGGGAGACATGAAATAATGGAGATCGACAATGTTTGGAACAATATCCAAACAAAAGGAGATGCTATTGGAGAGAACAGTACAAGAGGCCAAATCTCCACAGGAACACATTGAGCCCCTTCCCAAGGATGCTTTTGCTTCATCCCCAGTGGAATATAGTAACTGTAGATTTAAGTCAGCATGGGAGTGAGCATCTGAGTACTCCAAAAGAACATCTGAATTTGGACAGATAATCTATTGCTGTAGTGCATGTATAGATAGATTTGGTCCTCTTGGATCCTAAATTGTATTGTATAAGGAGGGACCAATCATGCATGCAATGAATTAGGGCAACAGGGGTGAGCATAAGATATTTGATTGGTAATTGGAAATTGGTTTTGTGGGCCCAAGCATAAGCATGGCACAGAAAGCAAAGCTGGCAAAATGCAATGTTAGATTATGCAACAAGAGTAGGTGAATGCATGAGAAACCAAAAAAAAGAAGAAGAGGAATATGTAATGATATGCATTGATTGATAGATCTTTGCAACCTCACTAGGCTTGGATCTGAATGCTATATATGGACTCATTAAGAGGCCAAAATTAGATGTATTTAGTGACATTAAGCTTGAACTAACACTATTTGATGATTAGAATTTTCTGAAAAAAAAAATGTAACTATATAGTGTTTGTTGGTTCTATTTAATTAGAGATTGCATAGGAAACATATGAAGTAAGTATATTAAAGATGAAGATGACTCCACAGGTTTTCAAAATATTCTCTAATTTTCTATTATTTTCTTGGATACAACATCACATGACATACTCATTCAAGCAACCTTATTCATCATTCAGCTATAATCAAAAGACAAGCATACATGTACAGCACACATGCATATTCTCTGAAATTGCACAACTAGAGATCTCATAGTTCCCAACCCAGAAAAGCAAGTGAAACACATTAAGGGAAAAAAAAACTGATCCTTCACTTTTCTAACTGATCAGTACATCTCTATCAACTTTTAATCATTTTGATTTGGTCGAGTTATTTTCGCAAATTGAATTAAGAAATTGTTAGCATTAACATCTTTGCTCTCTACCTATCAATAATAATAGTTGACGAAATCTGAAGTCACTATCATTTGATTAAGTACTTGGAACTTAACAAAACCTCTAATTTCGATGATGGAATTAAACACAAGTTTTGAGAGGCGCCAATCAAAATAATAACAGTTGAGGGGTCTATTTCAAAATAATGTATAAACGAGGGGTACTCAAAAAAAAAAAAAAAAAAACTGCAGCTGGTTTCAGTTAGGTTTTTTTTCCAACTAACTTTACCTGCCCACAGTTAACTGTATTCAAAAGGACTTAAGGATATGATCATCAATTCCACTGCACATAGGATGCCAATAGGTTAGTAAAGCACTGCAGGATTATGGACAATAATCTAAACAAATTAATTCTAGTGCCATAATAATAATGGATGCAAGGATTGGAGGATTAGTTGACACCATGTGCAATAGGGTATTAATTAAATGGTAATGTGTTCCCCCTAACAAGGATTAAATGAAAACACGCCGTAACGCGTGTCTCGCGGCACGTGGAGGCCGGCTTAAGCAAAAAGCGCTTTCGGGACTCGCATGCTTCATGCATCTTTCATCTTCTTACATCTTTTTTCGGCATAGAACAGTGCCTGAAACGTAAAAACATGACATTGTTATAGTAAGTTAACATTATCAAAGTATTTTTTATGTTATTACTTCAGCAAGCATATCTAAATACTGATTAGATATAATATGTGTATTCACCAGACAAACAGATCTGGTCATTAAAGGACCCAATCTATTTAAACAAACCCAAGCAGGTGATTGATTCTTCAGGGATCGCAGTCTTCCCGCCATATATAGGACACCTAAAGCGTACAAATATGACGTTCATGAGACATAGGGCAGGATGCTGGCTCCCTTAAGTCTAGTATCTGCACAAATTCGTAGCATGCGGAAATCAATCCCGTGACCTCCGGCTCGATACCGTTTTGTTGGATCATTGTCACTAACCATTAAGCCCAAAAGCTCAACTCCGATATCACTTGTTGGATATTTGGCGCTAACCAATAATTCAAAAAGCTTGAGCTGTTAGAAACACGCAACTAATTCACTTAAGGCGTATAGACATAGCGTCCACAGGTCTCGATTGTAACTCGATCCAATCAACTTCATGCCACTTTGAACATGACTCGGCCCAACGGACCTTGCGCCATTTCAAACGTACGTGACTCGGCTCAATCTGACCTCCCTCTACAGGACAGAATACTGGCTCCTTTAAGCCAACAGGTGATCTCTCCCGTGATTCTCTCTCACTATTGAGTTACTAATGATCAATGCAAATGAATTGCTTTTAGCTTGATAAATGCAAGAAATTGGCTTCTAATCAAGAGAAGAGTTTTCTCTCAAAAAAAAAAAGAAAAAATCAAGAGAAGAGTTAACCCAAAAAAGTATCACTAGTGAAAGTCTCTGATTAATGCATGCACAAGATATTATTTTGCTGTACTTAATTTCTGTCAGGCTAATAATCGTTACTAATTAAGCTGGGGATTTGTGACTCTTAAATTGCTAGATAAATTGAATTTTGTCAATTTGGATCTTTAGATTCCAAGTGTATAGTTTTTGGATTTTTTAAAGATAAATGAAATTTGATTTTTCATATTCAACTGGTTATCTGCAAAAAGCACACAAAGTACGTATCTCAAAGATTACAGCAATTCGATTTTTGAAATTCACATTAGAATTTAATTTGAATTTTTATTCGAGATTATGGTCCGAATAGCTGAACCCAAAGCTATTGGGCTAATATTAGGCCGGGTTTATGAGTTGTGTGAAGGCTTGTGTCGAAATCGTATTAAGCCCACCCCGGCCCATCAATGAATTTCTGAAACAAACTTTTTAATTTTGTTGGGCCTTCTTTTCATTATCGAAATGGATCAGAACTGGCCCACCATTTATTTTTTAAATTTTCGTGAGTATGAATATTTGCTCCAAAACTTAGGAATTTAGTGTGGTGTAGAGTAACAGAGGAATCAATATGTGCACTAAAACTTCAAAAAAAAAGTGGTCAGAGTAACAAAACAAAAAAATTGTTCGGGCAAAAGGATATAAGCCAATTGCCAAGTGATCGTAAAATTTTTAGTTTTCTTCTGCAGGGGGGTTCAATTCTTGATTTGGTCCACAAAGAAAACAAATGAAGGTGAGGAGAAGGAACAAGAAAGTTAACATGCAAAATTGCTGAAGCACCAGGTTTCACTCACCAAAACCTGGTCCACAATTTGGTAGGTTACCGACCGTCGTCCCTAGCGCAAGTGGCAAAGGACTTGGTGGTTGGTACCCGAGATCCCGAGTTCGAATCCTTGTTGATTCACATTTCTAGCTAAGTTTATTTCTAAAAAAATTAAACGAAGCAGGTAGCGTGCTATCTTTCTCTCAACAAAAAAAAAAAAAAAACAATTTGGTAGGTTGAGTTCAATTAAAAAACCGGTAAGGGTGAAAAGGTAACAAGCTTGTATACTTTAGGCCTATTTTAAGTTGGATTTGGTCACTTTAAATCGCACTATAAGAATCTTCAAATCTCACCACATGCCTTAACCCGTTTGATATTTGCAGAATTCATCCCTAAATTAGGCAAAATTGTTGTCGTAATGTAAGAAACAACTTAGAATGACTCATATCCATCCAATTTGCTCTCGTGAACAAGATGTTAGTGTGGCTATTGTTTTAATTGTTAGTAGTGCAACTTAATAAATTAATGGTGATGATGAAATTGTCGAAAGGAATACAAACTAATCACTCCAAATGACGACATCAATATTTTTCACAATTAAAAAAGAAGAAAAGATTCCCACTTCTCAATAGGAAATTTTATAAATCTACAAAAATAACATACTAATGGCTTATCAAAATATTAGAAAAAGGAATCATGCGATATTCTAGAAACTATTACGGTGGTCAGCATCACGCAAATAACATTTCGTACATCCTGTTAGCAGCATTGTAAACTAGTGCGACATCTCTGTATACTATTTATGTGAACTTATTATATATAAATAAGAACTTATTATATATAAATCAACTGAAACATTATTTTTTCATCCTAGATGAGCGATGATCGACATATTATTGAAATAAAATTTTAGTTTGACAGACACTTCATTTTTACTTCTCAAAAGACTTAAATATATATGATTAAGAAAGCATAAGAACTGTCGGGCATATTCATGAGACTTAGACCTATTTTAAGCTGGATTTGCTGCTTCAACCTGAGCTATAAAAATCTTCAAATTTCACCGTAGACACCCCCCTCCTAATTCCTCTTTTTTAAAAAAATTAAAAATATATGAATTTTTAAAAATTTAAGTTTTATTTTATAATATTTTCGTAAATTTTAAATTATTTTGATAAAAATGCCAGTTTAAATAGAAATGTTATAGTCTTTCATATCTTAAATTTCATATATTTTTATAAGAAAATTAAAAATTAAAAATTTGAATTAGAATTAGAATTAGAATTAGAATTATGATAAATTTCATAAATAGAACACGGATTTGAATTAGAATTAGAATTAGAATTAGAATTAGAATTAGAGTTATGATAAATTTCATAAATAGAACACGGATTTGAATTACAATTAAATCTATCAAATATGAACCTTTACTTAGTATCCAAGATGTAAGAGCTAGATTTTTAAATTGCGTTCATTAAAATTATGATAAATTTCATCTGACCGGACATTTAGCATACTTTAATTTGGACCTTGCTCTTAAATAATCTTAAATAACAATATATACTTAAAGTTGTACAATAAATCCTAAATTCCTTTATCTTAAACGTTTAACTTTTCAACTATAAAATTTACAAGACAAAAAGATTGTCTGATAACCAATTATTCCTGGCGCAAGTAACAAAGGGTTTGGTGATTGCCGTTACCAGCTTAAATCAATTTTACTTGCGATAATAAAATTAATTTTTAAAATAATAAAAAAATTAAAAAATTATTTTTCCATAGTACTTCGAATGAGTGCAAAATGCAATTTGTTAGATAAAACATATTTCGATTATTTTGGAAAGACAAAACTATAACAATTCCGAGTAAAAGAGTTTTCCAGATCAAATCTAAACCTGATTGATGCTTTTAACAATTTCGTACCTTATAGGAGTTTTTGGGGAGTTTTTGGGACTATAAATATAACTAATTAATCTAAATATGTAAACAGATGTAGATTATAATAGTAACAATATATTAGGATAATTTGGGGAAAATGTATACGATGTAAGATAAATATATGTAGGGATTAAATCTTAGACTAAAAATAAATCTTGAAGTTAAATTTTAAACTTTAAAATAAATCTCGATCATAGTGCTTTTAGACGAAACAATTTGTGATCATTATAAAAATAAAATTATAATTATTTTTTTAATGATAAAATAGATCTTACACTTTAATATATTGGAGTAAATTTGGATTAATATATAGAGTAAAATAAATCTGAAACTTTCCTACTCGGTCTCGAATTGAAGTACGATGCCCTTTTTCTGCGCCGGACAAACCGGCTTTCCTTTTTTATAATATTTATATATATATAGAGAGAAAGGTTTCGTTCTTCCTCTTATTCTGATTTGTTATTATTATTATTATTATTATTATTATTATTATTATTATTATTTTGGGTGGTTGAGGGAGTAGAGACGATGGATGATGTCCTAGGGAGGGTCGCCGGAAAGCGGCGGCAGAGAGAGGAGGCATCATCACAGAGCGGAAGGATGGTCCCCGACAATGTCGTCTACTACGAGATCCTCCCGCGGCTGTCCTTCAAGACGCTCTCAAGACTTACCGGCGTCTGCAAGGACTGGCACGCCTTCATCGCCGGAAAGTCGTGCGAGCCCTCGTCCTCGTCCTGCTCCTCCTCCTCGTCGTCGTCCTTGTCCTTGGCCTTGGCGAGCGAGCAGTCGCGCCGCCCGTCTGCGGCCTCCGTCGCTTTCGTCATGCTCTCCGCTTCCGGCAGGCTCCGGTTCCTCCCCCCTGCCGCCCCCGTTGCCGTCCCCGACCCGTCCCTCTCCTTCATCCCCTTGCGGAAATGGAGGCGTAGAAGGATCGCCGCCTCCGCCGGCGGCCTTCTTTGCCTCCACCTCACGCGCGGCAACGAGGACGTCCTCTACGTCGTCAACCCCGCTACGAAGCAGGGCCAGTTCGTTCCCCGCGGCGGGAACCGCTGCCACCCGGTCGGGCTCGCCTTCGACCCCTCCAACTCGCCGGACCGGTACCGCCTTGTTCGCGCGTATGGACGAGACCCCCGCCCGCACCACAGCCGCCAGTGGATTACTGTGAATTATCGATTCGACGTCTTCTCTTCGGAGACCGGCAGATGGGTCGAGTCGGGACAACGGGTCCGACTACGCCGCACATTTCCCCTTGTAATGAAGCCAGTGTATGCCCAAGGGGTCGTGTACTGGCGCTGTCACAGCTCTCTCCTCTGGTACGACCCCGCTCGAGACCGCGCCGGCGCCTTTGCGCTGCCGGAGAAGCGCCGGGGGACGGTGCCGTTCCTTGACGATATCGGGGTGCACGAGGGGGGTCAGTTGTCATGCACCCGAGCATGGGCGGAGGCTTTAGAGCTCTGGCTCTGTGCCCCGCCGTGCGGGCCGTGGCAGAAGGTGCACGAGAAGAGTTGGGGTGAGATGATCCCAGCAAACGCTGACGCGTTTGGGCTTTGCAACACAGAAACATCGTGCCCTGCGGAACTGCAGGGGTGGAGGCCGGGGGGTTGGTTAAGGTCATGGTTCGTGTGGCCACTTTGCTTCTTACGAGAAGAGAAGAAGCTCTACCTGGGAGTGAAGGCAACGAGAACAAGGTCTGGTGCGAGGGTACTGTGCTACGATATAACAACCGGCGAGGCTGTGGACACAGGAAAGGTACTGAGGCGCTGGAACATAGACTGCTGGACTTCCTCGTACCACAATAGCATGGTCGCGCTGCCCGAAATTGGTGGGCAAAGCAGTGTAGATGAGAAATCTATCTCGGAAGGGAGCTCAGAGATCTGAATGGAGATCTAGCCTTAAGTTACTTTGCCGATTTGAAAGGAAATTCTTTGTTTTGAATTTTATGCGTAGTTTCACATAAGTTATGATTTAACACCTTTTCTTTCGATGTTTATGAGTAAGTTCCTGCATGGGGTCCGATGTTTTAGCTAGAAGGTTTTATGTGTTTATGCATTATTTAAACTTCCCTATCATCTCTGTTTTGCACTCTAAGTAGGGGTGTAATGTGGGCCGTGCCGGCCGAAACGGGCTAGGGGCCGGCCCGGCCCGGCCCGGCTTCAAATTCGGGCCATGCCGTGCCGGACCCGAGCTGCCTAGCCTCCGGCCCAGCACGGCCCTTCGGCCCGGGCTGTGCCGGGCCGGGCCGTGCTTCGGGCCGGCCCTTTAAAGTATTTATTTTTAATTTTTTTTAAAAAAATTATTATAAACTTTAAAAATAGAAACAATACATTATTTTCATTTAAACTAATATTTTGATTAAATAATTAAAAATTTATAAAAATAATTATAATATAGTAAATATTAAAAAAAATTAAAAAATAAACAAATTTGTATTTTTTTTTTTAAAAAAAGAAGAAATAAGATGGGTTTTGGTCCAATGGACCAAAGCATTTTGGTCCATTGGACCAAAACCACTCCTCCCAAGGTCTGCCAGACCTTGGGAGGAGAGCTCCTGGGGAGAAGGGCTTGACCCTCCTCCCCATGAGCTCAGACTCCAAGGCCCAAGGCAAAATGCTTGCTATCATATGCAGCCTCTAGGCGCAGCAGATTCTGCATTATTTGGTATAAAAGCATGCCGCATCTATCGCTCGATGGTGCGCCTGCAGATGGCCGGGCGAAGATTTATCTTGGGCATTTCATCGAACATGTGATAGATCGGATGCATAGTGTTAGAGGTTGCAGCTTTAGTGACTCCTTAACTAGAGGTCACTTCTACATCAGGTTGGGACCCGTGATGGCAACTGAAATGGAGGTCGTGACCGTGTTCGATGTAGAGGTCGTGGCCGCACCAAAGTTATAGCCCACAATTTTGTCAGGCTTGAAGACCATGGGCACGCCAAAGTTGAACTCCGCGGCAACGTTCAGACGATCATGTTGAAGATAAGACCAAATCTAGTTGTTAGGAAATTAGTTACCTAGAACAACTTCATATGTTTAGTTTGATAAACATATGTTAGTTGGATTGGTGGTTACTTTGTTAGGTTGTTAACATATTGTTGCTTAATTTGTTAGGTTGTTAGTATTGCAACTTCTTTATATATTGGTAGCCATCTTGGCTAAAGTGGTATGAGAAACGGAGATCCATCAATTAATTAAAGTTTTCTTATTATTTTTTCGTCTTTCATCTTCTTTTTTTATTTTGTGTGAATCACACACACCATAACAAGTGTGGTGATCTTGTGAGTGTGTCTATCACCATAACAAGTGGTATCAGAGCCAAATTTTGACGTAAGAGAAGAAGACGATGGCGGTCAATGGTATGGGCGGATCCCAATCGGTTCTCCCAACATTCAAAGGGGTGAACTATGATTTCTGGTGCGTCAAGATGAAGACGCTCTTGCGGTCACAAGATCTATGGGATCTTGTGGAGAAAGGGTCCACAGATGCAAGCCCAGATACCGCAAAGAAGGATGCGAAGGCGTTGTTCCTCATTCAGCAGGCCGTTGATGAGGAAATTTTTCCTCATATTGTTGCGGCGAAGAAAGCAAAGGAGGCATGGGACACACTACAAATCGAATATCAAGGTACCACTAAGGTATTAAAAGTTAAGCTTCAAACCTTAAAAAAGAAGTTTGAAACCACTTTTATGCAAGAAGGTGAAAATATTCATTCTTTCTTTTCAAGAACGATGGAAGTAGTTACACAGATGCGTACTTATGATTATGCTATTACTGATGAAACTGTTGTTGAGAAAATTTTACGAAGCTTAACACGCAAGTATGAGCATGTTGTTTCTGCAATAGAAGAGTCAAAAGATTTTTCTAAATATTCATGTAGTGAATTACTTGGATCTCTTTTATCACATGAAGAACGGATGGATAGGCCTCATGAAAATTTTATTGAGAATGCTTTTAAGACTCAGTTGAATATTTCGCAAGATACAGAAAAAGATAATACAGATTGTAATCGACAAGCACCATCATATCGAGGCCGTGGTAGAGGACGTGATCGTGGCCGTGGACGCGGAAATAGAGGTGGAGGTAGATCTGGGGCGACAGATCAACGAAGTGGCGATAGATCATATGGATCCAACCGAGGTAACACTTATAAGAATATACAATATTATTATTGTAAGAAATATGGCCACACTGAACGATTTTGTAGATTAAAAAAGAAGAACAATGCATCGATTGATGCTAAGTATGCAGAATCTGATGTCTTTTTTGCTTGTTATACCATAAACAATTGTTCAGAAAATATCTGGTATTTGGATAGTGGTTGTAGTGCTCACATGACAGGAAGAGAAGATCGATGGACAGATCGATACAGAAACCGGTCAAAATGGGAGATGGCCGAGTTCGTGAAGCACAAGGAAAAGGAGTGGTGAAGGTAAATTTTTTCGGAATTACTAAAATATCAGATGTTCTTTATGTTCCTGGATTAGATGCAAATTTATTTAGTGTTGGCCAATTTCTTATGTTTGGATATTCTTTAGTGTTTGAAAATTCTAAATGCCTCATTTATGAAGATGACAAGAAAAAGAAATTACTTGCTCAAGTTCTCATGGCAAAAAAATAAGATTTTTCCTATGCATGTTGATTTTCAAAGTCATGTTATGAAGGCATCTATTGATGAAAATTGGTTGTGGCACGAAAGGTTTGGGCATTTGAGTTTTGACAGATTGGAGCTTCTACATAAGAAGGATATGGTTGACGGTTTGCCACTAATTGCACATGACGGATCGCTTTGTGAAAGCTGCATACGAGGAAAGCATCATCGAAATCCTTTTCCAAATAAAAGCTCATGGAAGGCAAAGAGCCCGCTAGCTTTGGTGCATGCAGATGTGTGCGGCCCTATGCAAACCCTCTCATTGAATAACAATATCTATTTTGTGGTATTTGTTGATGATTATAGTCGTATGACTTGGGTTGACTTTATAAAGAAAAAATCCGATGCTTTCTTATCTTTTAAAAAATTTAAAAAAATGGTGGAAAAAGAATCGGGTTATAAAATAAAAACTCTCCGGACAGATAGAGGCGGTGAATTTATTTCTAATGAATTTGAAGCTTTTTGTGAAGAGACTGGAATTCACAGGCAATTGACGACAAGTTACACCCCACAGCAAAACGGAGTAGCGGAAAGGAAAAACAGAAGTCTAGTAGAGATGGCCAAGAGCATGTTGAAGGCTAAACAACTACCAAATAAATTTTGGGCGGAAGCAGTTTCTACATCGGCCTACATTTTAAACCGGAGTCCTACATCGTTTTTGGAGAACATTACTCCGTATGAAGCATGGACCGAACGAAAGCCGAAGGTAAAACACTTTAAAATTTTTGGTTCTATCGCTTATGTCCATGTACCATCTCAAAAACGACAGAAGCTGGATGACAATTCACAGAAATGCATTTTCGTGGGGTACAGTGATAGAAGTAAGGCATACAGACTTTATAATCCCGTTTCATGTTCTTTAATAATTAGTCGTGACGTAATATTTGATGAACAAAATAGTTGGCAGTGGAATGAAGTTATGCAGGATCGGCTTATTGAAATGGTTGATGAAGAATCTCCTACGACTAATGAGACGGGAAGTGCGAGTTCGAGCCCCACTCACACTTCACCAAGTTCTTCAACAAGTTCATCTCCCGAACCATCTCCATCAAGGATGAGGTCGCTGCAGAAAATTTATGAAAGAACAGATGTGTGCCAATTCAGTTCTACACTAGAGCCCGAGATCTTTGAAGATGCAGTTAAATCACCAGATTGGTGCAAAGCAATGGATGAGGAGATGTCGGCGCTGGAGCGGAATCGAACCTGGGAACTTGTAGATCTACCCCCAGATAAAGAAGCTATCGGCTTAAAGTGGATTTACAAAACCAAGTTCAAGCCTGACGGATCCATCCAAAAATTGAAGGCTATAATTGTTGCCAAAGGGTATTTACAACGAGAAGTGTATAGGCTCAAGAAGGCATTGTATGGACTCAAACAGGCGCCGCGGGCTTGGTATAGTCGGATTGATGCCCATTTTCTTCAAAATGGTTTTAGCCGAAGTCAAAGTGAGTCTACACTTTATGTAAAGACCCAAGTGATTGGGCAGGTTCTATCGACGATCGTAAGAGCACAAGTGGACACGTGTTCAAGCTCGGTTCGAGTGCGGTGTGTTGGTCCTAAAAAAAACAACACACGACGGCGTTATCTTCTTCTGAGGCCGAATATATTGCGGTTACTGGTGCAGCTTGCCAGGCAATCTGGTTGCGGCGAATTTTATGTGATATGAAGCAGAACCAAACGGACCAGACAGTCATCTACTGCGACAACCAATCTACGATCGCCATGACGAAGAACCCGGTGCACCAAAGTCGCACCAAGCATATCGAAATCCGCTACCATTTTATTCGAGACCAGGTGGCAAACGGCAATATCGTGTTGAAGCATTGTTCGACTCACCAGCAAGTTGCGGATATTTTCACCAAGTCATTACCGGTGGAGAAATTCGTTTGGTGTCGTGAAAGACTTGGCATCATCGAGTTTGGTCTTACAGGGGCGTGTTGAAGATAAGACCAAATCTAGTTGTTAGGAAATTAGTTACCTAGAACAACTTCATATGTTTAGTTTGATAAACATATGTTAGTTGGATTGGTGGTTACTTTGTTAGGTTGTTAACATATTGTTGCTTAATTTGTTAGGTTGTTAGTATTGCAACTTCTTTATATATTGGTAGCCATCTTGGCTAAAGTGGTATAAGAAACGGAGATCCATCAATTAATTAAAGTTTTCTTATTATTTTTTCGTCTTTCATCTTCTTTTTTTATTTTGTGTGAATCACACACACCATAACAAGTGTGGTGATCTTGTGAGTGTGCCTACCACCATAACAGATCATGTTCTTTGGGGAGTTGTGGTGGAGCGTAGTGGAATGGAAAGTTAATCGATAGTGGAGTAATGGGAAGTTTGGGAAGTTTGTTTTAGACTTGGACAGTACATGAAATGAGGGAGTATTGACTACTGAGTAGTGGAAAGTTGTGAAGATTTCTTTTGTAATCTCTCTCTCTTGGCAAGCCCAACATTAATTGAATACGGGCCAAAATATGTCGCAATAAAAGTGGCCCAACATTAATTGAATACGGGCCAAAATATGTCGCAATAAAAGGTGCTTCCCACTTTTCAATAATTTATATAGACTAAATTACAGAAAACACCTCTGTCAATACCCACTTTTTCACTTCCCCCGTCATTCAAAAACCTACATTTTGCCCCCTTAAAAAATAAAAAATGTTCACTTCGCCCCCCGCCGTCAGTGTTCCGTTAGGATTCCGTTTATATCTTATTTTTCATACCCAAAATACCCCTGAAACCTTCATCCATGCCCACACATATGCCCTCGGCCGCCGCCTCGCCCTCGCACGAAATCGGAGTTGGGGTCAAGAGAGGCGTGGGCGAGGGTGCGGGATGCGGGATGAGCAAGATTGGAGAGGAGGAGATGAAGAAGATGAGGGCATTCTAGTCATTTTGTCACATCGTACCCCCTGTGAATATTTTTTTTTTTAATGGGACAAAATATAAATTTTTGAATGACAGGAGGGGAAAGTGAAAAAGCGGGTATTGACATTGAGGTTTTATGTAATTTAGCCTTTATTATATGAACCTAAATCTTGGCCTAATAAAATATCTCTTACATATTTTTTTTTCTTATGTCACCTTTTATAAGCTAGCTCAAAATTTGGCTCAATAAGTAGTTTTCATCTCTAATATTTCATAAGGAGCTCAAAATTAGGTGTAATAAAATGTCTTTTTTTTTATTTTCTATTTTTCATCTTTGGAAAGACTGATTCAAAATTGGGTTCAACCTGATGCAGCTGATAATATTGCAAAAAGTTTTCCTATAGATGTGATATCAAATGGAGATGAGTATACTTTGCAAGATAATGAAATGCTACTCCACCTCTAATATGACCTTCTTTCGTAGTCAGCTGCAATACCAAAGGTCTTGCGAACTTCATCCGCGGTCCTTCCGTGGATCATCCGAGCGACCTTCTTGCAGCACAGCTGAAGAAGCCCTTCAACGCCCAGAAAATGCGCTCCCTGAGAGCAAGAAAACTAACTTAGACTCACGCATTGAGCTGACAGGAATTGAAGGTACCAAGAATCACGTAAACAAGTAATTGTTGAAATCCAATTAATATGACGAATCAAAGGAAAACCCTTCATCAAAAGTAACTATACAAACACAGATCTACCATAAAGGAAATCTAGTCGTGATTCAGAGCGATTGGGAGATTTACGGACCTTGATAAGGTGACACAGAGTGGCTTGGTCGACATTGATGAACTTGGCATCCTAATTCCTCAAATCCCTCCTGCCATTAGCCGCGTTCGAGTGCTTCTTGCAGTATTCGACGATCTTGGCGAGGATCGTGGCGGTGATGTTGGGTAACCTTATCACGACCTCAGTGAATTGATCGCCGTACAGGAACTTCATGCTTTTCATCAGCACCGCGGCCGTCTCTTCCACCTTGAATTCCTCGTCGTCGCTACTCTGCAGAGTCACCATCTTCACCATCGCAGGCGCCACGGAGGGAGGAGACGACATTGAGGGCAGCAAGGGGGAGATGAGATGATGAAATTGAGGTTACAAGAGTGAAATGCGAAGGAGCTCGAGGAGCGACGCCTAGTCGACGCTGGATTGGAGGAGGAAGAGAGAGGAGAAGAGGAGGATTCGAAGGTTAGAATCTATGATTGGAGAAAGAGAGGAGGAAGAGATGGGAAGCTAGGATTTGAGCACAGGAGGAGGAAGAGGAGGTGGGAAGGACAGAGGAAAAGAAATTACAAGGAAATTAATAATTTAAGGACACATTTTTTATATTTAATGATGATTAAAAGTGTCCCAATATAATCTAGCGTAAAGTGTCCAATATAATCAAGTGTCACATTTGAAAGCATCGTTTAAGGTGTCGGCAAATGAAGAGTCGCCATATATATACCGATGCTTATGTCAAGCGTCGGTAAAATATATTTTGACGCTTTAAAATTTAAAGCATTAGAATTTTTCTTAATTTTTTGAAATCCTTACGCGTATATTTGTCAATTTTTCTATATTATGCATATAAATTCTTTAAATATTTTACAAAAGATATAATTACAAATATATTCTACAAAAGATATAATTACAAACATATTTTGCAAATATATTTTACAAACATATATTACTTATAAACGCATTTTATTTTACAAAAAATATAATTACAAACATATTTTGCAAATATATTTTACAAACATATATTACTTATAAATATATTTTATAGTGTTTTACAATATATATAATTGAATGATTAGATTTTAATCTTAAAAACTATAAATTATAGATTATAATAATATTCACATTTAATTTTTTTTTTATATTCAATGACGCTTAAAAACATCCTAATGTAATCTAGCGTCACATTTGAAAGCGTCGGGTAAGGCATCGGCAAATGAAGAGTCGCAATGTATATATCAATACTTATGCCAAGCATCGGTAAAATATATTTTGACGCTTCAAAGCTTAAAGCGTCAAATTTTTTCAAGACTTTTTAAAATCCTGACAATTTAAAGCGTCGTAAAATAAAAAATAATAGTAAAATTTATTATTTAATATATTTGTTTGATATAATAAAGGGTTCATATGACGTCAGCATTTACTAGATTGGAGAATGAGAAGTTCGAGAGAGGCATGGTATAGATTAAAAAATATTTAGTACTAATTAATAACTAGATTGTTAAAATATTTCTAATCCATATGAGATTAATAATAAATTTCAAATATAAATTATATTCTGTTTAAACCCATATCATTGTAGAATTCAGTTAGAATATAATTAGAATTAACATCTCCCCTATGCCTTATAAATATATTATGTATTAATAAGAAAAAAAAATAAGAATAATCTCTCAACCGAAATTCTCTTTTGGGTTCACTCTAGGGCACCATCAAATATCCTAGAGATTTGGGTAGTGTGCTGCGATCTACTCTAGTAACCGAATTGCGACGAGAAAGAACAACGCTGAAGACGAAAAACGTACTAGAGATCGAGAGAGATTTTAGACGAATCAAAGAGTTCATAAAATAAGACGAGATCATATTTTGATAATTGCAACATTAATTCCATAGCAAAAAATATACTTTTTCATATTAATGTTTCAAACAGAGCAACGACCAAGAGACTTCCAGCGCAGTTGACTAGGTAAATTTTCATGTCAAATAATTCTATGTCGTCGACTATCTTTTTCTTTGTAGAGACGCATTTGAGACCAATAAGACTTGTATCCAAGCGTAGTCTCCACAAAAAAAGAGTCAAATAAGGATCCAAAATATAATTGCTTAAACCCTCGTATTTCAATCGACCCAAACAATCTCCAGTAATGAGATAAGACCTTCCATTAAAATGTTCAACATCGACTTGTTGCTGAGGCAGCTTATACCCGGGAGAGGGCAGACCCAAACAATCTCCAGTAATGAGATAAGACCTTCCATTAAAATGTTTAACATCGACTTGTTGCTGAGGTAGCTTATACCCGGGAGAGGGCAGAGGGATCCATGAGTTAATCTTTGATTCGTAGAGAGCGAACCGAACTATGGCGTCCACGCTCCGTCTGAGGATCTCCGGAGAGGACCAATTTATGTATTGAGCATTCACTGACATGAGGAAGCTGGATCGAACGTCCATTTGGAAGATTGAACAAAATTAGTTCTAGTGTATCACTCTCTACGACCATATAACCTCAAGATGAGGTGGACACGACGGAGGGAGGAGGATTAAATCTTACATATTCAGGGGACGATACGAAAACATTGCGATAGGGAATAAGCAAATGGGGGCTACCTGAATCCTCGATCTTCGCCACTAGACACAGAACAAATGGTTTGATAGGGGAGAAGCATCCCTATCCTTTATAGGTACACCGAATAGTGGCGAAGTCCAGATCTGTTCGAAGGTAATCGAAAATGTGATGCTCGGGATATCATTGGGGAGCAACGCCCAGTCAATAGGGGAGCGACGCCCAGTCAATGTTATCCGTGGCTAGGATTGGAGGAGCAGAGGAGGATGTTATCACCTGACTTGCCGCAACATTGAAATGGTTCACTCCCTCTTTGGAAGCTCCTTCAACACAAGCAGCTATTTATAGCTCCAACTCAGACTAGATTGTAAAAAGTACAATTCGTGGGATAAACAGTAAATATAGCAACATAATTTGGGCCTTAAGTAGCCCCAATAATGGATAGACCAGGCCTTCTCCTCGCTTGGACCTAGACCGAGACCGGGAGACTTATTGGGTCGGATCCGGCTTGATTTTGAGGAGTCGGGTTTAGAGATGTAAAACGGGCCGGGCGGCCTACGGTAGGGCCTCAGGCCGGTCTACAGCACGGCACGGGTGCTCCCGTCCCGTCCCGGCTCGAAATTTCGAGCCGTACTGGGCCTCTCCTTTCGGGCCTGCCCACGGCCCGGCATGGCCTATTTGGGCCGTGCCAACCGAGCCAGCACGGCCGGGACCCAAGGCCCAAGACAACTTGCCTTGTGCTTTGGGGTTTGAGCTCCTAGGGAGAAAGGCTTTCCAGGAGCTCTCTTCCTAAGGTGTGCCACTGCAGACCTTGGGAGGAATGGTTTTGATCCAATATACCAAACAATTTTGATCCATTGGACCAAAAAACCTTCTCTCAAATCATCTTTTTTTTAAAAATTAAACTTCATATATATTTCTAAAAAATTAAATATTTGTTATTTTATAATTATTTTATAAATTTTTAATTTTTTAATCAAAATATCAATTTAAATAGAAATAATTTATTGTTCATATTTTTAAACTTCATATATTTTTTAAAAAAATTTAAAAATAAAAATTTTAAGGGGCCAATCCGAAGCACGGCCCGCCCCGGCATGGTTGGTCCCGGATTTGAAGCCGAGCCGGGCTCTAGCCCGTTTCGGCCCGACTAATGTGGACCGTGCCGAACACACCTAGTCGGGTTGCATAGCAGTAGAATCCATTCTAAGGACCCTTTAACTGTAGAAAGTTCGCATCGCTCCACTTCAATCCTAATCCTCTCCTCCACGCTTCCGTCCGCCTCCACCTGATTCTAGATCCTTCTATGGTGGCCATTAGAGTCGAAGGTTGCCCCCCCTCCTGCTCGAGCTACTTCTCCTTATCCTCTGTTTTCCTCTGCTACGATTCTTTTTTTCTTTTATTTTTCCTTCTCCCTTTTCGGATTCTTTTTTTTTTTTCTTCTCCCGGATTGGAGGAAAAGAGAAGGATGTTGAAAGCTAGGGTTGGAGGAGAGGAGGAGGAGGTCGGAAGCTAGGGTTGGACGAGGAGAAGCGGAGGAGGTCGAAAGTGAAACTGCATCTAGCCTTTGAAAAAAATTTCCATGTCTTAGAGGCGGAGGAGGTGGAAAGTGAAACTGCATCTAGCCTTTGAAATAAATTTCATGTCTTAGAAGGAAAGTCATCGGATTCACTGTCCATTCCTTTTTTGGACATTTTTGGACATCTAAGGAGAGGTAATGAAATTCACGCCACGCACGGAGATTTTTTTCATTGAAAGAGTTGAGGGCTCGGCTCCCCCGACGAGGTGTTGATTAAAACTAATTAAATTAAAAAGTATAGTATTAAAAACACTAATAACTAGTAAGGATTAGATAGTTAGGAGTAATTGGAGGGGAAAAAAAAAACTGAAATCTTTGAGGTAATCGTTTACTTGCTTGTCTAAAAACTCTTTGCTTTACTATAACAAATGGCATGTTACCAAGAAAAAAAATTTGAAGGAAGAACTAAGAAAAGCCAAAAGCTGCTACAAAGAATGAATAATTCTCTGTACACAAACATAAACCAACATCTAGAAAGAATAATATCAGGGGAAAAAAAGAAAGAAGAAAAAAGTAATAAGAAAACTTAAAATTGCTATTAGAATCAAGCCGGGATTGGGAGCCGGGGCTTCTTGAAAGGGTGCGGGCTCTGCACCTCCTCTTCCTCCGCCGCGGCCGCCGCCGCCGCCATAGCAAAGCATCGTTTTGCGCCCTCAAGCCCTTCCGGCATCGCCGGGAGGTTCAGGTCGAACCCCCGGTGGCTCGAGCTGCCCCCCTCCGATGCTACGGTGGTAGCGGAAGCGCTTCTTCCCCCTCCTCCTCCGCCGCCGCCGATCGTTCCTTCGTAGTGGCACCTCTTGTGCCCGCCGAGCGCCTGCCCCGTCGGGAACGTCTTCGAGCACACCGAGCACCGGTGCACCCTCTCCGATCCTCCTCCTCCTCCCCCTCCCCCAGTCGACGACCCGGACCCCGACGCCGCCGACGTAGCAGCGGCTCCGGCGATGGCCGGCGGTCGATCGTCGCCGGAGATCGGCTTCCGGTGGCTTGCTTTGTGCCCGCCGAGGGCTTGGTACGATCCGAAGGCCTTGCCGCAAACGGAGCACTTGTACTGCTGCTGCGTGGGCGGCGGCGGCGGCGGCGGCTGTGGTGGCGGTGGAGAGGAGACGCGGTGGGGGCCGTAACGGCCGCCGCGGGCGAGCATGACGAGGCAGAGGGCGAGGTACTCCTCCTCGGTGGGCTGGCGGTGGTCGGAGAAGAAGCGGCTGTGCCGCTTCGACCGCTTCCGCTTCCGCTTCACCCACCCCTCGACGGGCGGGAAGACCTCCTCTTCCTCCTCCTCCTCCTCCTCGCTCGCTTCTTCCGTCGACAGCGGCGGCGGCGGAATCGCGGTTCTCTCTAAAGCATCAATTGCCATCGATGATGAAAGAAAGAATCTTAATATCAATTAGTAGGAGTAGTGGTAGTAGTAGTAGAAGTGAAGAGGAGGAGAGTGCTGATGAGAAGAGAGACGTACTAACTATAGTGGTGGAGTTTGAGAGAGAGGGAGAAAGAGGGGGTGGGTGATTATATACAAATTAAGAGGGAGATGAATTGAAGAGGAAAAAAGGAAAGGAGGGGGAGGTGGGAAGTTGCGTCAGAGTTGGGGTAGCTGTTGTAGGTGGTGGTTGCGGTGGCTAAGCAAAGCAAAGCGGGGAAGGAGTCGTGGGTCAACGAGAAAGCGGAGTGTCACTGTGCATGAATGGCTGCTCAAATAGCGTATATAGAAGCAATGTGAGAGAGTGTGAGCCGGGGGGATAGAACATATTAGAGTATGGACTCGTTCTTTAGTCAACACGTATTGTGTAGGTCGTGAGGCTGACATGTGGGGCCCAGCACGATGACGTAGACGCCTACGTGGGTGTTATTGGCGTGCGAGGCGGTGGCCATGGGCTAATCTGGGTCGGACTTTTCTAGAACGGCGGTTCCGTTGGGTTGGGTTGTTTTTTTTTTTTTTTGTTTTTTTTTTTTTTTTTTGTGGGGAAACCAGCGGCTTCGTCGGAAGCACGTGTTTCTCGCCGCTTCCATGGCTTTTACTCGTTCAGTGGTAGTGTGTCAGTGGCTCACTACTACCACTTGGAAATTGGCGTACACCTGTAATTTGATCTCTTTCCTTAATAAATTCTGATTTGATATTAATGGTTGTTCATAAATACATTTATTAGCAACGTTATTCTATCAATTTTAGAAACTACAATTTTGTGACCGAAATTATTGGCTCATCTTGCTGAGCCGTGTAGCAACACTTCTCGCGTGTGCCGGTGTGCGTGGTCCTGATATATGTAGTCCACGAAGCAACGCAACTGTTCCTTTTATGGCCAAAGTGGCTGTTCACATGAAGCATTGGATACACGATGGATGCGTGTGGTAGATTCCGAACCCGAATCCGATATGTTATAGGATCCGATCCAACTCGACCGATAACATGATTTTTTACTTCGGACCAGTTTGGTTGGGTGGGTTCGTTGGGTCAAGATTTTGACGACTCCAATTTTCAAGTCTAATGCAGCGTGCATAACGCGAATTTTCGTTTCTTAGAATATCAGTGGATGGTCTAGTTAGGTATTATTTTTAATTTTGAGAAAGTTGATTGCCGTACAGCCTTTTCAAACTCTCAAGTGTAAATCTTATACCAAACGGGTTTGACAAAATAGTGTAGAAATAAGTAATTAAGCAGCCTCAATATGGTCCAATGTTTTAATTAGTTAATTAATGCCTAACTTGACTTGTCAACAATACTTTTTTTTGTATTTATAAAGTTATTGATATGAAAAGTAAGTTTTTGGATTCCTAATTAGATGTTTCAAGTGAAACAATTTTACTAGCCTATTTTTGAAAATATTATTAGTATTTTTTAACGCACTATTCGACTAAAGTAGATCTGAAGCTCTGTTTGGATGTAACTCGTTTAGACGGCAGAAACATTTTTGCGGGCTAAATTTCAATACAAATAAGAGTCATTGCATGTTTTATATCTATCCAAAGCTATGTTGCTTAAACTCCAAATCACCAAGTAATTACACTCGATAATTCCAATTAGCTAGCAGTATCAATCATTATAATATTCAATTCTATCATTTTCTACTTGGTCACAAAGAAAATAGATGTCCTTGTTAATTAGCGTCATGCATGAACCATGTTTGTATTAAGTAGCAATACATATTCTTCCTTCCAATTTAAGGGGATATAGATTCCGAATAGTACAATGTCACATTTAAAACGAGAAAGCCACATTTGAACACAAAGGAGATGTAACGGTCGATCACGCAGTCCCCCAGTTACACACGAATCAGATTCCTCTGACCTAACATTCAATGGTCATTTGTCTTAGCACAAGGGTGCAATATTTTAATTATATATATTCATCAAATTTTAAATAAAATAAACAGTGATCAATGATAGATAATTTATTAGGTGTAGAGAAGTTGATAAACATGAAAAGCTATTGGCAACGAAGCTCTTTTTCGTTTTACGGGAGCTTTTTAAAAAATGTTGTTTGGATAGACCAATGTACCGACAAGCTCTCTTGTAACTCTTTTTTTTTTTTTCTGTATATATTCTTCGATCTTCCTTCAAAGTTAGAAGTTTAAATTTATCCTTGATTAATTTGAGACGCAACTGCTTGTTAAGCATAGAAGCTATTAGCTTTCACATGATCTTGAAGATCATATATTTCTAACAATTTAATAAAAAAAATACGATCATGTCAAATAATTATTCATATCTAAGCGTTCACGAATATAATCAATTATTTTCACGTCGACAAATAAATTTTGACCAGAGAGAATGTTGATCCGTCGGTCATTGTTGAATAAGTTAGATGAAGAAGATAGCAAGAAATTTCAAAATATGCATGAAGAACTATTATAAAACACATGTGATAATTACTTAATAGTATAATTCTTTTTAAACTAATCAAATTGATAATTGTACATTAAGTGATGCTTTTATATGAAGAGAATTGATTGATCAAATATTTTAATTTTGCAGAATAGCTGTGACGAGGAGACTTGGGGGCTACGTCTTCTCCGTCACGGCCAGCTGGTGGTTAACGGTCAACGATTCCGCGTGCTTGCGAATCCGACGGTGTCGGTGATCAGCTTCGCATCCCGCGTAACGGCGTATCGTGACCGGGTTGCTGGTACATGGGCCGGCCCAAAATACAACTGTTTTGGGTCTTCAGGCTTAGAAATCTCCACTTATCATGGGCCGGACCAAACTTTGTCTAGTTTGGGCCTTATGGGCCCAACAGGGCTTGACTATTAAAATGAACACTCAAGAGCGATCCCTTCACTCGACTCTCCCGCTTCGCACTCCCGTTTCCCTCCTCCCCAATCCTACTCTCTTCCTGCTTCGTCGACTCTTATGCATCGTCTCCTCTCAATCCCAAAACCCTAACTTTTGAGGTACCTTTCCGATATCATCCTTGTTTTGGTTCCAGTGGAACTGATCAAAAGCCCGATTTTACGCTTCCGAGATGCCAATTGCAGTGCTACAGCCACTACCATTTGTTATTGTCATCAGGAACTACGTAGCATATCATTTGTAGATTCCTGTTTCTCGCATTGGGCATTGGATCGAAGAATGTAGCTTGGAGGAGTTGAAGAGTTTGGTAGAGGGATTTGTTACATTAAGCACACTATCACTCACTTTGGTAGTTTATATGTGGTTTCACTTGTCGCTGATCAAAAGGGCCTTTTGTTTTTGTTTTTGTTTTTGTTTTTTTTAACCCGTTGGTTTGTCCAAAATGCTCCTTCCTAAGGCGAATTTTGTGGGAAAAATTTGAGCTTTATGTGTCGCTACTGCTATAGTTTTATGCTTGCTATCCCTTTTGCCAAAAGATTTGGACTTTACAAAAGCTTCGAGCCAAAACCTGTCCTGGTTTTTTTTTGTGTCAAACTAGGTCGCGGGTTTTGTCCTGATTAATCACTAGCTATAATGTGATTAAATATTCTGTTGCACACGATGTGAAATGTTCCTATCTTCTATGTTTATCTACGTTAAATTCTAAGTTCAGATTTACAAGTCATTAATCTGCGCTCCTTAATCTGTATGCTAATCTATGGAAACTTTACTTTTGAGCCATGTGAACCAAAAGCTAAGGATTAAACTTTGATTAGTTACATTATTTGCTACTTAGATCCAGATTACTTACTCTTCAAAATAGTATTAATTAATGGAAGAAGACAAGTACCTTAATGATCGATTTGCTCGAATGCATTTCTATGTGCTACTAATGTTGACATTTTCGTGGCCCAAGGCATTATACCATGGGGCACTTCATCCTGCTAAATTATGCTTGTGTAATAGGAATTGGCTTGTTTAGGCAAACAAGACGGCTTAACAGCTTGCAGGTAATTAACAAATAACCTAGATGATTGCTATAGTAGGCGACTGATATGGTTGCTTACCTTCTTTTTAACTGCTTAATCAAAGATGTCTTTGTGGTTTTATTGACTTATAATTAAGGTGGAGAAAAGAAATGCCATAATGAGTACCATAACAATTGTGCACAAATGCACTATCCGAGGTAAGTAGGGAGAACTTTTCTTTATATGAGATACTCCATGTCAAAAATAATAGTTGTTGTACATCTTATGCGTTAGGTCTTTTCCACATCTCGACACGTCACAGGATAATGTGTAATATATAGTTAGGTGGTAAATGATGCTAGTTTGACTATCTATGGTCCTGGTGCTCTTATGTTATTTTTTGTAAATTATGAATGGTGTTATATATCTGATGATTAAGATAGTTAATTATTTTGTTAGATGGACAAATTAATTGTTCCTAGGTGGTGGGAAGCCGACCATCGGCTGTTGGATTATAAAAAAAGTTAGCTATATCTGAACAATAATGTCATGTTCAATGATGGACTGCAGGAGTAGCATAAGAAGTTCTTACTACTGAATGAAAGTTATATACACTGTGGGTGACAATTTATGTACACTAAATTGTTTAGTAATCTTGGAAATTTTAATTTGATACAGACTAGAAGCTGATATCTGTCAGATAAATTGAAGTATGCTTAAATATGCATAAAGTAATCCTTTATTAAAGTTTAACAATATATGGAACAAAAAATTTAGGCTTTTTTTTTTAAAAAAACTCAGGAAATTTTTTTAATGCCTATTACCTTGTATTGGTGACATTATTTCTCTTAATTTGTGTCTCATAGTAAAAAAGACTTGTCCCTACTGAGACTAAATATAATATACCATTGCTTGGTAAATAGTAGCTCTCTAGTGGGTCCCAAAAAAACATGTATTATAGTATAGTATTTTATATCTTACAAGTTTGCGCTTCTCATATTTTAGATTTATGGATATGATACGGATGTAAATCTTCATTATACATTACTTTTCCTAGCAACTGTAAGAAAACTAGTACCAGATCTAGATTTATGCTGCATAATTAAATATAAATTCATATACAACAAAGCAGAGATATGAAAGGTGGATAATACGATTTTAAATGATCTATTTTCATTCCAACCTTCATGCATTTATAGCATATAAGAAAAAGATGACAATTTGTATACTACTTTTGTCATGTCTTCTTAACTTACTTATATGCATATGCATTTAGAATTTAGAAATTGTATTTTCTATTAGTATACATTCTTGGGATGATAATTTACAATTGCACGTGGAAGTCCTATGTGCGAAGTGTATTTTTAAGAATCAATTGTTTAATCTCATCATATTATATTGGTAGTATTGTTTTGATTAATCTGTGGATTGGCTTTACAGGTAACAAGAAAGACAAGTGGTGGTGACCTTGTGGAGCACCCCTTCCTATGGGCTTACTTATCTTTTTCTTCTTTTTTTACCCCCACTTTCTCTTGTCACCCAGATTAGTAGGCAGATTCATGCTGGTTGAACATACCAGTTCAATAAAGGAAAGCTGGGTCCTGCATATTCAGTTTATGGTGCACTGATGGAAGATTATATGATTGTTACTGTTGAGTATAAATATTAAAAACACTGCTCTAGTAGCTTAAGCTTTTGGAGAAAAATATTTGTCTCGTTTAATTTAACATGATATTAGCAGGAGGTCCTGAGTTTGAGTCCTGCCAGGCTCCTTGTATAATTAATTTTCTTCTATTTAATTCAAGTTCACGTCTTGAGCCTAGCAAAAGGTCTCGATCCTAGACATAAGGGGGAGCGTTGAAAATAAATATTAAAAACGCTGCTCTCTAGTAGCTTAAGCTTTTGGAGAAAAATTGTTGTTTCATTTAATTTAACAGTTAGGTCTCAACTACCAAAGGTATTTTAGTAAGCTTGAATTCATTAGTTTACAAGTGAAATTAATTTTCTTCACCTAAAGCTTATAATGATTTATCTTATTATTTTAATATATAACTATTATATAAACGAAGAAATATGTGCTCAAACTTTAAAGAAAATCAAGTGGGCCCGACAATTTAGCAAAAGGAGAGAAACAGAGTTTTGTCAAAGGTGTGTTTGTAGCATATATTATTCTCCTCCATGTTGTTCGCACTAATTGTACTTCCAGTAATACAATAATATTGTCGGCATAAGTTCGCACTAATTGTGCTTTCAGTAGTACAATAATATTGTCGGTATAAGCATTTTACTATTAAAATGCAGAGGAATTTTGTTTCAGATTTTTGGAATTGCAACTTCCTTTCATATTCATTTCATAGCTAGGGATACACCTTGGAGGTTGAAGTTTGAAGTATTTTCAGATTTATTTATTGTCTCAACTTCATTCTCTGTGTATCTCCAGTGGTTTTACTTCCCTAGATTTTTATTGTAAACACTCAATTTATGTCAGCTTATTCCAAACAAACCATGATTTCTTCTTCTTCTTTTTTTTGTTGGGAAAAGATAGCATGCTACCTGCTTCATTCATTAGAGCAATAAATTAAGCAACAAGGGTGAGGTAATAGGCCTCAGTAACCATGATTATTTTATTATTATTTATTTTCACTTTGGTTATGACTTGTGAATTTATGGATTAACAAATGGTAGATATGATAAATCTTTGCCTCTTATGTTCTGTTTAAGTTTTTGAGGTGGTGTAATTTACCTTAGAGTTGATTATGCTGCCCATTCTTTTGTACATGTCATGCTACATTTTCTATCTGTTTTATTTTACAAAATATTATTGAGATTTTTCTTTGAGGTAGCTAATTTTGGCATCGAGACAGCATTTTTTAGCGTCTCAAAAAAAAAAATCCTAGTTTTTTTTTAGGTAGATATGATTCTGATTTCTGAGTGACTTGCTAAGCACTTACCTTCCGCTGTATTCTGAATTTTGACTGCTCAGACAGATGGATTTAGTATATTGATGCATATTAATTACTCATGGTTGATTATATTATGGTTTTATTGTTATGTTTTCTTCTTATAAGACATGCCTAGGATTCAGCTAACATACATATTGCTCTTCATCAGCAAAGAAATAAATATTTGAGCACACTAAACTATTGTCATTTGCCTTAAAGTCAATGAATAAACTCCTTATATGATATTGATTAACAACTAATGTCAATGAGAAGTGGCATAATATATTCATTATTTACAAAAGTTGAAACATCTAAATTTTCTTCCATGTGAAGTGAAAATTTAAAGCCCACCAGAAATGCAAATCTGGTCATAAAAAAGAAAAGAAAAGAAAAAAGAATAAGTCCTTTCTGAAAGTCCAGGAAATTTGTGAAAAACCACCACTGCATTTTAAGATATTGATAATCTCCAAAATCGGATACCTAACCAGGTAAACCCGCGTTTGCTTAACAATTGGCATACATATTATAATTAGCAGAACTTGATGTTTAATAGCATAGTTTGTTAGAGTAATTTGGTGCACTAATTATTCGCTGACTTTATTAAAGTAATTTGGTGCATTAATTATTTGAAAGAATTTTTAGTCCTTAGAAGTTGTCCTTTGGGATATTATCTAGGGGTTAACAGCTTTTACGAGCCAGCCGGCGGATCAGAGCCAATCAGGATGGACCTTTACAAAACCCAGAATCAAGGAAAAAAATAATAATAACTAAAGGAATAGTCTCAGGTCAATCCCCTCTCTTTTATTCTTTTTTATGGTAGTAGATTAGAGGTTCTTGTATTCTCAACAACCAATGTGGAATTGCTGACATAAAACTCTCTGGCTTAGTTTATGTTATATCATATATACAGCTAAAAGGTAAGAAAATGTAAGGAATCTTATCTTAAAGACCTTTACATCATGCAGTGAACCGGCGAAGATATTGCCGACATCTTAGTTCATCTTCTTGGTTATTTTATTTGTTCGAGTCCTTTTGGAGCAATGGGAGAAGAAGAGGTCCTAAATCTTTATCACATTGTTGTACTCTAAATCATAGTCATTTGCAGTCTATTTGTTTTAAAAGCTCTGTATTTAGGGAATCTGTGTCTGTCACTTCCTACTAATATTGTGATCATCATCATGTGAAGAGTGTGGGGAACTTGTTTCATGATCCGAGAACTAATTTAACACAAATCTTACTTTCCAATGCTTTGGAATCCAAAAATTATAAAAGTGTTTTCATTAATTGTAATGAGCATTACAACAGATCGGTTTTCATTTTCTTGATTCTTCTTGCTGCATTAGTTACATCACTTTTTCCTTTAAAAGTTTGCATTAGTTACATCTTATTATGTACAAGGAGAAACTTACTAAACCGATAGTTTCTCGCTTTTGCAATACTTACATTTTTTTTTTCATGTTTTAATTGTAAAACACAGGGTAATTCCCTCTGCAGTTCATCGAAGGGATAAGAACATCTTATTTTTTCAAAAATGGGACTTCCTGTTCATGTTGATTGAATGGGACCGTGAATTTGTTCTCTTTTAAGTTTTACTTAGAATTATTCCTTTCTTCCTTCATAGTAAACCACAATAAGCATCACCATTGCTAATAGCTTCTTGCAACCACCAAGTATGTGATGATAATTTTTGAAGGCCAACTCTTATCTTTTGTTTCTGCTACTAATGATTGTACTAAAAAACAGGAGAAGAAGCCTAATTGAGGCTGTGAGCAGAAGCAATGGAACTATGGGTAGGTGAATAGAGCCTCCCCATGGGGAGACAAGCACCGTGATCGTCGGATATGCTACCCAATTTTTTCTCAAGTGCTGTAAGGAATTGCAGGACCCCTCCCCACGACATGCAGACCTCTCTCTCCGTGCTTGTTTTCTTTATTCCCAACAACAGAATTCCTCTACAAGTTCATTCTTTTTTCTTGATCGCCAGATCATGGACTTCTCACTCTTTCTATCCAATCCGCTCTTTACAGTTATTCCAGTTTCACGCTAATCATGAATGAGATCATATTCCAATCATTTAATCAACATCTAGGTAAGCGGGATTTGGGAATTAGTCATCATGTTATCTACCCACAAGAAGTTCTAAATTTAATTATTTCTGAATATTTTACTCATATCATTGCAGATACTCAGAGCCCAATGAGTTGTATTGCCAATTCAAACCTGCCGTGGACTCGAAATCTTTAATAGTGATGAATAAAGAATTCACAACTATTGTTGAGGTGAGTGCAAGTCAAACTTGCTAACTTTTGCCACATTGTCTAAGGAGATGCATATAAATACCCAACGAAGAGCTTGCCCATTGAATTATCAAGCTAGTACTCGACAACAACACTTCTTGAACCAAAGTTACCTCCCTCCAATCAATCCTTTCCAATGTCTTATGAAATGGAGCCTACAAAAGTGGTTTCAGATATCAATTGGAGCTCATACAATCCGTCAATGCAATCTGAGTCTGAAATGATGGCCGAACTGCTTGGCCCATTCCCTTTTCAATCTGAGCCAGATCACCTAGATTTGGGCTTCGGAGCCCCATCATTCTTCTTGTCTGATCATGCTACCAATTCATATTGTTGTTCTGAGAATTCCAACTCTAATGTGTACTATCTGTCTCAAGGAGAAGTTAGTAGTCTTAGTGCTAGTACTAGTAATAGTAGTTTCATTCTACCCTCTTCTGTTTATGAGAGCTATTATGTAAATGGCTCGAATGTGGCCCTCGGTATCAACACTTGCTCAGAACCAATAGATTTAAACCCATTTTTTGGTGAAGAATTCATTGAGCTCTCTGAACAGATGACTCAACCCAAAAGAAAGTTTCCTATTGTTGAGGAAGAGAACTTTGTCGATCACGGCGAATTTGACAGCACTGCTGCGAGCACTAAGAAGAAGGCTCGGGTTTCTGAGAAAGTAAGTATAAGGATATTCAACCTTATGTCTAATTGCTTTTAGGCCATTTAATACATTTTATGTCAATATTTAATGGTATGGTGAAAATGCAGGTTCAAAGGTGTGCAAAGAAGGGAGAGGTGAAGAGAACTGCCAACAGCATTCAAAGTGGAGATGATGGGGCTTTGCATGGGCAAAGCTGCAGTAGCTACAGCTCTGATAATGATTCAAATGCCTCTCAAGAGATGAATGTAGGTGGGAGCACAAATTCCTGCTCTAAAGGCTCTTCTGTCCTTAATTTGAGCGGCAAAACTAGGGCTAATCGTGGGTCCTCAACCGACCCTCAAAGCCTCTATGCAAGGGTACTGGTTTTTACCTCTATCACTTTAAAGTTAGATTTGCTAGCTCTTCAATTATCATGTTCTCAAGCTGTTATTATTTGAATGCAGAAAAGAAGGGAAAGAATCAATGAGAGGCTGAGAATATTGCAAAACCTTGTTCCTAATGGAACCAAAGTAAGCGTTTAAAGTTACCTTTTGGTGCAGTCAAAACTGTTTAACAAGAAATGTGGATGGCTAAAGGATGGTTTTGTCTTTACAGGTTGATCTCAGCACAATGCTCGAAGAAGCTGTCAATTATGTCAAGTTCTTGCAACTACAAATTAAGGTAAGAGTTTATTTCATACTCTTATGGGAAATTCTATGTGCATCTTAAGTTCATGAAGAGAGTGCAATACTGATATGAATATTATCTCTTTGTTTATTTTTAATACAGCTCTTGAGCTCGGATGAACTATGGATGTACGCTCCTATCGCTTACAATGGGATGAACATTGGGATCGATTTAAAAATCTCTCCATCTCAGCAATGAAGGTGAAATCTGTGTACTGAATGAAGGAAAAGGCAACGGGAGGAGCTCGCTTGTAAATAAGTCTTCTTACACATCACCTTAAGGAACAACTGCTTGAATGTAATGGGGTTATCATCAATAAGCCATTCTGGGCGGTAATCCTTAAGAATACATGATTCGGATCAAATTCTTTTCCTTTTACTTTTCCCAGAAAAGTTACAGAAGAGGACTGGTTAATCACCCATATAGATTTTGTATCAGATGAAGTCCTCAAATTTACAGATGAAACGTATGTAAGAAAGAAAGGCAGTTTGTAATAGGCCTCCTATATACCGAGATTACTGTAATTTCCTTGTCCAGTAAAATTTAGCATTTTGACTAACATTGCTTTTGTTATGCTACTTGTTTCACATGAAGGCAATGTGGCATACAATATATACATATAGTCCAATCTACAAGTTGGCATTACATGTCTTTGGAGATCATTAAAGCAAAGAGGAAAAATAGTTTGACATATGTGCTCAGTTAAATCCTGTAAAATTATATCTATGGCGCTTTGTTTTTTGTTTTTTTCCCCACTTTGTTCGAATTGTAATCTTCTCTGACAGATGAAAATGCTTTTTCTCTTCTCAATTCTGTGTATCGAATTTTCTCTTGCGACGACTTTTTGTGCCCAACTTATTTTCGATGACTTTTTCCTGAATCTCTTTCCTCGTGGGACATTTTAGAGCTTGTATTGAAAAATTAAAATGTGATGTACGTCGCACATATCATACCTGTTATTGGATAATGATGGAATATATATCCTACCTATAATTGGATAATAATGAAATATTCTATCTTGTTTTTGTTTTTTACTCTAGCCCTTAATCAATGGCTTTTTTTTTCTTTTTTTTTTTCCTCTCTTGCCACACCTAACCCATTTCTCTATGTTCATGTATAATTGTGTGAGCCTAAGCCATGCATGCTTGGGACGTGATTATATATTGACTATAGAGATTTGAACCAACTTTGGTTGTTTATTTATAAATTATCTTATGTCTTTTTTAAATTGAGAATGATTAGATTCGTTGCACGGACAAAAAAAAAAGAAAAAATATTTTCCACCAACCATCATGATTCTTGTGCAGTTATAAATTAAAGAAGCATAAGAAAATAATGGTAAAAATATTTGGAGAACCCCTCAACTATAGGACATTTTGAAATGGCTCCACCAACTTCATTTTTATTTTTTATTGATTCTTTAGAATCCAGCCATTTCAGTCAAATAAATCATGAATTTTATCAAATAATCTATGATTTTATCAAATTTAATGGTATTAATCATCTTTAGTGTATAAAATCAGAAGAATTAATGGCTAATAGCTAGTAAAACCATTATATTTAACAAAATTTTAACTTAACTAATTAGCAAGATTCAAATAAAAAAAAACTTGAAGGTAAAGGAGGTGCCAATAAAATAAAAAAAATCAAAGTCGAGACGCCTATTTCAAAATGGCATATAGTTGAGGGGGGCCTCCGTACATTTTTATCTTAAACTATTTGATGCTCTTTGGTTTAAGATAATTATCAATTTCCTCTTCATGATTTGTCACTGAAAGGCATAATTTTCTCTATTTATTCCTCACTCCTTCAAAAACAGAATATATACGAATAATATATGTTATTATTTTATTATTATTTCTCTATAAATTTTACCATTTGTGAACTTATACTCTGAAATTTTTGTATTTGTATTGCAATTAACACTCCCTCGGAGGATAAGCCATGCATGCTTTACTCGTGATTACATATATATTAAGTCATTAGCTTAAGATATGGGTGGCAACTTTATCTCCATATGTTGTAGTTTTATTTATGCGTTTGATAAAAAAAAGATTAGATTCGGAGCACAGAACACGATAAAGTTGTAGAATAATAATATGGTCCTATGTTTACATAAGATATATAAAATATAGTTTAAAGATAAAATATCAAATCAGAGTGGCGCAGCGGAAGCGTGGTGGGCCCATAACCCACAGGTCCCAGGATCGAAACCTGGCTCTGATATCAAAGATGGCTTCCGACATTTTTTTTTTTCTAGACTTATTTATGATCTCCGACATTACTTTTTTGTAAACTAATTTATGATCCTTATTCAGACATTACTTTTTTCTTTTCTAAACCAATTTATGATCCTTGTGTAAAGAAAAGAGTGGCTTCCGACATTACTGTTAAAACCAATTTATGATCCTTCTATAAAGAAACAGAGCAAATTGATCCTTATTAAAGAAACAAAGTTTTTACTAATTTATGAACCTATATTATATTCAGATTTAAAAAGCAATTTATGATCCTTATATTCATATTCAAAAAATCAATATGCGATCCTCATGTAAAAAAACAAAGTTCTTACTAGTTTATGAACCTATATCATATTCAGATTTTAAAACAATTTATGATCCTTATATTCATATTCTACACATATAGTTCTAAAGAAACAAAGATTTTACTAATTTATGATCCTATATATTATATGCAGATTTTACACATACTTATAATAATGAGTCCAACATTTCTTGTGCAACACAGATAGTTAAAAGCATTCCAAAAGCATACAAAAGCTCATATGTCCAGTGGACGAAATAAGCATAAAGTGCACACCAGCAAAAGCAAAGATACTCTCCGTAGCATCAAAGTTCCCGCCATCCAATCATGCGATCAGAAACCTACATTGGTCATAACCTGCGTGAAAACACAGTGAATCAATTAAAGTAGCCGTAAAAGATCAAGAACAGATCAAAGCTATCATGAACTCTTGCTGAAAACAATTTCTGATATCTTTAAGCTGCAGCTTTAGATGAAATATACATCTGTGGACCTTCAAAGATGAGCTATATAGATGACTAAGAATGTCAAAAACTAGTGCTCATTTTGTTTTCTGAAATCAAAGTGCTTTCGAAATGTCGCAGACATATAAATCTCTTAATCAGATGCATGCTGAAAAGAAAGATTTTTTTTGTTTTTTGAGACAACACTTGTTTTAGTAAGACTACTAACACAAATCTGGTATGAAGTATCACTGAGGATATGTCTATTTGCAAACTGTAATTTTCAACATGTATTGTATACGGACAAAACGATGTAGTTTCACATAAACTACGCGAACCCAAACCATACGCACACATGCATATTTCGAATATGGATAAGGGTAAAGATATAAATACGGAAGCATTTAACCGGTTAAGTATAGAACAGGAAAAAGCTGCAGTAACGCTATGGTTTACAACCGCAGAATCCAAGAGTGAAAGTAAGAGAAGATAATGTCCAGTACCTGGATCGGTAGTGACGAGTATTGCGGTCCCGTCGAAGCTGCAGCTACCTCCTTTATATTTTGCCATCTGCCAATAACTATTGAAAGCATAGGAAGCATGGGCAGCGACCGTATTAGGATAATAACAGTGCCCACCCCGCCTAATCTCCTCGCAGTCGGCCCCGCCCTCCCCGCAAGCATAGTCCATTGCCTCTTGCAACTTGTCGGTCGGTACAGTTGGCTTAGCCACGCACCACAGTCTCATTTTGCGCGCTTCCCCGTTATGAGGACACAGTGATGGCGATGGTGGGAACGCAGACGCAGTTGGGGGTTTTACGGGGGGGTTTGTTCGGTGCATATGAGGTGTTCGACGTGGATTGTGAACCAAAGCAGGGGGTATTGCAGGGGAAATGAGTCGGGGAAGAGGAGGTATTGCAGGGGAAATGAATGGGGGAGGAGGAGGTATTGCAGGGGAAATGAGTCGGGGAAGAGGAGGTATTGCAGGGGAAATGAATGGGGGAGGAGGAGGTATTGCAGGGGAAATGAATGAGGGAGGAGGAGGTATTGCAGGGGAAATGAAAGGGGAAGGAGTTGGGCCTAAAGGGATTTCCGACGGAGAGGCGCTGGGCACGAAGGAGAAGGAAGAATCGGGCACCGGCGCAAATTGGATCGGCAAGGGGCTTTTACGATTGATAGGGTTTGAGGGGAAGTTCAAAGAAGATAACAACACTCTCTTGTTGGGTTTCGCTTCTCTCATTTGCGTAGTGTCTCTAACAAAAGCACTCTGCGGTGTGTCAATTTGATGAGCCAAGTCGGAATCTTGTAGAAACCTCAGAAGAGGGTGCAGTACATCTCGAATGCTAACACTTCGGCGAAAGCAATCGGAGGATACGGAAACACGAACTTCAATGTTTTGCACTAACCCCCATCTCACAAGGGAAAAGTAGAGATTTTTAAGTGAGGGCAAAACCAATCCCCATTGGTGCTCATGGTTCCCGTTGCAGAGAACACCTTTACCCACTACAATGGTGGGAATTGTAGGGGAGTGGAGGAGGGGGACTACATGGGTTTTGAGCCAGTTTTCGGCTCCCGACACGCTTGAGGACACTACAAAAAGCTCTGATTCATTGAGAATGGCGGTAATGGGAAGTGGGTATTTTGCGTGGGGAGGAGGAGATTCATGAAATAGGGTTTGTTCATGGGGGTTTACAAGCTTAGTAACCTCTTCACCTGCATCTTTAACACAAAAGAGGTAACATTACAGGAATGTGAGAGACATGCATTACTAGGGATGTAGAGGGTTTGGGAAGCTTACCAGTGAGGGTTAAGAGAGGCGCGAGAGAGAAGAGGAGGTAGAGGTAGGAGAACTCCATTAGAGGCATCTTCCTCTTCTTCTTCTTCTTCTTCTTCTTCTTCTTCTTGAGGAATTGGGTGTGGGAAGGGAAAGTAATTAGGATGGTATGAGTAAAGCTCAAAGTGGGTTTAATAGCATGTGGGGAAAAGTGTTGGCGGGAAAAAGAGGGAGTAGGGAAACGGGGATGAAGAAGAATTGGGCCGGAATCTAATTGGGCTTCTTTGTTTGAAGCCCAATTAACTCAAACTCAACTTAGTATTTTAAAGACGACCCGGCCCAATTATGATTAGCAACTCTATTTGGTAACGTATTAGACGCCGTTCGATCGCCATTGTTCCTGTTCCACGACCGTCCGATCCGAGCTCCTTAAAACCTAGACCTTCTGCCTCCTCCTCCGTCGTCGTCGTCGTCGTCATCGTCGTCCTCCATTGCTTGAGAGAGAGAGAGAGAGAGAGAGAGAGAGAGAGGAGAGCCATGGCGTCGTGCGGGGGCACGTGCGACTCCAACTGCAGCTCGAAGGAGGAGGAGGAGGATGAGGAGGAGACGCGGGAGAGGGTCGGACGCGTCTCCCTCGCCGCGGCCTCCTCCGCCGCGAACGCGGCGCGGTGCTTGAAGTGCGGCGATGGGGACGCGCGGGAGGGTTGCAACGGGGCTTGCGCTGCGTGCTTCCGCGCTTACCTCTTCGGCAAGTTTAAGCTCGCCGTCACCTCCAACGCCATGATCGCGCCCACCGATAACCTTCTCGTCGCCTTCTCCGGAGGCCCCGCTTCTAGGTACTCATCCCCCCTTACTTTTCTGCTAATTTGGGTTAACTTTTTCCGAGTTAAACTTTTATTTCAAATATTTACTTTAAATCAATTGGTATCGTCGTCGTTTGCTCTCTAATTTGTGCGTTTTTGCGTGCAAAACTGATACGATGATTATGGGCATTATAGAAGATTCATCTGCAGAGACCTATAGTCAAAAAAATGTAAGAAAAAAGAGAATGGCGAATCACTATAATGACTTTACTTATTCGAATCTATCGTTACTGATGAAAAATGTATTTTTTTTTTTAAATATATGAGCAATATAACACCATAGAAGTGATTGTACTCTACTTTACCAACTACTCTTGCTAGATAATTTTTTATCTTTCGTATAACCAATATAATTATATGTGTAAGTTGAAAAGCTGTCGTTTTGATACATCATAAACAGAAAAATAAAAGTATGAAGAAGAACTCAGCAATCAAATCAAAAAATATCGAAATCAAGTGCAATTGATTGAAAAGATGCATAAAGCAACTAAAATTGATGTTCTACTCGGCACCATCGTTTCGTACAGTTTTGTATCTGGATCACCCTACAAGTAACAGTCTTTTCATATCGGTCAGGCAGTGTCAGTGCATTTTGCATGTTTTTTTATCAGTAAGGCTAGCTCTATATATAGTAAACAGTTATCTGTCGACCACCCCTTATTTGATGATTTTGTTCTCCTTTTGCAATTAAGTACCAAAATGGTTATATTTACTTAGTTCAACGTATTAAACATGGGCTGCATCTGCCAGATTGCAAGTTACTATACTAGTTTATTTTCTATTCCTCTAAGATAAACTTAATGTGCATAAATCTGTTACTTACTGAGAAATTATACGTTACAGAGTAGCTCTACAGTTCATTCATGAGATGCAGTCCAAATTAGTGAAGAGTTGGGATGCTAGCAACTCACAAGCTTTACCAGTTTTTGGTGTTGGTGTTGCTTTTATTGATGAGAGTGTTTTCTCTCTCAAGCAGTCACACGAAATTGAAAAGGCAATTGAAGATGTTCGGTTGATTGTGTCAAGTATTTCATCCGTCTATAAGGGTATTCATATTAAACCCATTGAGTATATTTGTTTCTCGGATTCAAAGGATGGACGAAGCAGATTGAATGAGTTACTGGATATGATTACTGATAACACTGGGAAAGAAGATTTTCTGCAATATTTGCGCATGCTTTCTTTACAAAAGGTCCTCTACCTCTCACTGATCTTATTTATCGATAGGAAAAGGGTGCCGTTCTCTCTTCTCACTCTGTACTGTCTTAGATGCCCTCCAGATTGCTCTTGAAAATGGATATAGCAAGCTAATACTGGGATCATGCTCTTCAGCAATAGCATGCCATGTAATTTCTGCAACCGTGAAGGTTTGTTACGATATTTGCTCCACTCTAGTTATCACATTATTTGACCTTCAACTAATTGCTTGTTTAGTTAAAATAGTTAGGCTGGAGCTTTTGAAGTTGTTTGAGTGGGGCAGTTTGAAGGAGCACTAATAGTTTTTCCTATTAAAATCTTCTCTGTGGCTTCAAATTGGAGCCTTTGCTCTTAGGGACCCAAAGCTCATTTTAGCTTTCCGCCACAGTAGAAGTTTTAGAGCTGTGGTTTTAGCTAAATGCCTAGTTTTTGGAAATTTCTAAAATTTGGCGTACAGAAGCTATTCGGAAGCTAAGCTAAATAGGCACTTATATATGATGGAAAATCACTTAAACTAATTGTTATTTTCGACAGGGTCAAGGTTATTCTTTACCTGCTGATGTGCAGTATGTTGACACGAGGTGGGAAGTCCCAGTGGTTCTTCCACTTCGCGACTGTCTTGCGCAAGAGCTCAGCCTGCTCTGTCATCTTGACAGGTAAGATTTTTTTTTTTCCCCTTCCCCTGCAACAAAAAAAAAATGCTTTTATATTTACTTTTTTCCTGACCTATTGATTGCTTAGTTTGAAGACTCAGCAGCTGCTTGATAGGCCTTCTTCTGGCATTAATGGTTTAGTTTCATCATTTGTTACTCGATTGCGGGTAAGACCTTGTTTAGTAATTTTCTCTCATTGCAAATTTTGTAGCTATTTAGGGGTGCTTATACATATGCTTATTTAGCTGCTCGTTTATTTATTGGCAGGAAGAGAATCCTTCTAGAGAGCGCACTATAGTTAGAACAGCAGAAAAGCTTAAGCCTTTTTGTTTCAATAAGTTCTCAGCAAAAGGTTATCACGATTTCCTGCCTTCACGATTACGACCCAAGTTCCAGAATGTGGACGACAGTGATTCTGTTTTATCTGAGGTTCTTTGCCCAATTTGCGGGAGCCCGCTTAGTGACATAGAACTCCACAATATGAGGAGTACTGAGGGCGAGGCTCGAACAAGAGCTGAAATATTTTTTGCTCGTTGTTGTCAAAGCTGTTGCTTCCAGATTTTGCCAAATGGGGCTGCTGCTTATGAAAAGTTCTTTTCACTACTACCCGAGTCAATGATGAGAGTGAAGGGCAGTATGTTTGCCAATCAAAATCAGTTAAGGTGAGCAGTGAGCTGCAATTGTCTGCATCTAAATATGTTTCAGTCTTGTATCGTACATTGTCTGTGTCTTAATTTGTTTCAGCCGGTTAAAGTGTGCTCTGATTGTCTGCGTCTTAGCATGCTTCATTTTAGTAACTTTTCATCCTTTTTTGTCTTTAGAGAGGAAATCAAAGATTACCTGCTTGACGACCAAGATGATGATACCTGACTCTATATTCATGGTAAGCTGTATATCTTTTGGATTTGTCACTTGCTGCTCTGATCTATCATGATAAGTGCAATATAGCGTTTCATGTTATCATCCTCTTCTAACTACCTATGATATTTATAATGACATTTTCTCCTTATATTTTGTTTGCAGCACAGAAAAACCAAAAGGGATAAACGCATGAGTTGGGTCTTCATGCTGCAATACAGATTAAGCAATCCAACATATGCTCATACTGTTGATATGTACGCCTAGGAATTTATGGAACAATCAGATTCCTTCTTGAGGATTAAAGATAAGATGCTAGTTCCAGGGGCCTTTACTGATAGAAGAAGGGAAACCCACAAGATAGGTAATTGCAGTCGTATTGTTTACCAAAGTGTTATCTCTCTCCTCTTTTCCTGGAAGAAGTTGTTGCTACACTACAATGAGAAAATGCGTTAATTATTTCACAGAACCTCGTATTGCTGTCATGTTGTTTGTTGTTTAGGACTTCGGGCTTGGACCAACTAGTGATTTAACTTCCTTTTTAACTAACTTGATTTATCTCTAGGATTTGCCTTATTGAGTAATATTCTTATTGAAGATCAAAGTATCATTACATCTGATACAGAAACTTGTAAACACAAACCGACTACACTTAACTTAGAAGGGGGAGAGCAAACCATATTGCCCGGTCGTTATTAATTGTAAGTATTCCTTATCTAAAGCCTCGCGGGTACTAAATTTTAATCTTCCACCATACTTAAATCTTACTCTCCGAGGTCAAAAGCAGACACGGCAAAGCTATCAGACAGCCCCGTGCCGGTCTTGAAGGTAATTTTTCCTCTAGAAGGGTCTGCGATGTAAACTTCCACCACAGTGAGCCACAGCAGGAGCTCCTTCGTCTTTACCCCCGTTATCTTCTTCAGCTTGCCCATCTCCACAAAGGCCGTTACCTCGGTGGCGTACGATACCACCTGCTTTATCTTCTTGAAGGTGTGTTCCTTCTTCTTCTTTTGAATGAGCCACACAAACCCAGCCTCACGGTTGTAACCAAACTCCTCCATGTTCTCTTGAGGGAACAGTCCCTTTGGGAGGTCGAGCTCTTCCAGCATCTCGACGGTCTTCTTCTTGCAGAGGGCATCACCACGGACGACCTCGGCGCCCTCTCGGTAAGTCTCAATGGTTTGTGATGCCATTTTCTTTTGGCTGTTTTTTGTGTTAGAGGTGGAAGGGAGTGGTAGATTTAAGTAAAAGAAGATAGAAGGCTAAGAGTAGTGGGTTGTGTGAGACTTTGGGAGGAGAAGAGAGTATTTATAGATAGAGTAGTAGCGTATTAGCCATGGCCAAAGGAGTAATCTCATATTTTAGGTCAAATTATTGCTTTCAACTAAATTCTTAGGTGGAGTTGGTCTTTGGTCACATATTATAACCTGTTGATAACTACTATGTATGCGTCTAACTAAGAAGGGAAAAATGAATAGAAATGGTCATATAACGGTTTTCATTCATTAATTATTTGGAGAACAAAAACAAAAGTCACAAACATAGTCAAACTAAACCGGCCGAGTAAAGGACACGGAGTTTGAAAGTTTGAGTATTGGGAGTATTTAGTTTCAATCAGGAAGGAGCATTGGAACCATCAATTTGGGTTGTTTACGTTACTTGATAACTTGGATCCTCCGTCAATAGGTAGTAGTAATTGAATAATGATTGTTGATGATAAATTTGAGCTTCCATTTTAGAAAATTGACAAATAAATATTGGAACTTTTTTTTTTTTTTGGAGGGGGTTTTTTCATATTCACTATTGGGGTTAGATTTTGCAGTGTTTTTATACAAAAAAAAAGGATGGTTTTGTAGTGTTTTGTATAGACACTCTTCTATGTGGCCTTATGCTCATCTCATCTTCTTCCAGTAAGTACAGGGGTGGTCTTTTTAGTTTTTGGTTTTTTCTTTTTGTTTTGTAATTTTTTGGGGAGGATGCTCGTGGGCCACGTGGTACGCTCCTAACAATCCTATTGGAAGTGGGAGCCCAGCCCAGGCCCACCAGCCCTGGCGTGGAGGGTACGTACCTACTGCCCTCTTCCCAGAAAAAATATTTCATATTTGTAAAACAGAAGAAAAGATTAACTTTTACAGATACAAATTTGGATTTAAACGTAGTAGTAGATTTGAACAAATGTATCAAATCTTCATCATTTCCACTGAGAGTATGGAGCTGTGGAGCTGAGCTTGTTTATTCCGGTCTAGAACAAATATATCAAATCCTCATAATTTTGCCAAACCATTTTTGTCATTTTTGTGAGCCACCATACTAAATAGGGGCAGAATCTGGGCCGGCCCTAATTAAGGCCCACTGGGCTGGGCCTCGGTGCATCTGCTATGCCGTTGTAGATAACTAACCAGAGCACTTATATTTTCTAATTACTATATTGCTGGTGCTAAATAAAAAGAAATGTGCTAAACAACATGCTCATGTGTCATGCATGAATTATTTTGTTCAGTATATTTTTCGTTTTCGTGAGGAGGATCATGCAGTAAAGGAATAGTATGATGTATGATTAGATGCCTAGAATGAAATATTATATTCGGTCTGTAGATCATTCTTTTTAAATAAGGTTCATATGTTTATGAGTGAAAGCCCAGCTCTTTGTAGGAGAGTTAAAAGACAACTTTAGATTGCAATCGTAAAAGAAAATTTATATGACATTTGAGACAATGTCGGCATATATATTTTTATTTATTTAAAAAATTATAGTATTTAATAGATGAGAAGTATGATGTAGTGTTTATGAGGTATATATCTATATTCGGTATTCAAATTATTATTATTTTTTGCTTTTCTCCCGAAATGAGATAAATCAATCAGGTTGTTGAGAGTGAAATAGTTATCGAACTATCCAGTGTAGAGACATATTGTAGTGTCCCTCTCCGAGAAAGCTGCAGCAATGGTTTTTGGGGGAGCATGGAAAGGCCTCTTTCCGTTTCGTGAAAGTAAGGCAATTTGTGCGAACTCGGCGGGGACCATAAAAAACCGGTGAGGAGGGGGCCGGGGTGGAAAAATTTTAGAATGCACCGGGTATATTTGATGACGTGGCGTAACAAACTAATCAAAAATTTCCTTTTAGAGATATATGTTCCATCGTGATTATAAAAAAATATTTATATTGTACTTTTTTTTTTAAATAAGAGATGTGATTGGTTTGTTATTGATGACGTGGTGTAAGTGGGATACTGTAGACTTTCTCGTCGGGGTGGGGGGTTCGACCTGACGAGACAACGTGCGCGGAGGGGCGAGCCGAAAGCGGAGCCGCATTGGACCATTCGCCCGCGCCCATGTGCACGCGCTCGGCTCGGCTCGCGCACCCTGGTCAAACCTAGGGAACCCACCCCCTCCCCACCCCCGCGCACTGGACCACACTCTCTCTCTCTCTCTCTCTCTTTTTCTACTTCTTCATTGCTTGAGGTCCCTCTGCCTTTTGAAGCGGATAAAACAAAATTTCCATGTTATTCATAAGTCCCTTTCAAGTCCCTCTACTATCTCGATATTGAGACTTCGTCCCTGCAGTTCGGATAATAATTTATTTGATTTGATATGAAATTCTTTTTGTATATTTGAAAATCAGGAGTTGCATATTTTGCTCATTAAAAGTTTTTGGTATCTCTGATTTCACCAACCACAAAAATTGAATATAATATCAATTCTATAAGTTTTTTTTAGATAAGTTAAGAAAATATGTCAAATGAAATATTCGTGCATCCAAATCGGGTCAAAGTTTTTTACTTAAACATTTTGATCTTTAAGCTTATAGCGTGTCGTGCTTTTCGTGATAAGATTTTTCGACCTCTATTGATGTGAATTAGAAAACCACTATCCTTTTTTTTAAAAAAGAAGGTTCTTTTACAACTTTCTGTGAAATTTAACTTCTGGGTTATTCCAGTTTGATCAAGCCAGAAATAAAAAGATTATGTTATGATGATTTTTGGAACTGCTAGGACTAAAATGCAATGCAAGGTATATGAATGTTTAGGGAAGTTTAAAAAGTGAACAGGTGCAGGGGTCAAGTAGCATTATTTGTGTAGTCCAGGGAGTGTCCATAAATTTTTACCATATAAAAGCCTTGTTGACGCTATCGGATGATTTATATAGATGCTTCACAAAAGGCTGGTCATTTTGTCCCCCAATGCAGCACTATCTTTGCCAAGGATATGCCATAGCAATTTGAAATCATTTCGTCATCCTGACCTGAGCTACGTGGCTTTTGGAAAAACTTCTCCTGCAACAAAACATATATAATTCGGATATTTGACAAATAGTTAGGATTGTCAATGAATATGGATTTTCAAACTCAAAACCCAGTCCCAACAAAGTCCAATGAACTAGGTCCATGTTAAAATCTGGTCTCATTAAGTTTAAGTATATATATAGGTGTAATAATATCTAGTATTACTTGACACTTGTATGTATGGGCTTCAATTGGACTATGACTTGTGGGCATGGTATTCCTATTCCTATAAATATATAAACCTGGTTGCTTGAATGGAACAAGCAAAGGGCCGATGTGTCTCCAACTGCAAGTGGGCATTGAAACAGTGACCCTTCTTTTCTGAGTGTGGAGGACCCATTGACACCGACCAATCACACATATAAGTTGTACCCCACCTTGGGACTTGGGAGTCCCCCTTCATTGTTGTGGGGGTTGATGAGGAGAACTATTACTGCATGCACCAAGTTCCATACACCAGGGGTTCTTCGGAACTCTAACTTAGAGTTTTCAAGAATCTAAATTCAAATTATTTATTACATTAAGATTGATTTTCAATTGTTTTCTATTAGATCCATCTTTTTTATATAAAAATGATATATTGGAGCTACTTCTTTGTTCCTCTCATATTATAATAACATTAAGATTGGTTTTACATTAAGATTGCCGTTAACTTTTTACGACTATATGATGTGTAGATAATATATATATTTTTAAAGCTCATGTGTTTAGAGGTTATGAATCATAAACATCTAAAGTTATTAGAGTTTGAGATTTGGGAACCCTGAGGTATAAGACAAGAGAGAGGGATGGTTCATTGCCTTCTCCTTCCTTGTTTACAAACATTTAAGAAGGGGAATGGTAGATAGATGGAAGTTAAATGAGAAAGAGAAGGAAACAATGTTGTGGGCTTGGGATTCTGACATTTTCCACATGGTTTTGACAATACACATTCAACATTTGCATTCCCTTTATTTCTCTCTTTCTATTTCCAATGCTGCTTCTCTCCAATGTTTCAAACTTGCAAGCTAGTTTCCGATACATATATATGCCTGCAGGGTTAGGTCTCTTCAAATTCAAAGATCTAGTGAGTTTTGAGTAGTGCTTTTAAAAGAAGCATTACGTTAAACAAGTAAATTAAAGTTTTCAGAATGGTATAGTACGTCAAAAGATGATTTCGGGATAAGAAAATTACATAATTGTATTGTTGATCCGTTAGGGCTCGAGCCTGCCTGATAGAGACAAGCCCAGGTCCATCTGTCATTGGCTTTATTAAGTTCAACGAGACCTATAGTGAGATTAATTTATATATACATATAGGCTTGGTTCAAAATTTCTATAGGTTCGGTAGAGAGCTTTTTGAAACGTAAGGATGAAGCTGTGTTGGGTATTAGAAAAGCATACACCCTAAATTATGCAGCTGTGTGTTCACAGTCCAACATTGGCACCCATTGTCATTTGTGTGGGGACGTTGTTACTCCTTTTTATACTTTTCCAACGCTCCCATCATTGAAATATATAACTTGATTAACACTGATAGTGACTTAACACCATTTCTAAGGAATTTAAACGGTTGTTTTATGATCATCTGATCATATACACGGATAAAAAAAAGAAAAATTCAAAAACCAGTAAACCAATTATAACACTATTTATCACTATTGAGAAAGAAAAGAAAAGATTGGTCAACTAGGCCACGTAAGAGAAATCAGGTTTTAGTAGCTATGAAACCTTATTTTTAATATTGTTAGTACAAGACAAATTCCATTAAGTGTCCCCTTTATTATAGTGACAATACTTTATTAGATAAGTATCTCTCGCGGCTAAACCGTAAACTTCTCATGCATGACAAGTGTCCTTTCTCAGTGCTTATAATACATACACCATCAAATGTATGCGTTGAATGTTCGAATCAAAAATAATCATTGGGCCAGCATAGTAATTTTTATCTGCATTATCGTTCCTAAGATTAAAGTGTAATTTTTATCAGGAATGGAGCGATCTTTAGAACGACCCAGCCAGATCCTATCCGTGTAATTTACAAGATTAAACAGCTGACGATCCTGTGGGAAAAACTTCGCCCAGCAGAGAGACATTGCTAGTTGTTTTTTTTTTTTTTTGGCTATCGGCCCTTTCATTTTCGTCACCACTGAGGCCTTCGTTGCCCCACCCATGTAGCTAAGTTCACCTTCTAAATGAATGAAACAGATAGCGTGCTACTTTTTTCTCAAAAAAAAAATTAAAGGGTCCTCTGAATAGCATTAGTACGAGAAACATGATATTATTTACTGTAACAGATATAGAAGTATCATATTAGATCTTCTAATTTTGAGACTCGAAATTTTATTTATACTTTCTTAACAGTATTTTTTTTTTTTTTTCCTCTCATTCGACAAACATTCCATACAAAATTATTGCTGTTGAATACAGAAACAAAAGCAGCTTCAAACATACCTTAATAAGAGGAGAGAGCTCTGAGCCTACCCCCTCTCTCTATCTCTCTGTCTCTCTCTCTCTCCAACGGCTGGGGCCAAACTCAGCCAAAAAACTCTCCTTCCCCGCTATATCTGCGCCTCCCTGGCCCGTAATCTTCGTACCCATCCAAATCCCATTTCCTTTTCCTTCTTTTTTTTATTTTTCTCTGTTTTTCATACTTGGGTTTTTTTTCTCCACACGTATCGAACTCCCCTTTCCCTTCACTTCCACCAAGCATTAGCATCAGCACCGCTAGTAGTAACATTGATACTACTATTAGAACAAGAATATAACCACAACAACAACAACAAAGGGGAGAGAGAGAGAGAGAGAGAGAGAAAGAAAAAAGAAAAAAAAAATCCCAATGGAGGCCTCGGGTTGCTCTGTTTCCATCTCCACCCTCATCTGTGAAGAACACGGCGCCGATTTGGAAGCCGATGACGACTCCAACGAAGACCGCGAGCTCTTCCTTCTATTAAAAGAGCAACCTTTATCCCAAAACGATGAGGAGTACGTAGAGAAGTTGATCTCCAAAGAGACCAACTTTAACATCGCAAGCCACTGCTGTTCACCCTCTTCTTGTGATGAAGCCCCTACGATGCTATCCCAGGATTGGTTCGTAGCATCACGCATCGATTCCATCCGATGGATTCTAAGAGTGAGTCCCCTCAAAATCCAATCTTTTTGAGGTTTAAAAACCCAATCTTTAGTGCCCAATACTTGTTTTTATGAGTTTGTGCTTATCTCGGTTTCATTTAGACAAGGGCCTGCTTTGGATTCAGCTACAAAACTGCTTATTTAGCAATCAGTTTCTTCGATCGCTTCTGTCTCCGGCGAACCATTGAAGTAAGCTGAACGATGAAGCTCTTCTTTTTAGTTGTTCAGTTCCATCTCTTTTATTGGATCCTTTGCCCTTTGATTGATAACTTTACTAATTGTTATTGATTAGAAGGAGAAATCATGGGCTATTGGATTGTTGTCGATCGCGTGCTTGTCGTTGGCGGCGAAGATCGAAGAGGAAAGGGCCCCCTTACTTTCGGAGTATCGGATAGAAGAGCATGTGTTTAGGAGCAATGCAATATTAAGAATGGAGCTTCTTGTGTTGAGCACATTGGAATGGCGCGCGATCGCGGTTACTCCGTTCGATTATCTGAGCTACTTCGTGAATAAGTTTCAATGCAGAGACGGATCAAAGCATTCGATCCATGAAGCCGTTGGATTCATTTTTGCACTAATTGAAGGTTGGCCACAAGCAATGAGCATATAATGTTTCCTTTCCTTGCTTTTTACCTTTTTGTGTTGGAAGGAAAAAAAAGGAAAAAAAAAAACTTCTTTTCTGATTCTGATAAGAGATATTTTTATTGAATTAGTGGATTGCTTTAGTGTGGTATTTATATATGTTTTTTGTCATATTGTTGTGCTGTGATTGCAGTGATTAGTATACTGGATTATAGGCCCTCCACTATAGCTGCAGCTGCCATATTAGCTGCATCCAATGAAGGATTGACAAAGGAATTAGTGGAATCTAAGATGGCCACTCTCTCTCTATGTGGGTCCTTAGACAAGGTAACTCATTTCATTTGTGACTATTTCATTTTCTGTCTTTTACTGAAGAGTGCAGACTCAAATTGTGAGGGAAAGGTTAATAGGCAGTAAAAGATGATGATTTTTTCACTGTTAAGTGAGAAGTAAATAATTTTTCATTTCAGGACCATGTGTATGCTTGCTATAATGCAATGAATCAGGAGTCAAAGAAGAAGCACAAGGAATCAAGGAGATTGGATTCTTCAGACTTGTCAGAAAATTGCACAAGTGTTACTGATGTAATTGATCTGACAGATACTGCTTCTTTCACCTCCACAAGCAATAAGAGGAGAAGGCTACAATTACCCAATATTAATTGATTGAGGTCCATTGGTTTGATTTGGTTTTCCTATTTTACTAAAAACCTCTGTTAAATACCCATTCCCTCTTCTTCTTTTTTTCCCTATATTTTCTGACCAAATTACTGGTTTGGGGCTTTTTTTATTTTCCCTTCATTTTAATTGAGTGCACTGTGAAAATTGTGTTTGGCTTTGAACTGTTGAGAAGACACTGGAAAGGAGGAAAGGTTAAAGGGTGAAACTTTACTCATAGTAAAAAAGTTGACTGCAACACAAAAAAGCTCATAGGAGGGGGGCCCTCAAGAGGCCAATGAAGAAGACTCTTCTGTGTACAGTGTTGAAAACTTGCCTCTTTTGGGTTCAAAATTCATTCATGGATAGTCACCTAATATCCATTTTTGTCTATTGTGGGTGTGGGTCTCTTATTGGGGTCATTGGAGAATGGAGATTGCTAGTCTTTGATGTGAGAGCTTTTATTGCAGTCCTGTAGCTTATCCATTTTCAGAGGTGCTCTTTCTCTGAGCACTTAAGGAAAAGGCTGTAAAGCAGTGAGATTGTGGGTGATTCAGTACATTTGTGTTTGCTTGCATTGGCCTGGTTTTAAAGAGGTGAGTGGATGTAATTGGATTGGTTTGATTTTTTTTTTTTTTTTCAGAAATGGAAGTTGATGATTGTGTTTTGTGCCTACTTTTTATCATGTCATCAATTCATTGTGAGCCTCTCTGCTTTTAGTTTTCGCTCATGTTGAGCTCACTGTTTGTTCCTGTTAAATGAACTAACTTGAGTATTTCATGTTTCATTAAGGAAAAACTTCACATGCTAAACCTTTATCTGTTAAAGTAACTATGTCTAGAACGAAGTTCATAATATCCGAAATAACGAGTCATAGAGATTCCAGTAGAGTGCATTATGAGATTGAATTATGAACATTGTGTGTAGCTTGCTTAGTTGATCAAAATATTAACTGTATAAAAATAGCACACTAGCAGAAAAGCTTTATTTTTTATTAGTAAGGTGTACTTGAGCGCGCAAAGCGCAATAGATTAGTAAATGAATCTTTTTGGACATGCTATAATTAAATGAATCTTAACCAACGAGTTCTTGTACTATGTCCATATGATACACAACTATAATAAGCTATAAGAGCCCACTAGCTAGCTCTCTAGCTCACACCCAAAATAAATAAAACAAATAAAAGGCTACTTAGATTGCTAGAAAAGAAGGATAAGACATCCTTAAATAGCTTGCAATTTAGCAGGTTTTATCAATGCAGATACTGTTTGAACACTCAGCTCAGATTGTGTCTTCAACTTGGCTTACAAGGGGTACAAATTCTAGTAGGTCACTGGCACAGAAAATGCCAAGGATTCTCTGCTCCATGAGAGCCTGCGAGGATCTGTTGTTATGTGAAAGAAGAAGCTGTATGCAAGCCCTGCAGAAGCCAAACAAAGTTGGTATTGAATCATATCATCACCTTTCATTTCTGATCAGATGGCTGTGATTGATTAAACCAACAAATGTTTAGAAAAAAAAAAAAATATTCTGAAACTATCCTTCCCCCTTCTCTGTGCAGTCAAAAACAAACTCAGAGACAAGGTTTGGTAAATTTGTAGGTTCAAAGGGATACCACCTAGAAGTGAGTGTTTCTCTCTGTAGCTTGTAGTAAAGCACCAATAGAGAAGCATTTTTAATGAAAGGTAAAAATGTATGGAGGTCCCCTCAACTATAGGGATCAACTTTTCATATATTAGTTATTAGCCATTAATTAGTCCAGTTTTATTTGCTAAAAAGAGATTAGAGTTAATAAACTTGATAAAGAAAACTTGAAGTTGAGAGGGTTATTTCAAAATGACCTACAGTTGAGGGGTTCTGCATGAATTTTTTTTTTTTTAAACCTATTTTTAAAGAAGAAAATGGGTAGCAGTTGGAATTTACACAGAAGCACTGTGGATGTAAACAAAAGTTGGGGGGTTGCTTCAGTTGGTGGCCTCTGCCAATATGGGCAGGCCAAAGGATCACTTCCCATTGGAGACAGTAATATAAAGATTTTGGCTCTGCCAAAGCCCTAGGGAAAAATATATATATATGTAGGAAGGGATAAGATATCTAAGATTTGACCTGGTCAAACAAACATTGTTTTGTAGAAGCTTTTGGTGAATGATGATCTGTCTTTTAGTAGTTCATGAAAGCAGTGTTGGGGGGGTGCACTGATAAAATAAGCACTTAAGCAGTGGAGTATGGTGTGCATCCAATGTGCAGTGGTTTGATTGTAAACAGTAGTTCTTTGAGGGGTAATATTGGAAGAACAGTTTTTAAAATCTAAGGGTACATTGTACATTTGGTCCTCAATTAAAGTTTGTTACAGTTTTCGGGTTACTTTCAGAATATTAATATATCGTTAATATAGAGATGACGTGGTAGTATTATAATTAGTAATACACTTATAATTAAAATGTCATATCACTTTTATATCAACGATGTATTAAAATTTAGTCAACTAAATTGTATTGTTAAACTTGATTGCAATATTTCTGAAAGTTTGAGTCAGAAATTATAATAAATTAAAGTTTGAGACCTAAAGTGTCACGTACCTCGAGAACCGAAAGTGCAATTTTCCCAAATCCAAAAAAAGAAATGTTTTGCTGTATGCTTACAATGAAACTTTTGTGTCCTTTTTTTTTGAAGAATTTGTATTACTTATATACCTAAAGGGTAAATTATGCATAGAGTTTGTGAACTATAGGTCTAAATATTGTCAAATAAATTTTGCTAACAGGCTCCATTCATGAGAGTTGAGTTTATGAAGTACTGTCTCATCATCATAATCACTACAAACTAGTTTATTTTATCCAGCTACATAAAAAATTTTGACCAAGATTCCAGGTGAGAGGGTATTCCAGGATAAAATGCATGGGTAAAACCAAAAAAAATGATCAAATTTCTGATTACTAAGTGAAACAAATCAAAATATACAAATTCATAGTTGAAGTGTGCTGTAGCTATCTAATACTTCTCCTATTGCTATAATTTGTTTTATTGAGTTCAACGGCTAGTCAACCTCGAGATTGAGGCAGTTTTAGTCCTTTCACAAAACCAAATTAGCAGGGAACTAATTAAAACAACTCTTTTTGACTGTTAAATGAGTAAGATGAGTATTCAAAACTAATTAATGTCACATGTACTGTTTTTGTCTAAGATTTGGAAGGCAAAAATGGGTTTTGTTTTGCTTAAGATTGTTTCTCCTAGAAAGGACAGTAAGTATAATCCTCTGTTATTTATTATATATATAGGCGTGCTCATTTTATTTGTTAACTCCTAAACTTGACTGAGTTGCTTTGGGGATTTAGACAAAAAGAAAGGAACACTTAACCTTGAGGTCCAATATAATGGCTTTTTAAAGCTTTTGATATGATTTAAGATCAAATTTACATGCCATAACTTCCTCAACTCCAATTAGTTGCCTAATGAAAGTTTAAATATGAAAAGTAAAAGATGTGTTCATAACAGTCTAGTTAATACAAAAACAACCACATTGTCAGTCAGAGTGAACATTAATTTATCACACAATACTTAATTTGAAATAAAAACTAGTTATTTGTCAAAGCTAAGATAGGATAGAAGATCCTACCGCAAAATATTGAAGGAAGAGTTTATGTATTTTTTTTTTTTTTTTGTCTCTGTTTTGCAAATGCGAAATTAGAGATCAAATTTGAAAATAGAAATAAGTACAATCAATCTCCAATCCACACAAATAAATATGTTGGCCTACTTGTCCCCCTAATATATCATGAGTCGTTGAATCATGATTCTAAATCTAAATATCATTCAATGTAGTTCAAAAGAAATCAATGGAATTTGACCATCTCACAACTCACCAATCTGAATCACTAGAATATTTAGGATATTGAAGAAATCACAAATAAACTGGTTATTTTCTCATGTTTCCTTTTAGGTGATTAGCATAAAAATAATCAATTTATCTTAAAATTGTTATCAAGGCTGCAACAATGAAGCTACCTAACATTATAGGAACTGGAATATGTATTTTCTCGTACCCAATAGGTAGCATCAGAAGGTATCATCACCACAAGGAAAAATGTCCTACGAACAGCATATATTTTGATACACTAATGTTAAGGCCTTGAATCACTGTTAAACAATTTTAAGACCCATAAAAAAGAAAGGTCAGTTTCTTGCATGTTCAAGGAAAGTTTCTAAATTAAATGAACTCTTACAGAAAAAGTGAGTAGCAAAATATTCCAAATTCTACTGCTGCTAATAGAAGGCTGCAAAACTTACTGCTGATTGTTCGTATTCCCTGGTTTCCTTTTCCTTTTCTTTCGGAAGCGTTGTTTTCATGAAACTACTTGTCCCAAAAAACCTCAGGAAATGAATATAGTAATTTATGACCTTCACGCTTGATTCTTCTTAATTGATTTCATGAAGCTCCGACGGGAATTAACTTAACAGCTGCAGCAATAGGCATCCCAAGCAAGCCAATGAATATGCTCACAAACCACTCCGATCCGGAGAGAGGAATTGTGTTTGCAAAATCACCGAGAAATTGAACTATGATGACTTGGAAAATAACGGTGCTAGTAAGAACGCCGACAAAAACATAGTTCTGCAGCATGCCCTTGAATACATTTATCTTCTCCATCTCTCTTGAGCTTATCTCATTAAACACCTGCATAGCACAAAAATAATAATAGCCTTCGTTTAGGTGGTTGATTGCAAAAACGGAATAAACTGAAAAATATAACAATGCAATACTGAAAGAAATCTTAACAGCACAAAACTCACCTGACAAAAGACAAATGTGTTGAATATAATGGTGTTTAGTGTAAGATCAGCAGCGGAGCCCTCAAGCCTAAATAACTCCTTCCCTTGAGTTTGGAGGTACCAGATTACGATGAACTGATAGAACGATTGGCCCAATATATTTCTCCACATAGTGTTGGTTATAAATTTCCCTGTCCTTCCAACTGGTGCTCTTTTCATTAATTCATCATTAGGTGGTTCAGTGGCTAATGCGAGCGCCCCAAGAGTATCCATGATCATGTTGACCCATAGTAGCTGAACAGCAGTTAGCGGCGCATTTCCTAGATTACAAATTATAAAAAATATGAGGATAAAAAATGTACATAACAACTTATTACAACTAATCATGACAATATTCCTAAGTGGCACCTGTAAAGCACGCCGAGGAGAAATTAACAATAAGTGCGACGACGTTAACAGTAAGCTGAAACTGTACAAACTTTTGAATGTTGATGTACACGGAACGTCCCCATTTTGCAACAGTCGCAATAGTGGAGAAATTGTCATCTAAAATTATGACATCAGCACTCTCTTTCGCCACCTGTACAAAACAAGTGGTATATTTTTTACAGTGTATAAAGAATCACAAAGTCGAAGAACAGAATAACAATAATTTCCATACAGTATTGGGCCACAAAAAACCCATGTTTGTTTTCTTGCTTCCGACAAAGCTGAAGAGCTTTCTTTTCTTTTGCTCTCGAAGCATGCTATTTTAATTGAATCAGTTTCCACACACACAAAAATAAAAGTTATCATAATACTTACCTCAGTCCCCGCAATACCCATTGCAAGTCCAATGTCCGCCTCATGAAGTGCAGGAGCATCATTCGTTCCATCACCAGTCACAGCAACAACTTCACCGAACAACGTGCGCAAATGCTTTACTAGAGTATGCTTATCCAACGGTGAAGATCTAGCCATTACCTTATAAATGGAAAATCAGAAGTCAATGCAGAGACATTTGATAAACTTACAAAATACACTAGAATATGCAGAAGAAAAGAAAGTGTTACCTGAATTTTCGGTATTAATTCATTCAGTTCTTCCAAACTTTTCTCCCTAAACTCAGGACCTTCAATAGCTAGACCCCCATCAGTAAGAATCCCACATTCACGAGCAATTGCTTTAGCTGTATTAATATTATCTCCTGTGACCATTCTTACAGTAATTCCAGCAGAACGACAAGTTGCTACAGACTCCTTCACACCTGGGCGGACGGGATCTTTGATACCCACAATTCCAATGCAAGTGTAACCTTCAACTGGAATCGGCTCATCCAAAAAGCCATTTTCGACTTCCCTATAAGCAAGGCAGAGGGTTCGAAGTGCTTCGCTAGCAAAACTTACAATGGTATTGTTCAGATGTTTGACTGCAGCTTCATCTAGGGGAACAACACTACCTTTAAAATCTAGAAATTTGTTGCAAGAAGCCAATACTATTTCTGAAGCACCTTTAGAACAAGCGCGGTAAGCCCCTCCTGGAAGCTGGACTATTACACCCATCCTCTTTTTCACTGAATTAAAAGGTTCCAGTTTGATAATTTTAGCTTCCTTGCGCTGTTCGTTAAAATCTCCACCCAGTGACAAGCCAAATTCCAATAAAGCAGCTTCCGTTGGTGTTCCTAAAATTTCAAGCTTTCCATCCTGGTTGATCACAACTTCACCGCCTGTGTTAGTGAATATAGACTGCAGTAAAGTTTTAACTGCAGTTTCCGGAATTTGAGAGCACAAACTAAGAGCTTTCTCTGGAGTGCCTACTTCGGTGATATTCACACAAATACAAGTTTTGACAACAGTCATATGATTGGTCGTCAGGGTTCCGGTCTTGTCACTGCAAATAGATGTAGCTGAGCCCATAGTCTCACAAGCCGCCAGGTGGCGGACCAGTGCTTTATCATTCATCATCTTCTTCATGGCAAACGCAAGGCTTAAGGTCACTGCTAACGGCAATCCTTCAGGAACAGCAACCACGACAATAGTAACAGCAATAGCAAAGTACTCCAACATCTCCAATGCATCATCCCCAGACCAATTCAGAAGCTCATTTTGATGATACTTTTTGCTTAGAAGGCCTTGTGATAGCACAGCGAATGTCACAACCGCAAAGAAAAGACCAATATTCCCAATGATTGCAGCAACGCCGTTCAGTTTGACCTGCAATGGGGTCTCATCATCTCCTCCTTCACTAAGGGTAGCCATCAACTTACCCCATTGGGTTCGCATCCCAACTGTTGTGACCAGCATTTTGCAAGACCCATCTTGGACCTTAGTCCCAGATAAAAGAAAAGGGTTTTCTGCATTAACATTGACCGGCTCGCTCTCTCCTGTTAGGCTCGATTCATTGATCAATAAAGAAAACCCATTAATGAAAAGCCCATCTGCAGGAACCTGATCTCCGATTGCTAAATGGACTACATCACCAGGAAGAAGATCATATATTGATATCTTCTGTCTGAACCCGTCCCGAGTGACTTGTATTGAGATCTTCTTTTTCTCACTATCCAAGTCTTTGAATTGTAGGGATTGTCGATAGTCACTTGTTGCAGTAACAAATACAACCAAAAGAATACTCGCGACGATTCCAAGGCCATCGTGCGCTCCTTTGGGCCATCCTTCCATGACAATGCCGACGGTTAGAGAGACAAAGGCGCATGATGCGAGAATCAGAAGTGTCGTGTCCTGACATGCTTCCCAAACAAATGCCCAAAAACTTTTTGCTTTGCCCTCGGTGAACCTATTTATTCCGTATATCTGTTGCCTCAACTTCAAGTTGTCCCCAGACGTAGTTAGCCCATGAGCGACCGAAGTTGAGAGTTTGTCGACGATTCCGTCTACTCCGCCGTGCATGTTCAACTTCTTGAAATCATGGCCCTCAACGATGGAACCCAATTCGTTGCCACAAATATCGAACCCTGCCGCACTGACTTCTTCAGGCACAACATATTCGCTATGCAATTTGATGCCTGAAATTTTATTCAAACAAGTAAAATTTGGTGGTAAACTTGCATAAGACCAGCGCACACAGAAGCAGGATAAGTCGTGTTAAACAATTTCATTTACCTTGTATGAACTGAAGCGCAGCTTTAGATACCAATACAGCAACCCGCAACTTCTCCTGTCAATTCAGGAGTGCAGCAAATGTTCGTAAAAAGATTTCATTTTCACATCATCAGCTGATACAATATCAGTAATTTCCGGTTCCAGTCATTGCGAATGCTTCACCATTCTAACACCCACCATCTTCAAGGCAGGTTGATCTACAAAACCAAGGGTGGCCTGTTTGGCCCAGGTTTTACTCGTTCTTTTAGCAACAGCAATCTCTAGTAGACCGTTTGGCAAAGAGAGAGATTTGAGGCTAAAGCTGCAGCAAGCAGCAGAGAGGAGATTTTGAGCCTCCGAAGCAGAAGCCCTAAGTTTAAATCGGTGCTTCTGCTGCAAAAACGAAGCTGTTCGGAGCAATTCTAAATAGCACTTCTATCGGGATAGCAATTCATCGGAGAGTACTTTCACTCCCACAAATTAGAGATCCCACCCACAGCAAAATCGTGCGGGATCAGAAGAGTAGATAAAGAGGGTCGTCGAGCAAAAGAATAGTACCAGGTTGGTGCGTTTCATGGCCTCGGCTTCGGAGCGCTTGGAGAGGTTGGCGGTGAAGCGGAACCTCCTCTTGGGGTTCTTGACGACGCCGCACAGCTTCCGCCATCGCCGCAGCGCCTCCTCCGACGAGTTCTTCGCCTTCACACCACCGAAGTTCTCGTTCAAGTAGCTCTCCATCTCCTCCCTCCTCCTCCTCCTCCTCCTCCTCCTCCTCTCCCCTCAACCCGATCCCAGAAAACACCCACGCGAGATCGATCTCTCAAATCTCTCTCAAATTAAAGAAGAGGAAGAAGAAGAAGCAGCAGCAGCAGCAGCAGCTCCCCCTCCGAAGAGCTCAGCTACTTTTAAATTTTCCCCGGAGTTCACGGGCGTCAGATGTAATCATAAATAATTATTAAATATAAAAAGAAGAGGGCGTAGGATGGAGCGTGGAGGAGGAGAGCGACGGGATTTGTGGATCGGGATTAGGGTTGCTCTATGGACGAAAGGAAGCGGGTTGCGTTAGGGTAGAGATTAGAGAATCGATCGGTAACGGAAAGGTAGAGGGAAAGTCAACGTTAAGAGGAATCGAGGATTGGAGGAGAAAACGGAAAGGACAAAAACGGAAGGAGGGAGTAGCGGAGTCAACGTTACAGAGCAGCTTCGTCGTCTTTTAGTCATTTTACCTTGCCTGTTTCTCCCATCTGATTGGATGGGAAGGGAGAGGGGCAACTAAAATGAAAGATGCTAATTCTAATTTTGGGATCGTGCCTGTCTCTTTCTTTCTGGGTATTTGTTTAGTTTGTCTTCATGCTTAGTCGCTCGCATCCCATGGTCTTTGCGTTAGCGATGCTATACCTAATCCAGATGCCGATCGAGGAGTGAAATTAAAAAGGCATTATTATTACGGGCAGAGTTACCTGATATACTGATACGGATTGAGGTGCGACCGTACAAGAGCTCCAACTAGACATTTCAATGTTTCGAGTACTGGGATAGAAACTTTGACGCATTCTCATTAACAGCAACGATAAAGACATGATTCAAATAAATACAATAGTCACCATTAAACATAGATCAGAAAGAAATGGCAAAACAGATCAGACGTACCAATCCTGGTCGGCTTCCAGGAAATTCACATGGCTTGGGTTCGCTAGACGAGTCAAACTTAGCAGCGACACTGAGGGAATACAAAAATAAAAATAAAAATAAATTGAGACTAGGCGTACCCGTTTCCACAGATTGGCTGTGTCGTCGGACTTCCTCTCAAGCATATGCAAATTTGCAGCTCATGGGCCGAAAGCGCAAATCAAAACATCACCCAGCTTTCAGCTATGCTCGACTAACAGAGAGAGAGAGAGAGAGATCCCCTCATTCTGACACCTGAGACAATGAGACATACGTTCCACAAGGATAAATTGCTCCAGTAGTCTCTGAACATTTCATTATATTTTCACTTTGGTCCTCAAGCTCCTATGTTGGACATTTCAAACCCCAAGTTTTACAAGTATCTCACCTTAATCCTTGCCTTAGAGAACAAATTGTTTCCTGCTGTGCATCTTGCAATTATGCACCACAAATTCATTGGTCCTCAATCAATCTCATCTCCTTCATTCCAATTGTCTTATTTCTAAATAGAGAAAAAACTACAAGACAATGCATGGCACGTATTAAATACGAGACAGGATCGATAACTGCTGGATGACCGGTGCATATAAACACGAAAGCACCAGTGCAGGTGCAGGTGCAGGTGCAAGCAATTAATTTTGCTATAAATGGACAAGGACCAAATTAAAGTACTATCAAAAGTCTGCGGTGTTGAATGCTCAACTTGAAAGATCGAGAACAAAAGTGAAAGTGGCAATAAGTTCAAGGGCTTAAAAGCAATTTACACCTCACCACAAAGTAACAAAAATTACTGCCGTTAACATATTACAGCAACTGCCGGAGAGACGTGAACTTATTACATGTTTAATTTACACACAAGAAAAGAAAGTGTGAATGCAAAGAGAAAAGGAAAAAGAAATTCTGTCGCTCTGGTACAAGTCTCAGGACAAAGATTCCTGAGTAACATGGGAAAGAACAATAATCTCTCCCTACAATTGGACCAGACACAACATACCACATAAATAAGAAAATAACACAATGGCACATTAACATATATACATCCCTAAAAAATGGTAAAGTTACAGGCTCTTACCCTTTATGAAGAAAGCATCAATAGGTATGTGTTTACCCTTACCAGAAGAAGCCTTCTGCTTCTTCCTAGCACCTGGTGAAACGTCGCACAGCTTCTGCAGTGACCTGATAAGAGACCCAGGCAGTAATGCATTTTTAAACCGCAAGTCATACTGTTGAGTGTAGACAAAAGCTACTTATACTGTTTCCTATAATTTGAACAAAAGGAGTAAAATAGAATGCTTTCTAATTTTATTTTACATAATGTGCAAAGAAATATCTACACATACAATGGCTATAAGCTAGATTAGTCTGAAGATCCAAGTTTCTAATTGATTTACTCGAGTGATGCAAAAGCTTGTATATATCTCTTAGATAGGAGCTTCTACACATATATCTGTACAAAATCTTCCAGTTACTGCAAGATACATAATATATGTGTGAAAAGATAATTTTGCAGAGATGAGGATGTTTAATTATCTCCATTAGATAAAATTGCGATAAACATGATAAGCTCCCACATTTTCCAGATTCCTGAACACATCATTAAAGTTGAAGCAGTAAATAAGAGTAGTAATACCTTCCCTTCACACGGTTTCTTTTATTTTGCATAGCTTCTTCCTCCTGAAGCATCTCGGCTAGGTGGTAGTCAGTATGTTCTTGCCTCTCCTCCTCAAAACTTGAAGGTAGTTCGATTCCACAACGAGAACAAATGTAGCCATCTATCCATGAAGGCTTGCCATTTTGACTGGACAAGCCAATTGTCTCATTATTTTGGAAGTTCTTGAGCTCATCAGTTTTCTCATTGCTCTCTGACTGCATAGAAGGAGGAAAATGTTAGCCTTTAAGTGATAAATAATACCACTAGCTTTCGAAAATTTTGCAATGAAGTCCAACTTATATAGTGAATGATGATATTCCTTAGTCCAACTTCTATAGAAAATTGTAACGTGAGCACTTGTACACCTAAAAATATTTATAGCACAGCAATATTCGAATTTCCATTTGGTTGTTTTGCTAACTTAGATTTAAGAGAAATGTCCTGAAGGATGTGCTGAAAAAATTCCCAAGAGGGAACGAAACTATTGAACCGAGAAAGGAAAATTAGGAGGAAAAAGGTTTGGGGTTCAGGAATGCACCTTTAAGAAACAAACATCATCTTTATCTTTTAAACCATCCTCACTAGTCGATGAGGTGCCATTGTTTAAGATGGCTAGCTCACTACACTCCAGTAAGTTATCCTTTTCATCCAGAAGAACTAATTTGCTGTCATTTAAGGAACTTTCATGATGTGCTGAAAGATCACCTTCAACTTCATCAACCAGATGCTTATCAATCATCCTGGTGCCCAGTGTGTCATTATCGCTGGAAGTAGTATCTCCTGAGAGGAAATACTTAGTGAGTGTCTTCTGGGTGGGGTCAAGCGAACTATGTTTGTCATCTCGGAATTGCGACACCCGCAATCCTGTTAAATGAAGTTGAATGTTATGAGTCATAAAGACATAAATTTCTAAATGGAGCATAATCAAGAAAAATACTCTACAGTATACATCTTAAAACTCCACCAGTTGACATAATCTCTTCTTTTCTTATAAGTTTTCACCGGTCAGGCAACAGCAAACTTACAGTGAGAAACGGAACAAAATGCAACCAAAAAAAAAAAAAAGCGCCTTAAAGACATAATATTATAAATAGTTAACAGTTTAAATTAAAATTAAGAACAGAAGGAAGAATGATTGCACAACAAGGGCATCTCCTCAGATATGAACACTCTTTATTTTTACAAAGTAATCACAGAATTTTTGATAGCAAGATATGTAATGTTGAACGCTAAAGAGAAAGCAAGAATAAACAAAAAAAAAATGTACACGATGAGCAAAATATTTGTGGCCTTTTTCCTTCTGAAGAGCAGTGTAGATAAAAGAGCATGATAAGCAATTCCAACACACACACACAAAACGAAATATCTAGATGTGCAACGTTGAGAAGTAATCATCTAAACTTTTAAGTGCAGTCTTTGCTTCAAACTCTTAGATGAATAAGGCCCCAAGAGTTTAAATGATGACGACAGTTACAGAAGTTAGAAACAATATCCAAATGATTGCAACAATTACAGGAAGTTAGAAACAATAACCATAAAAATTTCCCACGAACACTACCTTATAAGTGATTTCTTCATAAAAAGAACAAATGATGGTGGTAAGTTGCCTTTTTTTATTTTGACAATTGAAACAAGAAGTTGACAGCTAATTAGGCAAAAAGATATCATTTCTAAATTTTGATTAGATAGACAATTAGACAACTAAAATAGCTAGATATCATTTAAAGACTTTTTTCTTTTGTGAGTAAAACCGAACAAAATATTATATCAAGGTTATGAGCTTAAATCAACCTATTCTAAGAACTTCCTACACATATTCCTTACAACACCCGTCCCTATAGATATGACATTGGCTAATAAGTGCTTGACTTGTCTGCATACACATCAAAATACTTAAACATCAATATGTTCAAACATATGGCAAAATTTAGACTATTAAAGGGCGCAAAAATGAGTTATCAGAGTAGTATCCATAAAGAAAACTCTGAAACATTTCTCCATACCCATCAATCTCAAAGAAAGAGGAAGCTCGGCCTTTAGCAACCTGGAACCATACATTAAGATATCCTCCTTCGAGTTAGTATACTTCGGCAAAGACATTGCCCTTGTCCGAACCTGGAATTTGCTCATTTTAACATCAGCTGTAACAAAAATAGCTCCACTTACTATGCAGATGCAGCATATATTAAGAGAAAATGCAAATGGTACCCTGTGACACTAAACTCTACACCGGTAGGTTAGATCGTGAAAATTAAATAAGAATTGCAGACTTTCCAGCCAAAAATAATTAAAAAATTAAAATAAAGATGCAGAAGCTTGAGATAAACAACAAATTAAATGAAGAAATCAACAACGGGAATGAAGACAAGACCTCAAAAGATGCAGTCTTCAATTTTAGTGTCAATGTTCGCCCCCACAAAGATTCCTTCCGCATGTCACTTGATAATGATTCTGTAATATCAGCTGCAAAAGAAAAACGAAATGGGGTATGATAGTCAACCAGAATATTCACAAATCACGCTCCAGAATAGTCAAACCACATCAACTAATCAACACTAGGAAGACCACTAAAAAGGCAATTATATATTATATCCTCAAAGGAGATAGCAGAAGGCAACAGAACTTCCACTGCCACATTATGAATGGACAGATTTTATCTGAAATACTCAGTTATATCAACCGCATTTCATATTCATGTGCTAAGAGAAGAGATCCTATAGTGTATCAGAAATGAGCTAAGGAACAGAATGAAACCCATTATTAAGTACGATCTACTTTGCTTGGCATCTACTAAAAGAACAGAAACATGAGTAGGACACATGAAAACACAATCAATTTTCCGAAGATGTCTATTCTTCTATTAAGGCCGGCCACTCCATTATGCCAATGAAACACAAACAGCAACAAAAAGGACAAATAAAATAAAACAAGCAGCATGTAAGTTGAACTCCCATTAGAACTAACAAACAAAACATATATGCAACAAACCATCGTTTGGCTTGAATTTTGACACACCGGCTTCATTTGAATTTATCATTTGCAAAGGGCATCTAGCAATCTCATTTCCAATGCAAAGCATAATATATTACAGAAGAGGAAAACTAATTATCAACTTATGTACAGAAACAAGACAGAATTCCGACATTGAGGAGACAATCACTTGGCATAATACTTCCTCCAAGAAGGCAAGAATCATGCTTTCGAGGAAACAATGCAAAACACCAACCCAATCAACTGACCCTACATTACAAAGCAATTTATATCGATCGTAGTTGTTTTGGATCTTCAATTGAAAGTTCAGGCACCAATACATAGGCAATCAGGTGAGGCACATCCAAGAAAAGACTAAATATCTATACCTAATTTCTGGAAAAGCAATGCTGAATCTGTGGTTGCAGTGAAAGTTCTCTCACAACTGATACTCTTGCGCAACCTATGTTCAGGAGTATCTGTTCCCCCTAAGCCAAGTCCCACGGATAGAAAGAAGTCTGGATTAGAAAAAGGAAAAATGTTACTTAGTTATGAAAGTTAAAGAAGCTTAAGTTAATAACTTGTAGAAAGGTGATAGATGCAAATCCCTTTACATTAAAGAAAGCCTAAATACTTACATAGAGACATTAAAAATTGTAAAATGCGTCTCTTAATATCAGGAAATATGGCCTTATCAAGGGTCATGATAACTTGAACAAGGAAATCGAGGATATACTACAGGTACTACCACTTGCCACATTCAGGTATAAATAGGTCTGCTTATAAAGTAACCCACAGTTCCAGACATATTAATTTCAGTGGTTAAGAAGCAAGTATGCACCTACTGGATTTTGGTTTGCTTAGATATATTAGCACTACCTACTAGATTTTAGGCAGCATCCCCCTAAGTTCTGACGCATAGTTTCTCGTAAATATTCAATAGAACACCAGTAAGTTCCGTAAAAGCACTATCTATTGGACAAGCTTGAAAGATGGCATCAATGCATTTTTCCTTTTCTTTCCCGTTTTTGTTATTCTATTTGTGTGGGCTTAGTTTATAATACGCAAAGATAGGTCTTAAAAGAGTATTTCCAGCCCAATTAAATCACCACTTTGGACAATGATCTCAATGAGTAAATATAGAGGTTACTAGCATACGAACCAGCCGAACAATCAGAGAACAGTGCACATAAGAAAGCACCCTTTTGCAGCATCTCTTGGCAAGTAGTGATTCCAAGTGCATCCCTTAAGATATGTTCTGTCACCTTCCCAATACCACCTATCTGCATCGAAAGATCTTTAAGCAACATATTAGATTTCATGCATTTTCGAGGAACCTCTCAGTTCAATCGAATATACAGAACTACTCCAGAACATGAACTATTAAAGCTTCAAAATAATGCCATCTAATCACAAAATCAATAATCTTAAGACCTCGGTTCGTTACGCTTTCGGTTTTTTTTTTTTGTAACCTCAAATTTTATGTCACAAAAAGTACGCCAGCAAACAACAAATTGTTTGTAAATTCTTTTCCACAGATTAATGGGATCTGTTTAGGAACAAAAAGCAAGAACTTAACGGTAACACTTTTTCTTGCTACTTCGTTATTGTCCAAGTAAGATGGGTCTTCCAAGCTAACCCACAATAATAAGAACAGAGAACTCCACCCACCGGTGCACTCCATCCCCCAGAATTTGAGTTTAAAATCTTGAAAAAGCTGAAGTGTAACAAAACAAGGCCTAAACTTTCCAAGCTACAGCAAGATAAAGAATCTTCCACACCTTTGCCCAACACATTGAACCAAGGTTAAGAAGAAAAACACTATATACTGGTGACCAGCATAATCAGGTAAGTTATAGTGCTTGCACATGTGAACTAATCATTTGCCTTCACCATTAATTAGAAAGACTTCAAAATGTCATATAAAGCTTAGAGTTTATTAAAGAAGATAAGAGTACCTTTCTTATTGGTAATGATGATATGAAGGTCATCACGGCTTCTCGGTTATTTGGTAAAATGAACTGCCCATTAGGCTTGTTGATATCTGAGCAAACCTTAAAAAGAAAAAGAGAAAACAATAATAATAGCTGAGAAAACCTACCAAACTACATGGAAAATTATCTCTTGAAGTCAACCGTGTTAACAAATGCGTAAGCATAGTTTAAGTAGCTGCTACACTGCCTACTAAAATAAAAGAAAATAATCTAGAATAGTCCACAATGCTTGTTTCTACTTCAAGTAGAAACATGTCCAGTTTGACAGTAGAAATTTTCATGTCTAGTTTAGCAGTAGAAATTGTCACTTCTGCCCTTTCAGAAGTAACAGAGTATTGAAGAAATTTTTTTAGCAAGAACCAATCAGATAATAGATGGTAAAATCAAGCACCTATTCAGCATAAAAGACGATGTCACAAAATTTGACACCCCCCCCCCCCCCAATCCCCCGAAAAATAAAATAAAATAAAATAAAATTGATTGCTCGAAAATTGATCTTTTCAGTCTCAATTTATTTTCTTATAGATTCTTAGACATCAGATCAACAGATTATAATGACAAGCGGAGAATCAAGGTTGTTTAACGATCAGCATAAAACTTCTTTCACAGTTTTACTATATTATTAAGATCAACAAGATATATGAAACAAGATATATTTAGACAACCTTGGCGAGCATACGATTTGGAGCAGCCCCAACGCTACATGTAAGACCAGTTTCCTCGTATATAGCATTTCTAAGTTCGGCAGAAACCTTCATAAAGCAAAAACAGAGCAGTTTTATTAGCAAAAGCTAATGGAGATTGTGATTGCGGGAAACAAATATATCAAAAACCTAACAGAATAGAGCCACTAAATTTGACTCCACTATGTTAAGGCATCAGTCTGGCAGATGAACAAGTTAGAACTTACTTCCTCGCTGCTAATGTCTCCTTCAGCACAAGCTTCGGTTATGTTGAGGTATGCTTCATCAAGACTAGTGGCAATGAACTGAGGGTCATACTTCTGGAAAACTGAAAACACACAAAATCCAAAGATAGGTGAATATCAGTATGTCATATGACCTATCTACCAGGTACTTCATCAAAAAAAGAATGCCAAACCTTTTCTAGTCAATTCACTGAAATAAGTATACTTTTGAAAATTTGTAGGGACGAGAACCAAGTCTGCACATAATTTACATGCAATAAAACCAGGCATTGCTGCACGAACCCCATATTTCCGTGCCTGCGTCAAACAAAGCATAGATTAAAATCTATAAGGAAATGTGGTTAGGCATAGCAATGGCGTTAAGTACTCAATACACTATGCTTGATTAAGGTGATGTGATGCCAAATCAAGCACATGATCAGATGAGACCAACTCAAGAAAAACTAAAATCTTTAAATACGAGCCATCGAAGGGGATGTTCTCAGATGGCCATGGCATTCTTGGTTCCAAGATCTAAAGCATTGTCAAATTTGATGCACAAAAAGTAATGTACCTCATAGTTTGCAGTACATATCATAGACATGCTACCAACTGCCAATGGCTTTCCTTTTAGTGATGGGTTTTCTAATGTCTCAACAGCAGCATAAAAAGCATCCATGTCAGCATGCAGCCATATCTTTGAAAGATCACGTGAAGCTTCCAGCTCTACAATCTTTCTATCAGCAACCTGAGGGGCAGTAAGATACCCATAATTACAAGCATTAGAGCTCCAAGAAATAGAAAATCAGTGATCTAAGAAATGGCGCATATTCTAGATATTGATATTTGATCAACAGTTCGTCAACACAAGCCATATTTTTTAGAACTGACAAACAGTAATAGCAGAAGTGCTAATCACCAAGGTAAATCTTGTGGAGATGATGGAGGATATGCCTAAATTAGCAAAAGCAAATTACTTTAACTTTCGGATTGGTACGCACCAGTTGAAAATGAGAAATGTCTTTATCTGTGAGTTTTGCACATTGTGTACGCAGATTCTCTATTTTCTGTTTCGTAAATGCTTCCTTCCTTTGCTCGTTTTCAAAATATTTTGAACCCTTGCTCATCTTGTAGATTATTTTCTGTACTTTTTCTTTGTCAACCCCCTCCATTCCTAACAATCATTGATCATCATAATTAAGAAATGAACTAAATATATATCACTAACACATCCAAGGGCCTAAAGGAACGTCAGGAACAATAAGTATTAGCAAGATATATCAACAACAAATTATCATAACCTGAGCTAAATATGTATCACTAACTTTTGATTGTTAATCATGTTGAAACGAGACAAGGCGCACAAAGAGACAAGGTTATTCTATGTATAGATAATCAAAGAATTAGCTGACTGGTGAGATGCGTTGTGCTCCTAACGACATAAACAAAATGTGAGGACGAAAAAGAAAACAACAAGGTTTCTTGAGGATTCATGTTAGGTTTCAAAAAGAATCTGAATGCATTTAGCAACCCAAAAGTAAGAAACAAATACTAAACCAGACAATAACAAGAATCTTGGATCTGTTCAAGATTTGATGATAAATTGGATTGACGGCCAAACTAAGCACAAAAGATCTCAAAAAAAGATCAAGATTCAGCCTCTTATCACAATCGCCTACACGATATCGACGATATCGACTACTAAAAAATAAAAAAAACCTCCGAGAGCCCCTCCAAACACAGAGAAACCCTAATCTTGCGATCTAAGAGAAAGAAGAGTCATAGCATAATCAATCTATGAAGAAATAATAAGAGAGCGGAAACCTCGATTACGGCAAAAATCGAAAGAGATGAATTCGATTTACTAGAAAATACGGATTACTGCGAGATCGGCGGAGGCGAAATGAAGACGATCGAGAGGGTTTGTGGTGTGATACGATACCTGCTTTACCGTTGGTGTAGACGGTGTGATAGGATTGCCATGGCCGATCCCCATCTGAGCTCGCTCCCATCTTCTTCTTCCTCACCGAGACCCGAGTGGAGAAGGAAATGAGGGGAGGAAGAGCGCCAAAAGGAAATAGAGAGGCTTCTTTCGCACTCCTCGATTGAGTGCGCCTTCGCTATTTATAGAGCTGGATGACCCAGTTGAACCGACAAAAATTTGGACGACCCAATATTCCAAAAATGCCGGTTCGGCCCAATATCCCCACAATTCCGGTTGGGCCCAATATTCCATAACTCCCGGTTCGGCCCAATGTTCCTACCAGTTTGGCCCAATATGTCCACATAAATTCCGCGTTGGCCCATCAATCGCAGATCCTCGAAAACTACAGCAGTTTGAGATTGAAATATCTGCCGTTCATGTGGGTAAATGGGAAATTACACATCTCGAGACAATACCAGACCTGAACCTGCGTGCATGATCTCCGTCTCAACTCAAAACTGCTTTATTTTGAGACGAGTCTCATATCATTTTTATCCCAAAAACAGTATAAACAAACATAGTCATGTAATAAGATGCCTGGACGCGAACCTGCTTAAATGCTTGATTATAATCAGTCGATCCCCGCAAGCAAGTTGTGTTATGAATACTCGAAAAAATAAGTAAAGATCCCATGAAAATCTTAAGAGAGAAATTTTTACGATAGCATAATAGTATAAGCTTTCTGAGAGCTTCAAGCTACAAGAGTTATGTATCAAATGTAAACAAGGTTTCATTGTTAAGTGAACAACCAAGTCTGATAGCACAGGGAAGAGTAAGAGTAACAGTTAAACACCGACGAGGAGCCTCTAATTGGCAAATCACACATACATGAGTACATATTGAAGATTTTCCAGCTTGAGAAACACTTTTTGGAGTAGAGAACAAAACTATAGGAACAACAAACAAAACTAGGCTTCTGTAACGCCTACTGCTTCTGCGGCTTCCTTTATTTGCTCAGGCTGTGCTTCAACGGGCTTCGTTGCTAAGATCTCGCAGATTGGTGTGGTCTCATCTTTATTCAATAACTTCAGTGATGGGTCAACGTTGATCTCATGCATAAAAATTCTATCCCCAATGTCACGATTTGTCAGATCCACCTCAAACTTCTGTGGAATGTTTTCTGCGGGGCACAGGTACTTTACTCTGGTTCTTAGCTTGTGCAAATAGCCCCCTGTTTTTTTTTTTTCAATATTACGAGATAAATTAGACCACTATCAGTCAAGAGAAGTTGGAAGTGCTGTTTAGCAACAACTGTAACAAGTATAATAATTGTCAAGCAAGAAGTTTTAAGCAAATATATTTCACAAATCAGTAGTTCGTGAAGTGTTAAACTAAGCATCATAATCTCCCTCGCTCCCTCTTTATCTCTTCCTTACAGAAGATTGTATGAAGGGTTTGGATGCCACTCATCCAAACTTGTACTTGCAATCTAGGTCATAAAATCAACTTTCTCAGAAAATGATTTTATATAAAAAAGGACTAGTTGGTTTGATGGCCAATTCAAAGGAGAAGTTGGATGAGTGCATCTAATCCCTCCTTAAATAATCTTCTATAAGGAGTTCCTTATAAAGTTCTGGACACAGGTCATAACAGAAGATATCATCTGAACATTCTAGAGTGTACAGATAGCATCTTATAAAACCAAGGATACAGTATAGTAAATAATAGGAACTAACTCGAAATGCAATCAATGGAACTTCTAAGTGAAAAGATAGCAATCTATGTACTGACAGTAAAACTATGATGAATTAAGAAGTTGAAGGAAAAGAGAATAACAAAAAGACAATGAGAATGATATTATTCAACCAAAAAAAAATTATGGAGATGTAATCTGCTATGGAAAATTAAACCCAAAATAAGCAAGCACTTTGGCTCATAATGACGTTGTTACACTTTTTATTAATCATTTATCTGGATATCTCCCATTTTCATTTTAAGACATATTTTAGCGCTCATTCAACATATAGCTCCAAATTGGCAACTTCTAAGAAGCCTCCTAAAATTTAATCGATTCGAAACCAGCATCATACTATCCTCTACTGTTTATTTTTATTTCGCTAATCATAAAATAACTATCAAGTATGGACGTTTCAGGAGGAAAAAAAAAGGGACACATCCATTTTACTAATCTTCAACAAGTACAGAGCTACAATAGACATAATCACAATTCAAAATCCTTAATAGCAGCACAATGTGATCAACACGAAGAACATAAAACTGTGACCTAAAACCCTACTTTTATGCATAATAACCAAAAGAAAAAGAGTTTGTGAATGCAATAAATTTAAAACCGGCTCACCTTTCTTTAGCCCCGGACAGACATCCTCCCCTTTGAAGACCACCGGCACATTCACCTTCAGATTCATCCCCTTCTCAGCCCATGCCATTACCAAGTTCATTATTTTCCCGCTCTCCCTATCCCTACGCACCTGCACGCACCAAAGCCCCATCATCACAAACCAACCATTCAAACTAAAACCTTACAATAAGAACCACAAAGAGAAAGAAAAGCTGTATAGAGCTTACAAGAAGTATAAAGCACTTTCTGTAGGTGCGCGAGCTTTTAAAAGTTTCGATCTTTACTGCCCAACCTTAAATTACTTTAGAAAATTATATATTCCTGAAGTTAATGTGTGCATTCATTTCACCAATTTGTACCATTTCAGAAATTCTCTAAATTGTGCTCTATACTTCCTACTTAACATATAATAACTCAGGTCAGAAGGGTGTGATTTGAGTATGTAATTCTATTCAAAAGTTTCAATTTTACTATCTTATACAATCTTATTGTAATATTATTGTTGAATACCTTGCCAAATAAGAGAACGTTACATTAGATAACATAACAAACTCCATCAAGTAACAAACCAATAAATCACAAATCCTTACATATACCACAAATTAGATAGAAGAATCGTAGAAGAATCGAAACTCTTAGATCGCACCTTCATGGGGAGCACGGTTCCGGATTGGAGAACTACGGCGGATCGGGCGCCGGCGCGGACCTGGAGGCGAATGGGGGTGGAGCAGAAGAAGGCCGAGTTCTCCTTCAGGAGCTCCCGGATCTGCTTCGCCTCCGTCGTCACGTTCATCACCGCCCCCGCCGCGGCGGAGGCGGCGCCGGCACCGTCGCCGGAGGCGCCGAGAACGACGGCGGGGATCCGCCCATCCGCCCGCTCCTTCGCCGCCGCGCGGCCCCCCGTGCGCTCCCTCGGCACCGCCTGGATCGTGCGGTGGTACCCGGCCGTGGACGCGCGCCGCCACGGCGGCGCCGCCGCAGCCGTTCGGAGAGCCCCGCCGACGCCGCGCCACCACCGCACCATTTGCCCTTGCTCCGTGCTTTGTCCTCGCACTTGCGGGGGGTTTGGGGGGTTTGCACTTTGCAATGTAGAGGGTTTTACCATTGGGCCCATTTTCTCGTTGTTGGCCCATTAACGATTGGAGGATTTGGGCCTAGTACATGGCCCAAAATTATCCAAATTCTAATTACGCCAACCCGAATTTGGCCCAGTAACATTGGCCTGATCCTAGACCGGCCCGTAATTTTGGGTAAGTTAAGGCTTAGATTTTGGCCCCATTCTTTTTCTTTTTCTTTTTTTAATTCTCCCAAGTCCCATCAACGTATAATAAATTAATAATCAAAATAATAACCTATTCACTGTTCATTTCTATTACCCGTAATTTTTCTCATTTCTTTATTTTCGTATTGGATCTCCTCACAGGATTACGGAAAGAAAAGGATGTGAAGAGGACCAGTCTTTTTCTTTCTCCCTTTTGCCCTTTTTACCTGAGTACTTTATTAGCTTTTGTTTCTAAAGAAACAAAGGAACATACTTTGAGAGGGACAGGGAACAATATTTGGTTCTTGCTCGAAGAGGGGAAAAAAAAAAACAAAGAGATTGTCAGAAAGAGAGAGAAAAAAAAAGGTCATGTACCCAATTCTCATTACAATTCAAGATAAAAACGTGTAGAAATTATCAGAACTATAAATTATTTTGATTTGACTATCTAATCTTTTAAAAATTTAGTTTTACTATCACATCTTTCAATTTGATTGATTGGAGTCAGCCAATGATATTTTCACTTCAAAATTTGATTGTGTTGTTTATCTTTACATATTTATTTATTATATTTTGCGCAGTTCTCGCAACTATAATTAAGTTTATTAAAATAAGTAATTAGTTTAAATTTTGAAGTCAAAGTATCGTCAACTGACTCGAATCAAACAAATTCAAAGGTTGGGCAGTAAATTAAAATTTGTGTAGCGATTCAAAATCAAAATGGTTCGTAATTCACCTAAGGTTTGTATGTTTTTACCAAAGTAATATTAAGGGCAAAATGGAATAATTGAATTTGATGAAATTTGATTGGTGAATCAGTTTTGAGATATTTATTTATTTATTTATATTGAAATCTTTTTGAGAGGGAGAAACTGTAAAATGATTCTCTATGTTGGATGTAATTAGAAATATAGTATGTTTGAAGATGCATGCATTTAGAGATGCAGCAGTTACAACTACGTATATATCGTTTGGCTCGATGCAGTAGAACAATGGGGTAAATATATCTTTTGTTTAAAATTAGTCTCTAACTGTTAAAATTAGGCCTCCTCATGTATTCCAATCACAGTAGAAGAATTCAAACACATCAAATCAAATAAAAAATTTAAATTTGCATATAGTTATAACTGTAATTGATCAATTGCAACTACATGGACCAAACAGCCTCTGAGTGTAGCATTGTATTTCTAGTTTCATCGTGAACCGATAGTTTCATGCTGCCTATCTTATTATTAGTTTTCTTTTCTATTATAGCCGAAATATATAAAAGCTTCAGTTGAACTTTTATTTTTCTTTTTTTGTTTGGTATAAAAATAACTTGGTTTTGGTTTTATACCGCAAGAAAAGAAATGAAAAAAGAAAAAGAAAATTGAATGAGGAGCTCCTCATTCAGTTTTATTGGACCTCTTTTTAAGTTCGTCGTTCAATATTGTACTACAATTCAGATGAAAAACTTTTAAATTAAAACAAATTTTTTAAGATTCGACGCGGGACGAATCATATGAATCACCAAATTATCTCAACTAGAAATTATTGATGAGCTTCTTATTGAAATTGCGCTCAGAAGCAAAAGCCACAAACTTATTCCCTTTCCAAAGTCCAAACAAGTCACTTGGAAGCTAAGTCCTGGAAGTAATTAAAGGATAGGAGAAAACGCCAAACTAATTCAGCTGAGGTACACGGCATGATCTGTTACAAATCATTTACATGCCCCCAAATTATACCCAATCCTAGAATCTGTTGGCTTAAATGGGCCAGCATCCTGCCCTGTGACGGGAGGTCATGTTGGACCAAGTCATATTCGAAATGGCGTGAGGCTGGATGGGCCGAGTCATGTTTGAAGTGGCGTGAGGCTGGTGGGACCAAGTCACAATCGAGACCCGTGGGCGCTGTATCTGTACGCTTTAAGTGAATTGGTTGCATATTTCTAATAGCTCGAGCTTTTGGGATTAATGGTTAGCGCCAACGATCCAACAAGAATCTTCTTAATTTAAATCAAGCCACTAAAGTTTAATCTTTTTAATTTAAAAAAATTAAAAAAACTAGAAATTTTATTTTTGTTTCGCTTCTTGTGGACTTCTAATTTCTGTTGGAATCTAGTTCGGTTATATAGAACGAAACTTAAACAACTGTTTATGTTAGTGGAAATACAACCATTTTGAGAAGGCTTAAAGACGACAAATTAAATTTTAAAACCTCTTAATAATTCGACCAAGATGCATGCATATATTCATTGCCATATGAGGAACTGGTTAATGCATTGAACCAGCAAAGATCACATTGTGATGGTACATGTTCTCATAGTATTTATAATTAGTGATAAGGGACCACAGTGCTGCATTATTGAACCACAACTAATTGATCATCTATGTTTAATTTTAATTCATCACATATATATATACACTTGAGGATAACAGTGCCCAACACATTGTAATAACTAGCTATCTAATTAACAATGTTAATTTTGTAGAAGTACTCTTTGGATAAAATAATTAGAACAAACGATATCAAATTTCTCAGCAAACTCTATCAAATACCTTCAAAAACATGTTTGACCTATATATCGCATAAAAAAACTCCGAATAGTGTATGTCAAACTTCTAACTTTTGCTTCTTCGCGTAAATATGAGTTGTTAAAGAAATCAGGCAATGTAGGTAATTTTAAGTTAATAGAGCGGTAATATAATTTTTTTCACCTTTTTCCGCTGAATTTTTTTTTTTTTTATATGATGTAAGCTTGTAACTGTGGAACACACAAAATGCCTAGTTGAGATGATTCTAGCTTTCTCTTTTTCTTTTTTTTTTAAATTTTTTTTTGGTGTTTAGAAGAGGAGATAACTATATCTCATAATAGAACAACTAACAATTTAATTTGTGGACAGGTAGTTTATCATGGTTGTTGGTTGCATTTAAAGTTAAATTAGGACACCGATCGAGCGAAAGCGAAATGACATGAATGTTCGACAAGGAATGTTTCCCTGCGTGACTTCATTTTTGATTGCTATATGCAGGTAATGTTTTTTAGGGTAAAAGTTAATGTCGTAAAAAATTATTATGTCAGCTTCAAAAAGTGGAATAACTATGTCATCCTCTAATACAAATAAACCAACATATATATATAGGGTGATTTCTCGTTTCAAATATTTTTTTCTCTTTTTTTTTTGTTTTGAGCAAAATTTATTCTTTCAATATAACATTTTATTATGTATTAAAATACAATACTATATACCTGAGCAGTCTAAAATGTCCATACAATATAATTATCAGGAAAAAAATTTAAAAAAAATTAAGGCCAAACGTAATTTCTTATGATTCATAAAACTTGATAATAAATCCCCCAAAAGATGTTTTGTTTAACATTATTTGTTAATAATTTTTTTTTTCAGTTAGACCCTTTATCAAAAGCCAAAGGCATAATATTGAAACTTTATTTTTATTTACTGATGATCAAATTTATATATTTTGGCACAGGTTAGTACTAATCTTTCTTCGATACAACACTCCCCACTAAAAACTATATTATGAGTTCATTTCCATTATAATGGAAAATCGTTTAAGTACCTATTGTACTAGGTATGCAGTTTTAAAACTTGCCTCATATTCAAATAATTACGTTTATTTTTTCTATCATTTTTTTCCTAAAGATAGTCAATTCTGACTTAATGCTGGACGATATATTATTGTTGAAAATGATAGTGTTATAATTCGTATACTTTTGTAATGTTTTCTAATTCATGTTCATTTTCTTTTAATTTTCCTTCACTTTCATATATTGTTAATATACTAGCGTGTAAGTACTAGAACAAGACATTTTCAAACAAACAATTACTAAATATTGCGTACATACAATTAAGTTATTACTTAGGCTTGATCACGACGGCATATAAAAAGTAATCAACACTAAAATAGGAATATAGGGTTTAGCATGAAGCATGGTGGCATGTTTATTCACTGAAAAATACAGAGAATGAGATTAACATGGTGTATAAGCGAGAAGATAATGTTCATTGTTAGAACTCCGCGGCTTGCACTGATACCAAATTTTCTCTGATACTAGTTTGCTATGATAAAGCGGAAAAGATCTAATTCGTCGGGTTTGAAAATACGAAAAGAGAGAAGAAAAAAAATAAAGCACATAAATATTAATATGGTCAAATTTATATTTTGGCACAGGTTAGTAAAGATCTTGACTATAATCAAAATAGTGTACAAAGTATGTCTCTCTCATAAAACTCTAGTCCCAAATATAGTATCCATACTTCCTTTCATCTGCCGCACCAAATTAATAGAATAAAGGGTATATTTATAAACAAGAAATACAAATCTACTAAGACTAGAAATAATCTAAATTAGATTATGCATAATCTAAACTTAACTTAATGGGATAACCAAAACAGAATAGGGTTAGTAAACCTTGCGGTTCCAGAACTCGAGACATATCTAATATTTATTAATCAAAATTTTGAGAGATCTAATGAAAGAATGTATTTTCTAATTACATAAAAAGATTGAGTGTGAATACATCTTTATCTCATTTCTTAAGTTAAGAAGCAACCAATCAATTGAGTGAAACTGTATCATTCCTTTTGATGTTACCCCATTGTACCTGAAGCAGTTCTAGAACACAAGAAAGCAACTCACTGTTGATTACTGAAATTAAGTAACAACTCGAAGGGGCATCATCTAAAAAAACCTAGCTCTCAAACAAAATTTATATATTTCTTTTCTCATTTTTCATCTAGAAATTTCTATGATTATTCCTTGTACCAACCACACTATAGGAAATGTTGACAACAAATTAAGCAGTAACCAACTAAAAGAAGAGTTTCTATAGTTGGCATCTTGTATCTAAACAATAGATCATCTTCTTCTTTTTTCCCCTTTCTCATGTCCTTTTATTAGCCAAACTACCTACTTCAACCTTCCAAATAACCATTTCTTGACTTTGAAGCATATGCTTCTGATACTGAGCCACCCCTCCCATATATTATAATAAAAACTATATAGTAATTAAAGTTATATTTAAATACTAAGCTGGCATTCCCATGGCTTGTTATTTGTTATGTATAGTCAAAGCTTCCACTGCCCCATCAAGAGGACTAATCATAACAGCTACAAAATAAGCTAAAAGCTAGCTAGATTACAAAAAGAAAGGGGCAAAAAGAAAGGAAAAAAAAAAAAGCCCACTGAATTAAGTATGTTCTAAGTCTTAGATATTCTTCTTGCACCTTCACCCTTAATTCCATAAATGCCCCTGCCATTTTTTTTTGGCCCTTGCACGTGCACCGAAACCTCGGTATTGCTTGCAAGGATTAAAAACTTGTAGGGTGAAAGCAAAGCCTCTGAACATACAACTTGAACAATTGCTGTCACACTAACACATGCTCCCAAAAAAAATCTAATTAATAGTATGCATCTTATTTATTATTTTTAATAAATAAAGAAAAGCAAATAGGACATAGAAGAAGTAGAGAAGACCTTATTACGGGCATTTAATCTCATTATTTTATGTGCATAGAAAAAAGCTGCATACATATATCAGAGAATATCACAATAAGTTAGTAATTAGTTAAACTTTATTTATTAAAACTATATATATATATATATATGATCAGAAGAGTTAAGAAGCTGGTCTAGCTGCTATATAGCAAAGCATAGATTTCAACAATCCAATAACCAAAACTAAGATTAAGAACCTCCTACTGTTACGGACACACATCTGAACACACACAAACACACATAAAGATACATGTACAGGAGAGAGAAAGGGAGGGGGAAGAGAGAGAGAGAGAGAGAGAGAGAGAGAGAGAGAGAGGTTTGGTTTGGTTTTTTTACAAGTGAGTTGCTTTTGCACAAACAGCCACACACTGGTATCTGACACTGTGTGGGAGGGCATGTATTTCTGAGTCGCATCGCTGTTAAAGCCATGTCTGGTGAAAGGGAGAGGACTATGGCAGTTTTTGACTTGGGTGATCCTTCGGGTGAGGAAATCCACGTGATTGCTTAGCAAAGCATTGCTTGCACACCTCTTAGGAATCCCCATCCATCAAATCCAGTCAACATCACTACATGATGATGGACGATTGGACATGCTTCTAAGTCTCCCCCTAACCCCCTAAACACACCCCTCCCTCAAGCTGCAGTACTACTGCACCAATATATATCTTTCTCTTCTTTTTTCTTTTTTTTCAAAACCAAAAAAAACTATTTACACATAGAAAAATATTCCAAAATGTTACTGAAAAGTTGGTTTAATAGATGTGATAGCAGATGATTAGTTTAGCTTCCTTCGTATGTTTAAAAACACGACAACATAATAGATATTAACTTCAAAAGGCTAAATTAATCACTGAATGTTATATATGTAAAACTAACTTGTCAACAATATTATAAGTAACTTTTCGAGGCACATGAAGGATCATAGATATAACTGCTATATATATTTATAACAGATGATCAAGCTAAGTCTAGAGTCAACTAACACAGAAAATACAACCGGAATCTCTGGATTAAAAACTTATTGAAACCAAAAAGAATAAAGAAATGAGCCAAAAAAAATATATATAGTAATGCAGAAGCATCCCTGTTGAGATTTGAGAACCCAAAGGAAAAAAAGAAAGATTTATTACACATAATAAGAGCCTAATTTCTCTATTGACAAAGTACTTACTTCCGGAAGCAGGCAGTTCAGCTGCCACAACATCACACCAAAAACCAACAGGAACAAAATAATAAAAATAACAATAGAAATGAAGAAATGTATTACGCCTAAGATAGAGGTATATGCAGTAGAGTATAGACACAAAAAGGATAGAGCCAAACGCAAAGGGAAAAATCACAGCTTTGCAGAAATTAACAGAGAAGAGAAAAGCCAGGTATAATAGTGCTTGGAAAAAGAGTAGCAGCAAAAAGGTTTTGAGATTTTTCTAGTAGATTGCAAGTTAGAGAGAGAGAGGGAGAGGGGGAGAGAGAGAGTGAGAGAGTTCTTTGGTTTTATTTCTTATGCATGCGACTACTGCTGCAGCTGCTTATGACTGCTCCTACTGCTGCAGCTGCACCATCTTCACCATTTGCACCCCCCCTTCTCCCTTTCTCACTTTCCCCACCATTTTGGATCCTTTCTATTATTTCTCTCTTTCTCTCTCTCTTTATTTCGCTTGAGCAAAAGGGAATGAGAGGTGATCAAACCCTGCACGGAGTACACTTTCAAAGCGTCAGTAATAAACTCTGTGACACCCAAAAGATAGTTGAAGAAATTTGATGGATAGAAAAATGACATATATATATATATATATATATATATATATATATATATATACCACTTAGAGAAGGACATCTCCTTTCCTCGCTGGGAGTTGAAGAAGTGAGAGATTAATAAGATGTTAACTTTTCTGAGCTCTTCGCAAGGAGAAGCGCAATCGAGAGGGGTAGGGTTGTATCTCTTCTCCAGCCGTTAGGACGACGGCCCGATGCCGCTCCTCCCCTCGTCGCTCCCAGCTCTCTGATGATGCTCCAGCATCAGCTGCTGATGCTGCTGTTGGTTTGCCGTCGTAAAAGCATCATCGTAACCCAGCGACAACCCACCGGCCGGCCCGATCGCCACCGTCGGCCCGCCGCCTAATTGTGCAGCATTGTTATAAACCCCACGCGCGTCGTACACGCTGCTCAGCCTTGCAAGCTCCTCTTGCTGCTGCTGCTGGTGGTGCTGGTGCTGGTCGTGCTGGTGCTGGTCGTAGGTTCTGAACATCTCATGATCTCGTTGTGCGGCATCCGACGCTGCCGCCGCCACCACCACCATCGGCTGAGCATCCACCACCATCTGCGACTGCGGTTGATCCCGGATCATGAGCGCGGCGGCGCCGGTGGCGAGGCCGAGGCCCATCATCGCGGAGGCGGCGAAGGGCGCGGGGGATTGGAATTGGGGGTGGTGGAATTGGGGGGGTGCGGGGGCGGAGGGGAGGAAGGGGCCGAAGGCGGCGGGGCCGATGTAGGCGGCGAGCTCCTTCTTGGCGTTGAGGAGGTCCAAGCGGAGCTGGCGGAGCCGGAGCTCGAGGAGGGAGATGTAGGCGACGCAGCCGTAGACCGGGTCCTTGAGCCGGGCGTCGGCCTCGTACGCCAGCGAGTTCACCGCGTCCTCGCGCTGCGCCGGGCTGATGTCGTTCAGCAGCTTCGCCACGTTGCTCGCCCCGAACACTCGGTGCACGCACGCGAACTTGTTCGGCTGGTCCGGCGGGAAGTACGGCGCGAACACGCACCCTTGCGTGCACTTGCGCCGCAGGAACTTGCACGCCGCACACGGCGAGTTCGACGACGACGACATCATCCAACCTGGCCACACACACACAAAAAAAAAAATATATATAAAGAACAGCTTAGCTTACTTAAATAAATGCCAAAGAGAGAGAGAGAACCCTAGAGCAGATCTTTTCACAGGCGTTTTAATTGTAGGGGCTACTAGAGCTAGGGTTAGGGTTTGCTTTTCCCAGTGCTTTTTGTGGTCGTCTAGGGTTAGGGTTAGGGTTAGCCTTTCCCTTCTCAGGTCTTCCCTGTCAGCTTTTGGGGATCCCGTTCCGGAACCTGCGAGATCTCATTACGTACCTTCCGATAGTGCAATCGATCTCCTCCTTGTCTCCTCCCCCTCTTCTTCTTCGTCGTCGTCTTCTTTTTCTTCGATAATGGTTGTGATGATGATGATCGAAACGATGATATTGATCCCCGCGACCGCCGCGATCAGATCCTTCTAATTACTCCGTCTCTTCTTCTTCCCCATTGGATCGAACCCCAGGATCACGACAAAGGTTAGATGAGCCGATCACGTTCTAGAAATCTCCCAGTTTCCGATCGATTTTTTTCCTCTTTTCTTTTTTTCCCTCTTTTTTCTCTTTGCTCCTGCAAACTTATTTTAATAATTTCAAATCTTTTTTTTTAAAAAAAGATAATGGAGAAGAAGAAGAAGAAGAAGAAGAAGAAGAAGAAGGAGAGAGAAAAGAGAGAGAGATGGGGGGGGGGGTGGTGTTAGTGTATATGCGTTTGTGAACACCTCGTCCGCTGTGAGAGAGATCGGAGCCCGCTTTGATCGGATGGATTTCCGCCTCTTTGCGAGGAGAGCGGGTTTCAGATCCCAAAAGCGAGTAGAAAAAAATTATATATATATATATATGTATATACAAATAATTATATATGGATGATGAAGACGAAAAAAATATGATATATTTATTAGTAATTACCTTTTTTAATATATTTAAGAATGAACAGGAACTTGGATTGAGGAGAGATATATATAAAGCGAGAAGGACCTTAGAGAGAGAAGTATGGGTTGTTTTTTTCTCTCTCCTCTTCGTTGCTTCTACGTCATTTATGAATCATAAATAGCTGTGAAAAAAATAAATATATAATAATAATAATAATAATAATAATAATAATAATAATAATAAGAAAAGATTAATAAACAATGCGGTGTAATAATGGGGGCGGGATGCTACCGTGATCCGATGTGGTGGCGGAGTTAAACGTGCGGTTTCTCTGGCCGTCCAGATCGGGCCTCGATTTTCTGGCCGTCGGATCGGAACAAGCTTGGACAAATCTATGCCCTGCACCAGGTCCACCCACACCTTGTGCACCGCCACTTATACCTGCCGTAAAGGCCTAATTTGGAAATTTCCTCTAAACTTTCTTTTGGAGCTCTAATATTTCCAAAAATCTCAAAATCATTTTAAATATATTTTTTTTCGAAGCACTTTAAAATTTGTAGGCTCTCAAACCTCTAAAGTATTAGAGCATATGTATTTGAGTAACGTATTACCAAATTAGATCCAAGCTGAACCGGATGTACAAATACACACCAAATAGAATCTAAATTATTAGAGCAAATGTGTTCTTGTAACACATTTCCAATTTAGGACCAAATTGAACCGTATAATAGATAAATAATGCACAAATGTACAAATGCACCGGCACAGAAAATACTTTATAACAACAGGGTTTGACCTGATCTGCTATGTTTATCGAGACTGAGCCCAATTCTATCTCTAAACCCAACCCAATACGGACAATGGTGCCTGATCATGCTGTTACATGGTTGGCGATGAATTTGTTAGCTGCGGGGATTAACATATTTTCAAATTAGACCCAAGTTGAACCGATTGATATTGCATGACTGGCGATAATTTTGTTAGTTACGAGGGATTAACATGCAATTGCTTTTATCTTTTATTTAATATAATTCAAAATGTCAAACAACCTATCCTTAAATATCTTAGTGGCACATGACTCTTTCAGCCTTAGCTCTTTGTTAAAAATGCAAGCAGAGACCATTAATCTCTAACTACAGAGATTACATATTTTGGCTTTGCCATGTAAAACTTTTACATCTTAGAAAACATGCAAAATATCGATAATAATAAAGAAATTTTGATTTTTTTTTTCACTTTATACCAATTCTGGCTAGAAGGTATAGCACTATGACAATAAATTGTATTTCTCAAATTTAGAAAGTTATTTTTATTCATCACAGCAATAAAAATTTAAATATTATTTTATAATTATTTTCTTTTAAGAGAAAAATAGTCAGTTATTTATATCATTATTTTTATTTTAGAAATGAACTCGGCTAAAAATATGAAATAATTAGACAATATATTTTATTTTTTTAATATCTTTCATCCTTTTTTAACTGTTCTTTTGACAATTTTTTTTAAAAAATAATAAATATTACATCTTTCACGAATATTCATACATATTCTTTTAGATGTATAATGTATACCTCACTCATCTAACAATTGGAATGTAGAATGTACACCCTTTTACACCCCGTTTGGTTGGAGGTTAAGAGGGAGATAAGGGGTTATTCCCCCCTTATCCCCAAACAAGAATTTTGTGGGGCCCCGAAAATAGGGGTCAGAATAGCTTACACCCCTATTTTTTAAAAAAATTTACATTTAAATTTAAATTTTAAATTTTAAAAATTTATAATTTGAATCTTAAAATTAATAATTAAAATTTTAAATTCGAAAATTGAAAGATCTAAATTTTAAATTTTTTAAATTTAAAATTTGATATTTGATATTTTTATATTTAGATTTGATCTTAAATTTAAAATTTAAAATTTAAATTTAGAACTTTCAATTTTTGAATTTGAGATTTAAAAATTTAAATTTAAATTTTATATTTTTGAAATTTAAGAGTTATCTATTTAAATTTAAAATTTTTAAATATGAAATAAAAAAATTTAAATTCAAATATAATAATTGGGGCGAAATTATTATTTTCTATTTATAACTACCCACTATTCTTCTTATTTCATCTTATCTATCCAAACATTATTTTTCTTAATTCCAGAAACAACTCAATTATCATCCAAATATAAAATTGATCTATTTCAGATTTAACCCTGAACTTAATCCTACTCCTAGAATAACCAGTTTTTACTTAACCCGGAACCAAACGAAGCTTAGGGTGTACCACCAGCATTGCTTTTTGCCATATAAGCAAAAGCTTCCAAAATCAACATTACCGCCACCAAAAGACAAATGCCCTAATACGGTTCCCTCTCCAAAATCGGCGATCGCCGGAACCCTAATCCCCAAAACCCGGCCATGGCATTGCCCTCACATTCCTACTCCTACCTCTCCTCTCTCCGCCGCTTCCTTCGCCCCTCCCCTTCGCCTCCCTATCCGGCGGTCCACCGAACCCTCGGCGGCGGCGGCGGCGGCGGCGGCAGCGGAGGCTCGGAGAGCGTGGCATACCAGCGATCGATGTTCCGGGCGCCGCCGACGGTGAGGGCGCCGGGGATTCATCGGAATTCGTGCAGCTTCATCGGCACAGTGGTCGCCCCCGTGAGGCGCACAAGGCTTGACTCCGAGAAGCCCTGGGCCTACACCTTTCTCGAGGTGAAGAGGCAGAGGGCTCATGGAGCATCTTCTTCTTCTTCTTCCTCTTCTTCTTCTTCTTCTTCTTCTTTCGAGTGAGATTCACTACCTAGTTGCTTCATCTCCTTTAAATTTTGATCGATTTGGAGTGGTTTGATATGATGTGTTTGTAGTTGTTACCTCGCTGCGATACTGTATCAATTGTCACTAATATAGAGAGGATATAATTTGAAAGGCTTAGAAGTGTCCTTAAATGGAATGGATGCAGAGTATAATTATCCAATGCCTTTGTTAAGATGCTGCAACTGGCCAATTTAACTGCTCCCATCTGTAAACTTGCAATTATCATTTTAACATGAGGTATCGTAATGCACGACATACCCAGAAATCTATAGGCATCATTTGGGGTAAATGATTTTCACACAATAATCTTCGGGCCATTGTTTTGTTGTCTATCAGAATGTCCCTGAATCGGGCACTGAACCTCTGGGGCCATGACGCTGCGCAATTGTTTACTTATCTTTTGAAAGTCCGTGTGAAACACATTTTTGAGTCATCATTTTTTACAATTAATGTGGGAAAGATAATCGTATATCTTGATCTTGAGGTCCCGTACTTGCTTATGTGATCTGTAATGGTTTACTAGCTATTAGTGATGGGTACATGTGTATGTGAATTCTAAAGCTTCTAAACAATGGCAAAATTCTCTCTCTGATCTAATTGCTACAATTTTCTGATGTTTCTGTTGGCTGTTTGACTGCTTCCACGTTTCTGGAAATCTACTTCCACTGTGTATTTACAGCTTAATTTGGTTCATTTTAGAATGGATGTCTTTTTGTTGCTTACTGTGGGTAAAATGGAGCAGGATATTACTGGCAATGCGGGACAAGCTGGCGGAAATTTCTTTGCGGCATTTACAACCAAATGATTTTATTTATGTTTCTGGTCCTTTGGGTTCCTACGCAAAGGTCAATGCTAGTGGCAGCCATGAAATTTTCTACAAGGTCGTCACTCATTTTTTGAAGCATGCCATATTGTTTTCCTGGTTGCCTGCATTTTTTTTTGGAAATTTGTTTAAGTTCAATATTTAGTAGTTTAATCAATTTTTGACCCCTTATTTTTAATGAGTTTTGTTAATTCTCGCTTTATAATAAGGTTTAAATATCGGCTCAAGATGATTGTTTGATTGGCTGTCTCTAATATCAGCTCTAACAGTCTCCTTTTATTGTTTGGAGAGCGCATATCTTCTTTTCATGTCCTGATTATTGGTGCATTATTAATTGGTACATCATGGCTTAACATCTTTGCGTTCTTTCTATTTTTTCTCCTTGTATCTGCCATTGCTTCACTAAAGAATGGTTTATATAAGGCCCGTGAATGGAAATGCGAGAGTTTATCTACTTTCTTTCTCAGTATATGAGTATCTTTTGTTCGCTTAAATGTTTTAGCTTGGTTCTAACTTATGTCTGCTTCTGCCTATTATAACATCCTTTTCTAATGTTTTTTTACAGGTTTTTGTCATGGATCTGAATTATGTAAAGCGCAGTGATAAAAAACAAACTTCACACAAGCGTGAGGTTTTGGTGGAGAAAGAACTAACAGGGCCCACTTTCGGTAAGTTTATCATCCTTTTAATCTGTAACTTTGCTTATAAGCTGTTAAGAAATATGTTTAGACATCAAATTTTCTACTTCAGTTGAATTTCCTAAAGAGAACCACGCTTACGAAGTGTTTTTCTAATAGTCTAAGAGTCGTCCTATTGTTTGTCCCAATTGAGTTTTAGGTGCATTTGATTATGCGGAGAAGGACAGAGAACGCCTTCACTTGTGGCATGTCTTCTTTGCTAACCCGTATGAATGGTGGGACAACAGACAATCGAAGCCGAATAGAAGGCACCCAGATTTTAAACACAAGGGAACTGGTGAAGTCCTATGGCTTAATCCGCATGACCCTCCTTGGGTTAAAAGGCAACTTGAACTGTGTGACTCAAAGATGGGTTTAGGAACCAATCAAAGAAACAATGGTAGACGGCCAGAGTTACATGGTTGGATAATTGATGATTTTGAGTAATCCTTCTTACTGGATAGAAGTCGCTCTCGCCTTTGATTTTGTCATGCTGCAAAAAGGTGCTATTTCTTTGAAGAAATGGAAGCAATGATCAGAATTAAGCCTTTCAAGGGCAATGAGCAGCAAATTTTGAGTCAAAAAGGAAAAGATAAGAAAGTGAAAAATGCATTTATACGCCACCATGATCAGATTGTGAAAAATATGTTTGTGTAGCTAATCATGAAAAGGAAGTTACTTCTCTTGGAATATGATAAATTTAAGCAGAGGGTAAGAAGTGCTAAGTCGAGACTACTTAAGTTACTGGCAGAAGCTCGTATGTGGATTAATTCCAGCTGTACAGAGGCTTGACTGTGTAGATATTCTGTCCGAATTTGGATAGAACAGGATCAGTTGTTTCTATCAATATACTCCGTTCCCTTTCTTATAGAGAATTTTCTTAATTGGTTCGGATCCATGCTTGCTGATTGTGGTGCTAAGTTAAAAGGCAATCTCGTCTTGTCAAATTTGCGTCTGCAGTAGCAGCTTTTCTGAAAAACTGCTTTGTTAGGAGATTTCTCAGTGAACAAGAGAAGCATCTTGTCCAATTTCAGGTGCACGAGCAATCAATATCCTTTTCTATTCATGTCTTGTACCGTTCTTCCATTATAGTAGGGAAGTTGATTCATATGGCCTTTACAATTATATCATTTAACTAGGTCCTTCTTGATCTGTTATTCTGTTTCCATAACGATAGTGCACAACAGGAGCAGCATTTTTCATGCAGTATATGTTATAGCCCCTGCTATACAAATAGGGGATTGTGAATCATCCCACTTATCTAATGCCCTTTCATGTACACTACCTTTATTATTATTCATTATACTATGCACGCAAATTCTTGAATGTGTTGGAGAGTAGCGATATGAAGATGAGCATATCTGAAGGGGATAGTTTTGGTCACCTCCCTGCTTTTATTTTTTCCACTCCATGAAGTTTTGTCGACTACCGAAAATGTATGCAGAGTAAATGGTGATGCTGATTGTACAGTAGCATTGGTAGGTTAAGTATTGATGATGATTGTACAGCAACATTGGCTTTGATGGGCGCTCATTTCATTCCCTTGCATTAATGAGATTAATTACAGGGACCTTACCGCATGGGTCCAACATGCCAATATGCCATTATGGCGACAGCGATATATCACCATTTCCTCTCTATATAGTTCAATATGAACAAAGATCAATAGCTTTCCTATTAGCCTGCGAGAATTTCCTCTTTCCTCTTTCTTTTTTTTATAAAAAGATCCGCTATTCCAATTTTGATTTCAGTTTGGACCAAACTCTTCACTAATCTAGTTCAAAACTTCAAATTGCATCTCTTTAGTTTGTAGTGTCGCAAGAGAGTGAAAGTTGCTGACAAATTACCAGGGCATGTAGCTCAAATAGTTTCTGCAGTCTAAAATGACACCGTATACATTCCCACACCATCTATACCTGTGAAAGCAACAGCATACCAAACTTGTATGAGATGTTCAGAACATGTCCCTGATTTGAAAAGACACTATTTTACATCAATGATCACGTTGTAGACAACAGGTCTCTGCATGATATTGACGTGTCCGGAAAGAACAGCGAGCACTAATCTGAGTCGGATGATGCCTCCTGCGAAGAAGGATCTAACGCCAACAACATTCTGGACAAATTCTCTCCCATCTCTTCTACTTCCTCTCTCCCAAATCCCCAATCTCGAAGCACCTCGGCACCTCGTGAACATCTTGCCAATCCATATTTGTGGAGATTCATAAACCGTGTTTCTATGAAAGGCAGAATTGCCTTACTTGATCGAAGCCGAGCAGCTATCGGTACAGACTCAACATCGAGTGATCCCTTTGGCTCTCCCCCTTCGAACTCGTGCTCCAGAAGCTCACCACGTCGGCCTACACGGCTCGTAAAGATGGACGGAAATGGTAGAGGGATAGGGAGTGGGCAGAGGGACATGGAAAGATGTGAGAATTTGGGTTTTATAGATCGGCCTTCATATTCAGCACATATGGAGTTCTTCACTTGAGAAGTCGAAGCCCGATTACAACCTACAACAACAACAATAGAAAATGTAGTAACCACCAAAAAAAAAAAAAAAAAAAAAAACAACTAATAAATGCATCATGGCGATGTTTATTCTATCTAAAGAGACATTACGAACAGAAATAATTAAGAAATAAGAATCACAAGATTCGGGAAAATTACCTGATCATTGGGAGAAAAAGTAACACAAGATTTGGGGAAATTACCTAAACATTGGGAGAAAAAATAGAGTACCTGAATGAAGGGCTCCATGAACCATTACAGATTCGACTGCATACAGGTCTTCATCATCCTCCCCAGTTCCAGGGGTCAAAGGGTTCAAATACTTCAAATACTTCAACATAGTTCCCCGGTTGTTTTCTTCTGAATTTCAAAATTATCAGCACTGAAACTTTTTTGAATAGTAGGAAAAAAAAAAAAAAAAAAAGTGCTTGTTAATTATACCTGTAAAAGATGGAGCAGGCATTGCTAAATCCAAAATAGTCACAGGGTTTTGCCTAGCTTGACCAGCTAATAAATGGACAATTTCACCAATCTCGAGAGCACCAGAAGCATATGTTGAGTTTGTACTTGGCCCAAGTGGCTCCAATCGAAATGGAACACTTATTGAGTGTATTGCAGCAGCATAGATTGCACTCGAGTAGAAAAGCTTTTCGTCTTTCACACGGAGTAAAGGTGACAGGTCGCCTTTCATTGCAAAGCAGAGACAATCTTAGATTAGAGCTGCAGTTTTTGCATGTCAAATAATGTATCTTTGACTGTATTTTCAACCTAGATAGTATCATTATCAAATATAACGAGTCACAAGTACAATGGCGTATCCAGAATATGGTGCTTCTGATGCATGGTATGCATGAACTTTAAATCAACTGAAAGCAAGTACATCTGATGCATTAGGTAGTCAGTTTGTAAGTCAGCACTAAACGCTAAAATTAAGGGGCTGCCGGCAAATTCCGAAACTTTTCAGTCTATCAAACTTCTTAGAAGATGATTGGATAAATAGCAAAGATTAAGTTCCGTGAGAAACGGTGAAGCCCATTGAAAGAGCAAAAAACTAAAAAAACATGTATAACCAACATGCAAGAATGGCTGAAATGTTCCCGCAATCTATGACAAGAGTAACATGTGACTTGGGCTTGACTAAGCTATAGGCAGAGTGCTCTGTATTTCTGAATTCACAAACACTGTTCCGTTCTTTCTATTTTAGTCCCAAATGATTTAAAAAGAAGCTCTCTAGGAAGTTTCTAATGTGACGTTACAATAGCTGGGGTCAAGCTATAGTGCATCAACTTCTAATTTGCCCATCTGTTGCAGTAATTCATTTTCAACCAATTGCATAGAGCATATTAATCCATTTATAGACTACATCTCACAAGGAAGAAATTTACAAGATGCAAAACAGAGTCCTCTAGTAGATCAGTTATCTAGTTCCAACTAAAATAAAACAACACAGGATAGGAGAAATGCGATTGCATGCAATTTTCAACAGATCATGCCATCATGGTCAAAATGAACATGGAAGAAGCATATGAAGTATGCTATCTACATAGGCAAAAGCATGCATACTTCTCAAAGAAGGTAATCCAACTGGTACCATCAACTTGGAAAAGGAGGCAAGCTTTGAAAACGAGACAGCATCATGAAGAGCTCTTGTAATTAAACCCCTTTGGTCTGTGGCATATGCATGGGAAACTGGATCTCTCACATTATAAAGCAACACAGGTGCATTGGCGTACTCATCAGCAATGTTCTCTAGATATTCAACAGCAACTCCGGAAAAGCCTCCTGAATCATCAACAATGAACTGGATACCCTGGAAAAGCAGCAGAAAATTCAGAACTTGCAGAATATTACCACAATTATAACCAGACAATTATCTAGCTGAAAATATATGTGGCCTACAGAGATGTTGTGTAATGCATAATGAATTTAGACGCTTCTTGAAAAAGCAGAGAAAGGAGTACATTGTATGTTAACAGGAAGGTCAAATGCTAGTATGGAAATTACAAAACACTGATGCCAGGTATGACAAGAGGGCCAACAAAGTACTTTGGCCTTAAACAAAGTAGATGGGTTATAAGGATATTGCAATTATGAAAAGCAATTTTTGAAAAGCGTGCCCAAAGCCCACCAATTACAATACAGACAAACAGCACAAAAGATCAGATAAATTTTAACATCAAAAGTGGAACTTAGCCAGTAGCTTGATAAATGGGAAGATTATACGTGGCATGTCACTATAGTTGAGTTTGCACAGGAGAAGAAACAACCTGAATATGGTCACATTCTTCAATGAAAAACCGCAGCCTCTCATTCATCTCTTCTGCATGAGACCCTTCTGCAATAACATCCCTTCCAATTCCATAGTTGTCAAACTTATTAACATCTGCCCATGATCCTTTGAATTCATATAAGGTCTTAGGATGATACTGAACTTTGGAATAATCAGTCCAAGACTTAACACCATTTTCTAGGCACTCAACACGATCCTTATCTCTATCTCTTCTTCGTGAAGAGTCCCCTTCTTTACTATCACTTGCTGGAATACCTGAATCATTGTGGTCTTCTTCAGATAAACTTTGGAGAAACAGATTTTTCTTATAAGGTTCTGCGACTGATCTTGCAGCATTCCCGGTCCTGAACGTAACTCATACCATAGGTCTTTTCAAGGTCAGCAGAGCATACTTGAGAAATATATATCCCAAATAAAGCAGTATTTTCATTTTTGAAGATATGATTCAGATCTCCATTACAAACATAACCTGGATAATTCATAAACTTACAAAAAAAAAAAGAAACAGTTTTAACACAATTATAGAAAATTCCATGGAAATTATCCTATGGTTTTCATTTGGAAAATAAAGACCCGAATTATAGCAGAGTAATTAGTAAAACTAGAAAATAGATTATAATGTTAAGTTAGAAAAAATTTCCTACTAAAAGCTTAAAAAAGGGAAAAGAGACAAGTTTTGTTTTGTTTGATTTTAGCATCTTTATATGATATAAGTTTATTTATTCCAAACTCTGATTATTCAGAATTTTTCTGTACGTTAGTATCTACTAATCACAGGTTAATATAAAAGTATTAGCTAAAAGGGGATTGAGCATGCTCCTGCTCCTAGGTTCCAAACCTCGCTTCCCAAGATAAGACCACAAAAAGAAACTTGAAATTCTTTAACAAAATCAATCACTAAGTTATTACCAAAGAGATTTTTGTTTGTTACGTTATAGTGCATTCTCATGATTGAACTTCCTGTATACTGGCCTTTCCGTCATTGAACATAACTAGTTTTCATTACATAGTACATAGTAAACCAGTGCATCAGTCCATGAATTTGTAACATAAATTTCATCATATAGACCCCTTGTAGAAACCGTTTCTCTTTCACTGAGGGCAACAGAAAGGGAAAACAGACACAATGGAGTAGACAAGAACATCAAGCACGAAAAATTTTCTCAGCAAAGATACCATTATCTAATCAACGAGCAAAACAAGAATTAGGGACACTAGCTTACCATGTAGCAATGGCCATCGGATCAGCTGAAGGAATGTTGCCATACAAAGTACCAGACGTACTAAGAGAACCAAGTGATCCTACAAAAGACATTGTTATATGAGTCACAGTAAAGTAAGAGCGGGTGGGGGGAAAAAACTTATTGGACAAATGACAGAAGAAAGAAAGCATTCAGGTATACTTCAAAAAAAATATACGAGAGTACAAAAGAATCATCAGAATTACGCTATACTGTATTTTTTCCCCCCTCAAACCAAAATAAATTTTTATTTATTCTTTTTGTCTATTATTATATGCAGCTGTAGAATATAGACGATCAAGAATAAACATGTCTATACATAATACACATAAAAGCAAAAATATGGTAAAGAGATACAAAATGGGTAATAACACTTTTCACAGTAATCTATAATAACAAGTTACTTAGCAGTTTTACATTAAAGTGCTAAATTAAATGCATACAAGAAGATATTGAAGACTAAGAACGTATCTCCACCAATTATAACACCTAACCAATATACAAAAATGAATATGAAACTTGAGAAATCAACAGCCAGCTGCATTATATTATTACCTTGAGAGCCAATAGATATCATACGAGGGCAGTATGTAAAGATACCCTGCAAAATACTAGTAGCTTAAGTACATCCAGAATATCAAAAAATTTGAAAATTGACTAAACTATATCGGAGCATATGGACTGGATACGTAACAAAATAATTAAGGACCCCAAAATAAAGATCAGCAAAATCATTCATCTCTCAGATTCTTAAAGAAACGATTTTCTATACCCAAATTCACCTGCTGTGTTTCACCGGCCCGATAGAAAACGTCCATATCCAACGATCCATTCTTGAAAACTGGATCAGCACCGGGATCTTCAGCCAATCCAAGCAACTCGTCCTACACGGACAAAGCCGTCGAGTCAATAAACAATGTAATCACGAGGATGTTAAATGCACATACATATAAGCTATCATATGCTGACTTAATAAATAATATAGCCTTTTGCATTCTTAACACAATCCGCGACGCATTTATGAAAGAGAAATGCTAGTAAAAATTTCTTGTTCGAAATTACGAGCTCCTTCGCTTAATCTTTCTGCTTAACTAAACGTTTCTTTTATGCAAGAGAAATTGATAAACATTTACAAAGAAATTGCCAAATCTCACCTGAAAATTCCAAAAATGAGAACCTATATAATTTGCGTAATCGCCAACCTGGATTGTCACAATTTCCCTCATTCTTATCAGCTCCTATAAACAAAAAAAAAAAAAAAAAAAAGGAGTCAATAGGAAACTAAGTCATATATTTTAAGCAAATTTGGTTCTGAAAAAAAATCTCCACTAAGTATAAGTGTAGTGGAGCTTGGCGAGTGAGATGAAACCCTAAACCCTAAAAAATATAAATCAAAATTACAAAAAACTGGAGAAGAACAGCTAATTTGTAGATCGAATCAAACGTCCGAAGCAAGAAAAAAAACCAAATTTAAAAAAAAAAAAACTCTTACGGAGAGAAACCCTAACCAAAGGAGTTGGCTCCGCTCGAGGAGGAACCAAAATGAAATCGTCGAGACAATTCGAGGAGTGTAGTAAAAGCGGGAAATGAATTATGCGGACAGTGGCGGCCACCTAAGGTCTAGGATTTATGCGGACGCCCGTGATCTCGCTATTTGCCGGATCGAAGTTGAATTGATACGAAGACTCAGTGCACCACGTCATTCGTGAACCGGAAATATCGTCTCGGTCCATCCTACAGATTCGAATTAAGAAAGCCCGGTCTATGTATGATGTGGTGCACAATGCACATGGAGTAATGCGGAGAGCCAGTGGATCGGATTATGGGCTCTTCTTAACGGGCCGTGCGTTCACATTTTGGTGGGACCCACAGATTAGACCAAATATTTAACCATTAACGAATATTTACTTCTTTTTTTTTTTGAAAAAAAGCTAATTTGGATAATGTTTGATTTTTGTATGATGAAGATATTTAAAATTTTAAAATATTCCAAGGAGAATTTCAATTCTCCAAGTTATTTCCCCTATGTTTTTTTTTATTTTGAGAGAGAGAAAGGCCTACCCGCTTCGTTAATTTTTTTAGAAATAAACTTAGCTGGAAATGTGAATCAACTAGGATTCGAAATCGGGACCTCGGTTATCAACCACCAAGCCTTTTGCCACTTGCGCTAGGGACGATCAGTTATTTCTGCTATATTTTTTTTTGAGAGAAAGGTAGCACGCTATCCGCTTCATTCATTGAATTGATGAATTAGGCTACAGGGGTGAGGCAACTTTAGGCCTACAAAGTGGCGACGACGAAAAAAAAAAGAAAAAGAAAAAGGAGAGAGAGAGAGAGAGACGGAGAGTCTAATGCTGATTGGCTGGTAGGATTTGGTCCCACAGTCTCCTGAGCTGCTTGCTCTGAGTGGATCCGATAGACCCTTCCTAAAGACGGCGTCATTTCTCGTCTCCCAAGTTATCCACCAGCAGGCTATTAGGTTGATAAGATTACATCGCAATGGTTGCAATCTACTCCTTGTCCCGATAGACCCTTCCTAAAGACGGCGTCATTTCTCGTCTCCCAAGTTATCCACCAGCAGGCTATTAGGTTGATAAGATTACATCGCAATGATTGCAATCTACTCCTTGTCGTCCATTTATTCCAGACCAAAGTCATGAGTTGAACATCCTCCAGGTTCTTCACCACCAAAAATCTAGAAAAGATGCACTGTACGAATAAGTGGTTATGTTTCCGGTCCATCCTCTATTTCCACTATGTTTAGTTACATATTTATAGAGATTAGTTGGATTCTAGCATAATCTTACTATTTCTCATGCAATAATAATTATCTAAAAGATTAAACTTAATATGAAGATTTTCTTTTTCTTTTTTTTTTCCTTCCAATAATTTAACTTAACTGCAAGCTAACTAAAATACAACCGCACGATAGTTCAATGACATCTTTAAGATCATGATATCAGTGCATAATATTTTTAATGCAGTTTTTTTTATTGTATTTGGTTGATACAGAAGTAACCCTTTTTGGTGTGCATTTCACAATTTTGTACTCAAAAGACAAAGAAGAATAAAAAACGAATTAAAATTAAAAGTATGAAATTCTTCGCATAAATCTCGAGAAAAGTGTTATCAGAAAATCTAAATTCACTACCCAAATGCTTTTAATTCACAAAAACACATATCCCAAAATCTCCACACAAAAAAAAAAAAAAAAAAAAAATCTCACCAAGGTCACCGTATCAGGATCTTACCCCAAGATACAAACACAATCACCATACATTAAATCAAAACATGAAGCTTAGTATGAATTCAATGATCAAGAAACTAAGACTTAAAAAGCGGCAAAATGGCCTTACTCACTGTTCAATAAATGCCACAACAACTCCATAAACTAAAAAAAAGAAATAAAAAAACAGAACAAATATAATCAGGGAGTGCGCTCCTCAAAAACCTGTACTTCCTTTGCGACTACTATTTTATTCTAATTCAACTTGTTTCTATAAATTATTTCCTTTGCGACTTCTATTTTATTCAATTTTAACTTGTTTCTATAAATTATCTAAATAAAAAATATATATCAAATCTCTCGGTAAAGTGTATTTTTCATATTTCTATATCCCCTTCGCCGGAAATGTAAGTGCTTGAATTCCAACATCTTTTCCTGAGTCCCCCAACTCCTCCTTAAAGCAGAGTTCATCATCAACTTTCTCGAACTCGAAGGGGCTTTCAGGAGACATAGAAGCAGTCTGATTCCAGGTAGCATAATGTTCTCGAGGAGCTCCTTCGTACAGACTAAGTGATTGATCCACAATGTGCGATGCTTTCGCGTTCTTTTGAGAATATATTCGATACTTCTGATGGAAAAATGAGAACTTTGTTAAGTGTAATCGATAAAGATACAAAATGGATTATGTCAATGAACTCTGAAAAGAAATATGCCAAAGTAAAAAATTTTGATCATAAGAGAGAAAGATATGAGAAAGAATCAATGAAAATAGCCTGTAAACAGCAGTGTTGGTTTAAAAGGTTAAGATTACACATTTATTCTCACTATTCGCCCAAATGTATGTTATAATCAAACAATAACTAACCTGTAGATGGCTTTTCACTTCATCATTTGTGAGTCCATTCACCTTCATCACTTCTCTTATCCGCTTCGGAGTAGCTGCTGCATCAACAAATAGAGAACAACATAGTCGGATCAGAAATTTGAACTACACCGTTGTATGTTATTCATCTCTTTGCAACATCAAAACTGCTCCTTATTGATGCACACTCTCTTAATTTCAGATCCTATTACTTCCTTTCCGCAAATCATCAAAAGAATATGTCACTATAAATTACCGATGTCATCTTTACAAATCATCTTACTTTGGGGACCGCCGAGCTGTTTAAGAGCGACGAGAAACTGCTCATGCAAATCCTTGGACCAGCTGCGTCTCGTCTTTCTTTGCTGTTGTAATCTGAGTATTGAACAAGGATTCTCGACATGAGAAGAAGAAGATAGAGAAAGATCGGATGGCATCACCATGATCTCCTTTTCCTTCTTCAAGTTTGGATCGACCGCTGATACATCTTTAAATAGTGAGTGAGTCTTCTCTTCACTACTCTGCCATCAACCAATTAAGATTCAAATGATTCTTCTATAATAAAGTCGTAAAATTTGCAAAAAAAAGAAAAAGAAAAATCATCTGTATAGTTTTGCTTTCTACCTCTTGCGAATTGATGTGCTTTTGAATTGATGTCGCAGATTTCGTACCAAACTTGTTATTGTGATTGTTTTGCAGTGTTAACTCTGTTTCGTCGAGATATCTTTTCCAAGATAAAAATGTTTTATGCATAAATTTTGCTGTATAAAACCAGTGATGATTTTTTATCTCTTCCTTCATCAAATTGATCACTGCATGGACCACAACATTATGTTTTCATTCAAAAAAACCAAAAATGAAAAAAAGAAACAGAAATATTAATACAAAAAATAGAAATAGATTTCTCACAAAGAGAAAGCACATTTATCGACAGAGCGAACTCTTTTGGGAAGATCTTCATCTTTTCAATCTCAGAATATACATCAGCAATCCATTTCACTATCTTCATAACCTCCTCTCCGCTCTCGCCTGCCGCCGCGGGCTTATTTGAGAAAACAGGCTCAATAGAGATCTTCACCATTACCCCATCTTCTAAACTCACTGCACTCATCCACGAACTCATCTTTTAGATCTACGTACGCACTCTCTCTCTCTCAAATAAAATAATAGCAAGGTGGTTCTCCTATTTATACCGTACGAGAGGGAAGGATTACGAAAAAGGAAGCGATGTACTCGAAGAAACAAGATAAATACGATGTTAAAATGGTAAATACGTGGACCGGAGATTCCCGCCGTATCTCCGCCGTATAACGGTATTATTAGTTTTGTGTAGAATAAGGTATGATGACTAGTAGATTACTAGCTATACTGCAGTTTATAGAATATAATACGTACTCTATAAAGTAAAAAAATAATAATAGATAAGAAACAATCTTGAAAGTTTAATATACTACTATCTGTTGAAATAAAAAGTTAAATAGTTATTGGTGTTTTAAATTTATTATCATAAAAATATTTAAAGAAATTTTTTTAATCAACCATACTTAAATTTTTTAGATAAATATGAATATAAAATATAAAATATATTATTAATATGTTAGATAACTATTCAGGGCTTGTTTGGTATTGAGGCTGGTTGCAGACTTGCAGCGAAAATATATAGAGATATACTTCATAGAAAGTATTACCTATTTTCAGTTGGGACTATAAAAAATATATCATAACTATATGCGAAATATGGTATTATGTAGGCAAATAAACATAATATTTTTTATCATTTTTTTATGCACATAACGTGATCTCTCAGCAATAAAAAACTTATTTTTTCACTAAAAGATGCCATCACTGGAAAAAAATATATTTTCACATCATTTTATAAAATTCTTCAGAGTTTTCTAGAAGGAGGTGAGGTGGCTTCACGTACGACCTCTATATATTATATTTTTTTGAAATCCTAAAATTGGCATGTTATGAATTACCTGTTAGTATTTGACTACATTTGTAGTTATCCAAGAAAAACAATTAAATTCTAATTAAATTAAAATAAATGAAATTTAGGTTTAAAATAGAGTATAAATCTTTCCATAGTAGGATTGGAGTAGTTCTCTTGAATTATTGTATATATATATTTATATTTATTATTATGCAGGCCCACTGATCCATTGGGCCGGAATGAATCTACTTAGAATGGGCTTTGTGTTGAAAAGAACCTCGATACATTTATGGGTAAAATCAAGCCCCAGAACGTTCCGAGTCCAATTTGAAGGCCTGGATAAGGGTCGATGCGACATGATGACTCAACACTGCATTTATATAATTAGTAATGATTAGTTTAACTTATCTTTGAGGTGTCATATTTATTGTTATTGTTATGCCTTCTATTTGTATAATATTACTGTAACACCAATGATATAAATTTTTCAGCGAGAAACCGACAACAAAATCATTACCGTCGGATCCCCAACTCGTTCCACCAGTCAACTCTCTTCCTCGTCCATTTGGTGTCGTACAACCCCCACAGCGAGTCCACCAATCATTTGTCCACTGAAGGGTGTTTCGGTAATTTCGCTATGCACTTTTACCAGATATTTATTTAATGCGTCGGCAATGGAAGTGGATAATATCTGCGTCGCGTCTCCTTTTTCCTCCGGGGGAAGAAAGAAAGAAAGTGAAAAAAGGAGGTCACGAGAGAGCTCTCGCCATCGCCTCTAACCCCCCGATCGGAAACCCTAACCCTAAATCGATCGAGGAAAGGGAGATAAAAAGGGGTGGAATCGAAGGGATCTGAGGTCGAGATCGAAGCGGAGGGGGGCGAAGGGGCTCACGAGGTCTCGCTGCGATCGCCGCGGAGACACGTCTCTTTCCTCCACCAAACCCTACCCTTCCCACCGCTTCTTCGTGATCCCGCCAACGGTTCCGATCGCATCGAGGGCTCGTCGCTGCGCCACGTTGCGGGCGCCCGCGCCTCGATTTCTCCGGTAGGGCGTGGGAGCGGCGGAGGAGGAGAGGGGTTTTTTGATGTAAGAGAAGCGTCGGAGGAGAGAGAGAGATAGAGAGAGAGAGAGAGAGAGTGAGAGAGAGGGAGAGGGAGAGGGAGAGGGAGAGGGAGAGGGAGAGGGAGAGGGAGAGGAGAGGGGGATGGCGATGGATCGGGCGGCGGTGACGGTGGGGCCGGGGATGGACATGCCGATAATGCACGATAGCGACCGGTACGAGCTGGTGAAGGATATCGGGTCGGGGAACTTCGGGATCGCGAGGTTGATGAGGGACAAGCAAACCAAGGAGCTCGTCGCCGTCAAGTACATCGAGAGAGGCGAGAAGGTCGGCCGGAGTATCTTTCTCTTTCTACTTCAAAATTTGTGCTCTTTCTTTTAGCTTTTGATATACCTTGCTTTCTCGAATCATTATCGCGATATTATGTTGATTGATGAATGATGCGGAACTATTATTAGGTTCTATTAGAGGTTTCATTAACCAACTGATCTAAATTAGAGGTTTTCGAGGATTGAACTGTCTTTATTCTCACTGTGTTGTTCAACTGATTTTGTTCGAACCTGTTTACTGTTTATCAGCAGCGTAAAGCTCAGAAATTATTGAATGTTTACGCAATCCGTGGTATCGTCGGCATGCTTATTCTATCATTAAGAAATCTTTTGGCCTGTTCTTCATGCTTCTCCTTCTGTTATACCAAGACAGGAATCCCTTTACAGATTCAGGGTCGCAATTGAACCTATTCCTTCAAATCAAGTGCTCCTTTATTGCATGCTTTCAGGTTACTCTGTTATTTATTGCTGATTAATTCTGCGCTCACTTTTTCTTTGTTTTATAGATTGATGAAAACGTGCAGCGTGAAATAATTAACCACAGGTCTTTAAGGCATCCGAATATTATTAGGTTCAAAGAGGTACGATGAGATTTAAAGGTATTATTTGCATGTTATCAGGAAGAGCTATGCTTATTCATTGATCTCCCTAATTTAGGTTATTCTAACTCCCACACATCTTGCTATCGTCATGGAATATGCTTCTGGCGGTGAGCTCTTTGAGCGCATATGTAACGCTGGCCGCTTCAGCGAGGATGAGGTTTATGCTTGCATAATACTCAATTCTGTTCTTATCCTTTTGTTGTGTCGGTAAGCGACTAATCTTCTGTTCACCTTGTAGGCTCGCTTCTTCTTCCAGCAACTTATATCAGGAGTTAGCTATTGTCACTCGATGGTATTTATAATGATCTTTCCCCGACTCATTTGCTTTTTTTACAAATACTCCTGTTTGACTAGATGATCTTATTTTGCTCGGTGTGCTGCCTTATTATCAAGCAAGTATGTCACCGTGATTTGAAGCTGGAGAACACATTGTTGGATGGAAGTGATGCTCCTCGTCTGAAGATATGTGATTTTGGCTATTCCAAGGTATATGAAGCCAGTGAGAATGCATAAATATTGCTAATATTGTAGCTCTAATTGTAATTTCAAGGCAATTTAAAATGTGATCTACTAAATTATGCCCTTGCCATGCCGATAGTGACACCTTGCTACTGGCAGAAATTACCCACCTAATTCAATGGTGGTTGTTATTTTGTTGGCTTATAATTTTAGTCGGAACACTATGGAATCAGTAATGGTACCTTCTTTTTGTCATCCTCTGATGCTTTTTCTTATCAGAATTTCAACCTCACTTTATTTTACAGTCATCTGTTCTTCATTCACAACCAAAGTCAACTGTTGGAACTCCTGCATACATCGCACCTGAAGTTCTACTGAAGAAGGAATATGATGGCAAGGTATGTCCCAATTGGGAACTTTATGCATGCTATTGTAAAAAGTGCTTCATATGACTTCAATTGTAAAAAAATTATTCATTTTAAAACAAGCAAATATTTTATCAATAAAGCTAGTAGCTGCAATTTGGAGATGTAGTTGCACAATACTCTTGTGCTATTGTTGTTGGTGGGGCTTTAGGCTTAGCAAATTCACTTGTATGCTATCACTGATCATTAGATTTTCTTTAGAGAGCCCTTTCTTCTCCTTCTTCATGCTTGCATGCTATTGTTAAACTATTGAAATAATAGGCTTCAATGATGCTCAAATTTACCTATTTTGAAATGCATTATGGATTATTCGTGACATTTGAAGGATATTTTGCCGTTTGGCAGAGGTAGCAAACAAGCCTCATTTGAGGTTCAAATGCCCCTTTGCCTTATGAACTATTCACACTTTTTTGGGCCACATCATGATTATCTGACATGTACTTATCTGATATAGATAGATACAACTGGTAATACTTTTTTTTAAATTCTCTTCGTGATTATCCTTATTGGTTATGGTGAAAGGCAAAAAACTTTTGCCTTGCTTTCACCAACAAGGATGACCACATTTGTTTATGGTGAAGGGTCGTTCTATCCATATATGGTTGACTTACTTTGCTTTATTAGTCTGGTAGGTATTTCTGAATTTAGAATATTTGCTTATGTCAAAAATACTAGGAAACATAAAAGTACTTCAGGTAGAAGTTAATTCATGTTTATATGATGGGATTTCAGTGTTGCCTTTCCGCATTAGTTTTGCCTCTCATTACATGCTAGTAGGTATTTCAGTGGAGTAGTCTATATTAGACATCTACAGAGAACTGACTGGTGACCTGTTCCTAAATCTTGGTAACTGAAGATATCTGATTTCATGCGAAAATTGTAGCAAAGGGTTTTTCATAAATCAGAGAGAACTATTTTGAAATTGCGGGAAGGATAACCTTTAGCTTAAAGAAAGGCCAGCTTCAAAGCTCATTCAATTGTCAAAACCTACCCTCTGCCAATTGATATTGTTGTCGGGTCTAACAGTACGATTAGTTTCTACAACAGTGTCCATAACTACTTGTTCTTATGCTTGACAAAGTTTCATGCATGTTCTTATATGTTTTCTACTTAATTTGCTAAAATTTGCCATCATAACTATCATAGTATTTGAGCGGAAGCGTTATTAATCTGCCCTTTAAATTGGAGAATATTTAGATACATAGTGAAGAACTCGAACAGAATCAACAAGAATAATATGACAGTTGTTTGGCTTATTATGAATTAAATATCGATTATGAAGTGCACGTCTTGAAATGCTACTGCTTTGATAGTTCAGATCACAATTTCTTGCAACTAATGCAGATTGCTGATGTGTGGTCCTGTGGTGTTACACTTTATGTGATGTTAGTGGGTGCGTATCCTTTTGAAGATCCAGAAGAGCCTAAAAACTTCCGGAAGACAATTCAGGTATAGTCTTAAATGTTTCAGCACATGATATATATTTTATGAGCTGACTGAATCACTTTTTATTGCAGCGTATATTAGCAGTTCAATATTCAATTCCAGACTATGTTCACATATCCCCCGAGTGCCGGCAGCTAATCCAAAGGATTTTCGTTGCCAACCCTGCTATGGTGAGTACTCTACATTAAGGTATCAAAAATTTTATGCTACATTGGACTGGGGTGCTTACATCTGCTAGCTTGTACCTTATTCCTGCAGTACTCAAATCTTCATCATGATGTTGAAGTCTGGTATCCTATTTTGTGACTCTACCATATAGAGCAGTTCTATTTTGAGAAAAATTAGATGTAATTATTTTTGTTTTAAGCCAAATGCATTTTGTTACTATCTGGAAGAAATTATTTCGTAGCATCTGAGGTTTTTTTTTTTTTTAAAAAAAAAAAAAAACTGGTCGCAATATAGAACTTGTGTGCTGCTCTATTGAGGAGGGGAAATTAAATTTGCTTCTGGGTGCCGTCAACGTTCTACCTTAGTTAAACCTAGTAGATGTTATTTTATGCTTAGCACTTGCTTAAATGTTTTGTCCTATTCATTTGAATAAATTTATCACTAGTAGTAGTCTAAACTAGTAATCCCGCCAATTTTACTTTTGCCCAGGGATTACAAGATTATCAAAGTTATATCATTCTGTTGGCATGCTTAGTAATATCTCTGCAATAGCAGAATAAAATCTCGCAATGTTAGAACATTAGTGTTTTAGTTTGCCCCTCCCTCCATACCGTTACCATCTGTTCCATTTTGAGTAGAGTCGGAGGTGTGTATTCTTTTATGCCAAAATACATTGACTAACTTATTATCTTGGGTAATTTTTCACTCTATAATCCTCTGGACAACGAATCACATCATGGAATATTTTTCAGAGGATAACGATCCCCGAGATCAAAAACCACGAGTGGTTCTTGAAGAACCTCCCCGCCGATCTGATGGACGATAACGGAATGAGCAGCCAGTACGAGGAGCCCGAACAGCCCATGCAGAGCATCGACGAGATCATGCAGATCCTGGCGGAAGCCACCGTTCCAGCTGCCGGCACTCGCGGCATAAACCAGTACTTGACGGACAGTCTCGATATTGACGATGACGACATGGAAGATCTGGACTCCGACCCCGAACTCGATGTCGACAGCAGCGGAGAAGTCGTATACGCCATGTAAAACTATGTGGAGAACTATGTGGAGAAGCCGCAAGTGGTTACCCGTGGCTTCTATTTAAAGCTGATTTCATGGGGGAGGATTCGATCGAGATCAAATCCACCCCTAAAGTCTTAAAAGGACCTGTAATTTATGGTTAGCGGCTGCTCCGGTAGCTGCATCTATGCATTGTGTGCGCTTGCAGGTTTGGAGAATCTCTATGTTCTGTTTCTTTGTTTACGACCTGTTTGTTGTTTGTTATCTTTGAAGATATTTAACAATTGTCACTCAAAAACTTCTGTGCGAACTTTGTGAAGATGTTATTACAGTAATCATGTACTCCCCATATATGTAGCCTAGTGGTCTGTTAGTCTCTGTGGCTTTTATTGGAAATTCATTGTTTCTGGTGTGATTCATGATTACTAAAGTATCGGAAAAAGTCTTCGCCTATTCATAAATGGTCAATGAGGAAGCCATGTAATTAATTGGTCTCTTCTACTCGTTTGCTCCCACAGCATACTTCTCCCAGCGCAGTAACTCCAGTTTTCTTTCTTCATCCAAACCAAACGGCCTGACACAATATATTCAGATAAACAAGAAGGCACCTAAGTGATGCCTTACCATCTCGGTATAATTTCATAGAAATTAGTCTCTCTGCAGATTCTATGCCAACAAGTTCTACATAAGTGCTATATTATACAACCAAACTATAATAAAATAATTGTACATCGTTGTACATGGTCACGTAATCTACGGGGAGTGAATCAAATGGAGGTCGCTACTCTACAAGCCAGTCTAGATTGTAGCACACTTCTGCTACCTGAACCCGGAGATCCGGAATGTTCCGCTCCGCTTCCTTCCAAAACAGAGCCATCTCCTCATCACACACGACATGGCCGAGAGACTTGAGTGAGGACGACGACCGAGGGAGGTTCCTCAGCTGCGAGCACTCTCTCATGTCGATCTTCTCCAAGCTTGTCAAGTGACCAAGCTCTTCCGGTAAATCTCCCAGATTAATGCATTGAGATATATCGAGATACTTCAACCTTCTCAGCCGACAAATAGACTGCGGAAGCCTCTTCAGAGATGGGCATGCATAGAGTCGAAGTATTTCGAGAGATTCGAGCTTACCCAACTCACTTGGTAGCTCGTACAAATCATGGCAGTTGGAAATGCTTATGCTATTGAGCGAGCGCACCTCACAAATGCTTGAAGGTAGCTCCTTTAGGTCAATGCAGTGATCGATGGTGAGATCTGAGAGCTTTGGAAATGTCACGGAGAGGTCCACTTTCGATTCGTTGAGGCCGCTGTTTGTTTCACACAACACAAGAGAGATCTTTCTTAAGTTCTGAAGAGGGATGGTGGTTCTTGGTAGAGGCGGGAGCCTAATTTTTTCAAACCAGAGGCTTCTTAGGTTGTTAAGAGTTGTGAAGGCCCATAGATTGCCGAGTTCCGTGCTCGAGGTGCCGTAGTTGATCAGGACCAGAGCCTTGAGGTTCGGCATGGTGTCGATGAACGGGGGCAAAAAGTACATGCTTGAGGAAAAGCTCAAAATGAGAACTTCAGCCTTCGGAAAGTGCATTTGGAACCAATCAGATTCTTTCATTTCACCTGTAGTCGGCCAAAATATCACATTGAATGGGTTTCTTCTAAAGAAGTAATTGCATACTCGAAAGAAGAAAAGAGAGAAAGAAAGAGAACAGCATAGAAATGCGGAACTTAATTCTGCTATATTACCTGTATGAATTGAAACAATCTGAGCCTCAAACTGTTGATCCTTGTTCCTTTCCCAATCCCGCGGAAGTGCTTCTTCTCTCCTCGCCATAATCAGTCTCTTCCGAACATTCAAAGCCTCACGATTGTTAATGTGAAGAGCCAGGTCCCGTAACACATCATGCTGAGTAACAGAGAGCTCACTGTAGCTGCTATAGATATCTCCACCTCTGTCCCTGAATAGCAACCACAGCAACAAAACTTGGATCAGTTCATTTAATATATAAACAAGTCGTTCAGAACATTCAAAATTCAATCTAATATGAAAAGAGTTCTTTCAAACATACTGTGCATCTTTCACGAGAGTAAGAAGATTCTTATTTGACAGCTCAAGTAGTATTGCAAAAGCATCCTCTTCCTCAATATCATGTATCTCCATCCAAATATTAATCAAAACATTGAGGGGGATCTTTTTATCTTCTGGAAATGAGCCAAGGTCAAGGAAACACTCCCTTACTTTCCCTGAGAGGCGCTCGATGCTTATGGCCATTCGATCTAGTAGTTTGTTCTCGTGGGTGTCGGATATGGTCTGTCCCCGAGATAACCTACTTTTAGCACTTGCCCATATTTTCGGGGGCTCGCCCCGTAAAGAGGCGCCAATCACTTTTAGAGCAAGAGGAAGCCCTTTGCATTCTGCAACAACCTGCAGTTCAGGGGGAAAAAAAGAAGAAGAAATACTCAGAATAAAAATAGCAACTTGTTTTAACGAATTAACTCATTCTATAAGAAGAAAGTGCATAAATATATATTGGATGGATTATATGAGAAACTCCTCGTAGATGATCATATGGCAATCCCAGATGCCGTCTCGTGTTTTTGCCATACAATCTCTGCCACGGTAAATTTACATAGAGGTCTTTATATAAATTGAAAAAATGAATTAAACGAGCCGGCAAAAGTGGAGGGGAAAGAAGAACAAAACTGGAGTTAAATGGAGATGAGCGAATTATTATTTCCATCATTCCAGCAGATCCAGCACATAATTGGATATTAAAGCTCATACTGTATATATAGAAATGATCATACCAAAACAAGACTAAAAAAAGATAGCGGTTGGTACCTGCTTCACCAATTTCTTATCAGCAGTGGGGGGAATAGATTGTTCCTCAAACGCCGCATTACAGAAAAGGGACAAAGCCTCATCTTCTCCAAGCATTTCCATTTCATAAGTATAGCGAATCACGGTGGGAAATTTGAACCTGGAGACGACTAGGGTTTTGCACCCAGGTAATTTGAAGATGAGCTCTTCGAGCTCAGACAGAGACCACACATCATCTAACACTACAAGGACCCGCCCTCTCTCTACCGGTCCCAACTTGAAGTGCCACTCAGGGATCTGGTTATAAGCACCAACAACGATGTTTCCGCTGATCTGTTCCCACAGCTTCAGTTTCAAGCTCTCCAGGTTCGGGGATTGCGAAACCGTCTCGAAGAAGATCCGATTGTTGAAGTAATCTGAAAAGAAAAGAGTCATAAATAACATCAGAAGAAAACTAAAAATGGTTTTAGCTTACACTACCTGAAAAATTCGGTCAAAATTAGATCTATTTAGGAATAAGAGTCATAAATTTATGAACTACAGATCATGAAAGCAGTTAATAATAATTATTATCAGCAAACCAGTAATATTTATAGCACAGATCAAGTTTCATTTAGTGCAAGTAAAAAGGATTTAGTAAATTATCACACAAATGAACACCCCAATCATCTACGTAATATAAAAGAGGAAAATTTCTCCCTTTAGCTTACATGATGATATAAAAAGAGGAAAGCATTAAGAAATGCCCAAACCAAGACCCTAAATTGGATAAGAAGAGCGCGACATATACTAGTTACCAAACAAAGAAAAATTGAATGAGATATATAAATAAATAATTTTATAAGGGGAAGAGGAAGGGAATTGTGAACCCGTACGTACGTCGAATTTGTGGATCCCTACAAATCTCGCAGGCGAGCGTCGTCTTCCCACTGCCCCCGATCCCACAGATCCCCACCGCGCCCCACCCCGCACCGCCCATCAACACCTCCTTCACCCGCTCCTTCCCAACCCTAGCCCCGGCCCCGATCATCGGCGCCCCCACCGCCTCCCCTCCTCCCACCACCACCCCCATCTCCAGCCCCTGCATCACCATCATCGTCTCCCCCGCCCCCGCCCCCGCCCCCGCCCCCTTCGCCGCCGCCGCCGCCGACGCGACCCTCACCCCCACCACCGGCCCCGCCGCCGCCGCCGCGGCCTCCAGGTGGTCGATGCGGCGCTCGAGCCGCTCCATCCGCACCTCGGCGTCGACGCGGAGGTGGTGCACGTCGGCGAGGACGTGCGCGGGCAACTGGCGCTCGAGCCAGCGCGCGATCCAGCGCTCGACCTTCTCCATCTCCCGCGCCAGCTTCACCGAGCGGTAGACGTTCCAGCGCGGCGCCGCCGCCGCGGCGCGGGCGAGCTCGAGGCCGCGGGCGAGGCGCTCGGCGAGCTCCGAGAGCTGGCGCTGGCGCGGCTGCGGCAGCTCGACCCCGGCGTAGCGGATCTCCTGCACGATCGGGAGAAGCGCTTCCACGCCGCGCTTCAGCTGCTCCGCGGTGGCGCGGCACCGGTAGGCGCGGCGCGCGACCTTCCCGAGCTCCCTCAGCAGCTCCGTCGCGACCTCCCCCGGGAACAGCGTATCCATGCGGGGGGACTTCGGAATAATAAGTCCTCTCTTATTCTTTGTTTTATTCCTACTTCTTTATTCGCCTTATTCTACAAACGCCGTGGAATTGAGCGGGGGCCGCGCCATCGTGTAGCAATTGGAAAAGAAAAGAACATATAATTAGGAGGACGAAGGCGTAGGGGAACGAGAGAGAGAGAGAGAGAGAGAGAGACACGTAGTAGTTTTGGGATAGTGCCATAGTAGGGGCGAGTGGCCCGAGTAGTTAAGGTGTGTTAATGGGTCGGGTTCGAATTCGAGTTCGGATTCGGATGGGATACTATCCGTGACACACACATATATATATATATACATTTTTTTTAAAAAAATTATTTAGAGTAAAATATAATTAATTACTCTATGAAAAATTAAAAAAGTAAAGATACTGGATATGTATTTGTTTTAAATAAAGAGTATATTTAGGCATTCCAATGAATTATTAGTACTAGTTTATATGTGTTTTTGAGAGAGAAAGGTAGCATGCTATCGTTTCGTTCATTTTTTAGGAAATAAACTCAGCTGAAAATGTGAAGCAACTAGACTTCGAATTTGAGAACATCGGATACCAACCATCAAGCTTTTTACTACTTATACTGGATATATACTAATTTATATGTTATAAAAAAAAATTACGATAATTATTTAGTAGCTTATTTTTAATTTTTTATAGAGTTTTGTGTAGTATTATTAAATGGGATAATGTAATCCACAAATCTATGCACTAATTTATTTTGGTGGATGAAATTGACTCGAAAGCCAAATGTAATATGCTGTGAGAAATATATAATGGCACTTCTTATATGTCAATTATATATTTTTATTTAAGTAAAAAAAAAAATAGAGATATCAAATAAAACGTTTTATGCATTTAACAACATGCACTACATATGGGCAGCCATAGTACTGTCCTACATTAATTTGGTACAAACGTACAGATTTTATCTGAACTATGAATTATTTTGAGTTGACTATTCAACATTGTAAAATTTTAATTTTAATATCAAAACTTGCAATTTGTTTAATTTGAGTCAGTGAACGATATTTTGACTTTAAAATTTAAACTAGCTATTTTGATGAATTTATAATTGTGAGAATTATATAGAATATACTATCTAAACTTGTAAATATAAATGACTCGTTCAAAATTTTTAAACCAGAGTGTTGACAAACTCAAATCAAACAAATTAAAATATTTAAAAATAAAATTAAAATCTTGAAAAATTAGATAGGCAATTCAAATGATTCATAATTCATGCTAAGTTTTGCACATTTTTACCTATTCAGGTTAATGATCCCTCAGGATGCCTCAACAGTTCAACTATGTAAAGTCTCCTTGGTAGTATGTGGAGTTTCTGAGTTAACGATTCATGTACTAAAACATGCGAATGAAGCGGAAATATATATGTAACATAAAAAGCATAAAAGGAAACAAAGTTAAGGATTCTTTTCACCATCAAAGCATTGGTAACTGCAAGAATCTGAAACAAACCATTAGTTGAGCAATACACTTAATTCTCAGATCTTTTTTCTGATACTAAGCAGTAACCAAAAAACTAGCTTTGGTTGGATCAGAAGATCTTTTGTTCCTAGCCTGTTAGATTCGAATCAAGTTGTGAACTCAATAATTCGAGAATACATTTCTCAAATTTTTGTTGGCAATTATATATTCTGGCTCCACATTCAATGGGTCTACAGGCAATTAAATAGCATTTAATTAATTGGATGATAATCAGGGTCAAACCATCAGTTGTCAATGCGATTAAATAAAGCAAAGGGGCAGGTAAGAGATTATGTCACGCATTAGTTTTGCACGTGCTAAAGGAGGGTTAATAACTTAATATATGATTAGAGTACAGTTGATGGAGAGAGATTAGGGGAGGAAAAGATTGGGTTTAATATGTTGGTGTCAAGAAATAACTTGGTTCATTACACACAAGAGAGTCTTAGATTTTTTATTTATTATTATTTTTTTCAAAAGGTCGCAGATTCGCGAACCCGAAAATTCTTTATTTTTTACTCATTTAATTCGTAGGCATTAATCTAGTATGTCCAACCCCTCATTAGGTATCACCACATTCTGTCACTTAACTCAGCCGACTTGATTGATGTCTCTGATAATATTTTCTTACGATATATAAAAATTATGCAAATGTATTGAATTTTGATTGGCTCGGTCTACAGACCTGATCCATGGAATTTATCCACAATGAAGCCTATAATGCCAGCTGTTAACCATTGTTGTTACTTCCAAATCGTCTTCTACCTTACTACAAGAATATCCTTATATCCTACGCAAGGAAGTGATAACTCATTGTCGCCAAGAAAGTCTTCTACCTAAATTAGGGATATTTTAGTGATGCTTGATGTTACCAATCAGATCGGTCTGATAAGAAAATATAACATGCGAAATAATATAAAAAAAAGTTCGTATCATTCACAATTGGTGTGAAATTTTAATTCAAAATCTTTCAAAATAAAGAAGGCCAGTTTAGGATTAGCTCTGACATCTAGTCCAATCACAACTTAAATAATGGTATTATAATTAAAGTGATTTTTATTTGGTGTGTAAAAATTTAGATTATGTGAACAATAAATATGTCTTTGTGGTTCCCTAAACAATAGTAGACGGCATTACGAACATAGCGCAAAATTTACTAATAATAGAGATTCAATAAATTTAGTTATTATTTACCGACTAAATTTAATCAAACAAACTACAAGCTGTTGGTGTTGTATGACCAGGTTCTTACATTGCCATCATCGGAAAGATTCTAAAGAGACATATCTCTCTCCAACCAACAAAATCTACACCAATGGAGAACCACTAGATGCTATATATATATATATATATATATATAGAGTTAGGCTAGAATACTTGTGGAAGTACCGGGGCTCCGGTACTTCCACGTCGTTTTTGATGTTGGGACTTCCGAATCGACGATCGGCTCCGTTAAACTTGATCTAGAGTATTTGAAGTATCTAGAAAATAAATTTCGCGATTTTTCGATATCATTTACCTAGTGATTGAAAGGGCTCAAAATCAATGGCTGAAAATAAAAATCTCACAAAATGTGATAATATGACTCTAAAATTTTAGATCAAAGATATTGATCTTGTTTTATATAGTATAAAGAATTTTCTATCAAAATTTTACGTGATTTGGATATTTCTACACCGTTAAACTTGCAAACGGCTCACCACGACCATTGAAATTGCTGATTTTGAGCCCTTTCGATCACCAGGCAAATGATATCGAAAAATCGCGAAATTTATTTTCTAGATACTTCAAATACTCTAGATCAAGTTTAACGGAGCCGATCGTCGATTCGGAAGTCCCAACATCGAAAACGACGTGGAAGTACCGGAGCCCCGGTACTTCCACAAGTATTCTAGCCTAACTCTATATATATATATATATAGTGATCAAATGCGCCAAAGATCATGTGGCATTGATTTGTAGATGGTGATCAACAACAGCAACATTGTAAACATGCCATTTTGTTGAGGTGCATAGTACTGATCAAGCGACCAGTCAATATATCCCACTATATACAGTATACATGCACTAGGGCGGCTGCGATTAATTTGATGGTTGATAATAATAAAGGGAGTGGGTCAGTGGATGCTTAAATGTGGAGTGACTCAGTGGACATTTTAACCTCTGAGATAACAGAAGATAATAGTAATCAAATGTTACTATCTATGTTATCTCCAAAAAATTAATCTACTAAGATAAAATCGTAGATAGAATTAACAATCTTTATTTGAAACTCTATTCATTTCTAAGTGAAATTATTTATAAAAAAAAATGCTACTGATGAGTTTGCTTACCTACATCAGTGAATTACGCCATTAATTAAGATGAAAAAGATTGAGCCACTCTTCAAGTCTTATCCGATAGAATGAAAAAGAAGAAGAAGAGACTTTGTGAGATATTTGCAGCAACACTCAACATGCAAATCGCACCATCTACATCAATTAATTTGTGGCCCTCATAGCTAAGGATGAGATATTAATCTCTTAATCAATTAGCTAGAGTGTTCTAGAAGAAGCCCACAAACTAAATGTTCAAAAAAGATAAGAAGTACCACCCATTAATTGACTAGGGTGAGGCATCACATCCAAGTCTTCAAATATTAGGATTCTCCATATCTCTCTCTCTCTCTCTCTCTCTCTCTCTCTCTCTCTCTCTCTCTTCTCCCTCACTGTGGTGTTGCTGTCCTATCTATATGTGCTTGTCCATAGATGCCAATGCATGCACCACATTGTCCTCCCTTCTTTGGGTCAACAATAGCAACCCCACCACTCCCCTACTCCCTTTCGAGTCAATGGTCAAAGTTGATGACCAGGTAACATTGCTTTCACACATAGCCTGCTGATTTAGGGGCACTACCATGTGTGGTATTGGTATTAATTGATATATACACACTTATATATATATATATATATATATATATATATATATATATATATATATATATATATATATATATATATAGAGTCCGGCTGGTATACTATCGGTAGCACGGAGGCCTACCAAGTTGATTTCGATGATGCGGTTTCCAAATCGACGATCGGCTCCGCTAGACTTGATCTACACTATTGAAAGTGTTTGGAAACTAAATTTCATAATTTTTCGATATCATTTACCTATCAAACGAGTAGTCGAAAAATGAACGGCTGAAAATAAAAATTTTATAAAAAATGATGATAAAAGGCTTAAATTTAAGATCAGAGATAATGATCTTACTCTAAATAGTTCAAAGAATTTTCTATAAAAATTTTATCATATTTGGATTGTTTTACACCGTTAAACTTACAAACGCATCTCATCTACCATTGAAATTGTCAATTTTGAGACCCTTTGATCACTAGCCAAATAATGTTGAAAAATTATGAAATTTAGTTTCCAAACACTTTCAATAGTGTAGATCAAGTCTAGCGGAGCCGATCGTCGATTTGGAAGCCGCATCATCGAAAACAACTTGGTAGCACGGAGGCCTCCGTGCTACCGATAGTATACCAGCCTAGCTCTATATATATATATATATATATATATATATATATATATATATATATTGAATATAAATATTAAAAAATTATTTTCTGGCAGCTTAAGTTTTAGAAATAAATGATTGTTTTATACAATATCAAAGTAGAGTGTCCTGAATTCAAATCCAATTTATTCCAAACGTGAGAGAGAGTGCTGAATATAAATATTTTTTTGAGAGAAAAGTAATATGTTACCCGCTTCGTTTATTTTAAAAAAAATAAATTTAGCTAAAATGTGAAGCAACTAGGCTTTGAACTTCGGATCTCGAGTATCAACAACCAAGTCCTTTGCTACTTGTGCTGAATATAAATAGTAAAAGTATAATTTTATTGATTGTCCACTAAATTAAGCTTCTTTCTGACATAGTCGCTAGCACTACGCAAAATAACTAATTATATCCTAAAAGTAAAAGATTAATTTCGAGCACTTGAAAATTCAATTAATCGGGATTCTTTTTGATCTATTGTGGAAAGTTTATGACATGATGGGTCCTCTAGCATTATTTTACAATTTTGATACATGCGTGTGTGTGTGTGTGTATATATATATATATATATATATATATATATATATATATGTATATATATATATATATATATGTAGAGTTACTATGCTATCGGAAGCATAAGGAAATTAGTGCTTTTGACTTTTTGGCCTTTAGATCAAGAATTGTACAGTTAGAATGATAGCGATTCTCTTTAGGATTGAGTGATCCTCATTGGATAATAATATTAATTCAATAATTAAAAATGATCAAACAGATTGATCTAAGGGCCAAAAAATTAAAAGTACCAATTTTTTTATACTTCCGATAGTATAATAACTCTATTATATATATATATATATATAATTTTTTTTTTTCCCACCTTCATTCATGTGTTGCGTCCTAGAGTTGCTATAGATGTCAAAGAAGGTTTAGTTATGTTCAATGGTACCTCGAGTAGGATAAACATCTTCCATTTTCCTTCGTTTATCAAAAGGACGAACGGACCTCTATTGATTCCCACTAGCTAGATCTGTTGCACGCATCGATCATTTATGATCATTTATTCTTTCGCTACGGCTACTATCTCGTACTCCCCGTAGATATTCTTTGAATTCTGGGTACAGCCATTCGAATTCGATTTCTGCCTCGAACGAAAAGTGTACATACATGTGACCCATACATACCTTTAAAATAAAAAATTATTTATTTATTGATAATTATATTATATCATGCTACATATATAACACGTGATGACCTAACATTTTCTACAAACCACTTGGCATTCTTTTCTTTTTTATATATATATTATTTCTTTTTCTTGTGAAAGGGAAACACTTGGCATATTTTTTTTATTTTTTTTTATTATTTTTTTGTGAAAAGGAAACACCTGGCATTAATTTTTGGTATTATTGTGGCTAATGTAAATCTAAGAGGAGGAGGAGGTTATCAAGGCGGCTATGTAATGTAAGGCTAGAGATGCCTAACTGGTGGTGAAATGAAATTTGTCAAAGTTTTGGACATTGATGGGATTGTTTAGTAAGAACTTGTGTTCTTTTTCTCCAGCTATTTTTTTGTCCCCATCTTCGGGGTGTAGCTTTTCTTGTAGTCTCTTTTATGCGACCTAACGGAAATTTTGGATTATTTAAAAATAACTTATTCAACTTTATGAAATATGTGAAACAATCGTTGTACTCTTAAAATATTTAACACTTCTCCTGACGTGGATTTGAATTTTATGAGAAAAATTAAATAATGCTAGGAGTCTGACGTGACTAAAACTCAGGATCTCCTGCTCTGGTACCATGTGAAATATTTGAAACAACCATTGTACTCTAAAAATTTAAACTGTTAGAGAACGATGTTTAAATAATTTTATATTTAACAAATTTTTACAAGTTTTAATTTTACTATGGAATATTTTAAATATTTTAATTTATTTTTTAAAAAAGTAATTATCTTCATCTACTGTATTCAAATATTTGTATATTATATGTTATAATTTTTTTAACGGTTTCATATTCTTAATTCAATCGTTCAATTTTTAACTAAAAAGAAAAATTACAACTAATTGAATGGTAGAGACCGAAAAATCCGATAAAATTAATTTTCGAGAAAGGTGCGGTATATGAATTTACAAATGCACCGCATGTATGAAAGAGCTTTCCAGAACTAATAAAAGATTAAAATCAAATAAAATGAAAAATTTGACAATAAAGTCAAAACTTTTAAAAATTAGATAGTTATTTTCAAATGACCTAAGGTTCAAGTTAGTTGCATACATTTTCAACTTTCTTTTAAGGGTAAATAAATTAGACAGCTAGTTACCGAACTTGTAATAAAATTTAATTTTTTCAATTTTTGTTAAGTTTATAAATGTTTTCAACGACAAGATTAAAGTGATAGTTTTTTTTTTTTTTTTTTTTTTGAAAAAAATGTAGCATGCTACCCGCTTCATTCATAGGGGAGGTGAATTAGGCTACAGGGGTGAGGCATCCAAGGCCTCGAGAAAGAGTAGAAAAAAAAAAAAAAAAAAAAAAAAAAAAAAAAAAACTACGAGTTGTGGTGGAGCTGATTTGCCGGTAGAAGAAGTTTCCAAAACTTCGTCAGTGACTTCAACTTGTGGGCAGCTAGCAGAGAATCCGGCTGGACATTTCGAAAAATCGTTTCATTTCTGGCCTCCCAAATGACCCACCAGCAGGCTACTAGAACTGATAGCCTGCTGCTCATTGACTGTGGTCCTTTCTTGCTCGTCCACCTGTCCCAGATCGAAATAACATCGTCTCCCAAATCTCCGGACAGGACATCCTCCCAAAGCGATAGTTGAATCAACCACCACATCATCCACATGACTAGCGGGTGACTAATCCATTTTGCAAGGGATGTGGTTAGTATTAATTTAGTTGCGAAATCACCTAGTCTCTTAGGGCTTGTTTGATTCCTCGTAAAATACCTTAGAAAACTTGATTTAGGCCCTATTTTTTTTTTCTGTATGTTTGGTTCGTAGGAAAAGTAGATTTTTTTAAAAATTATTTTCCATATTTCACGGAAAACTTTCCTTTTCGTTTTCCAATTTTTTTTTCCGGAAAACAAAAACTTTTTTCTTACGCACGTTTTGAGGAGTAAAAAAAAAAAATTTCTTTTCTAATATATTGGTATACGTTTACCACCCAACCGTCATCTTAAATATTTTCTACCGTCATCTCTATCTCCCTAAAGCTATATATATATATATATATATACATACTTTATAATTATCTCTATCTCCTACTAGCCATATCAACCATCTTTATCTCCTTTGTGAAACCATTTTATCTACACCAAAATATACTTAAAATTATTTTTATTTACTTATTTATTATTTATATTATAGATAATTGTAAGTATTATATTAAATTTTAGAAGATTGGAGGATGTTCATATACCAAAATTTTAAACTAACCAAACAAGTGAAATAGAAATAAAAAAGTATTTTTTTATTTTTTTTCTTACCATCCAAACATGCGTACATGAAAAATTAATTTTCTTTTCCGTCGAACCAAACAACAGAAATTAAAAAATTTCTTTTCCACAGAAATTTTTTTTCTCTGAAAATAATTTTCTACTATTTTCCGAGGAACCAAACAGGCCCTTAGCAGCTAAATGTTAAATTATCCCTTCAAAACATTAAAAATAGAAGAGTTACAAATTGACCTAATTCAAATAGATTTGAAGTTTAATTCCTTGATTGCAATAAATTTTAGTTTAACATGTGACTTACCCCTCTTTTTTATTCATTTATTATTTGTAAATATCTTTCCCAGTCTTATAGCATCATATATTTAATACCATATTCATCATCATCTAATCTCTATGACCACATAAGGCCCATGGGATTTTATGGGCCAGTTAATGGGCCCATAGCCATTTATTTTTCGTTTATAGTGTACCCTGTGAAACTGTTACAATTTGGGCCATTACATTCCATAACAATTAATGGGCCAAAACAAGGCCCCCATGCACACTAAGACAAACTAACACGGTCCATTTCCCATCCATAACACGAACCTTAACGGAAAAAAGGGCCAAAAACCAAAAAAGCAACAGTATTTTACAAACAAGACATAAACACTATACATTGGCAAAATGTGTTGAGCCCCGCACCCCCCTCAAATATAGGCCATTTTGAAATAAACGCCTAAATTTTATTTGTTCGATTGGCCTCTCGTGAACTTCTGTTTGTTTAAATGTGAGTTAATTCTAAAGATAATTCAGAGATTTCATTAAATTTGACAGTGCTTTGGTACGATATAACTGCTTTATAGCTCAAGGAGGCATCAAATTTAATGGAATTCCTGAAATCAAAACAAACAAAAGTTCAGGGAGTTTCATAAAATGAACAGTAAAGATTAGGGGTCCGAATCAAAATCACCTATAGTTGAGGGGGTTTCAAAATATTTTTACCCTATGTTTCTCACTCATTGTTTCCCAAAGAGCTGTGCGAAAACAGAAACTTCTTTTAAGTCAATCCATACAACCATAAAACATAAATTACCACACTTTTTAACACAGGAAGAGAACTTCTCAGGGGTATTTATTGAAGAACATCCATCTGTGCATTCTGATGGGGAAACCGTAGAACTCGTCGTTTCTGGGTTCGCCTCCGTGGCGTTGGAACGGAATCCACCACGAGAGACCTCTATCGGAGCCTGTTTTCTTCGCATCAAGTGTGTTATCAAGTAGCGTCGCAACTATCATGGCCACTGCTGGCGCGGACGAGAATATCGTGTTTAATATATCATTAAACTGCAAATAGAGAGAGAAAGGAGAGAAGTAAGAACCAAGCAATAAGGTCAGAAGAAGTTTACTGTTGCTTCCTCCAGTTACCGGTTCATCTCAAACAAAGAAAGATAATGGTAATGCTATTCCAGGGGTTGGCTTGAAAAGCTGAAGCAGCTATTCCCAGGTTACAAGAACTTGGTCTAACCAAAACAGCTGTTCATTTGATTTTTGTCCATGTTCACTCGATTTTTAGCTGAGTTTTGATAGCAATTAGGTGGATAACTCGAGTTATCCAATGGTTATCTCCATAACCACCCAAACCCAGCAGTGCAGAATAGTTCATTCTCAAGTGAAACTGCTTTATGGATAATCATAACTCGAATCTCAAAGAGTTGGTTGAGAAATTTTTAATGGCATGAATAGTTTAGCTCATTCACTTCAAAGATGCTCCTAGACAAAGAGAAGACATATCATGCTTTGATACATCTAGTGCACATGAAGAAAGAGAAGCACCCTTTTTTTTCCTTTTTTTAAACGAAGATTCATATAAGCGGTGAACTACGGCTTACCCATCCTGCATTAGATTTAGCTGGTCCATGCCCGGCTGAGGCAGTATATTCATTGAAATATTGAGGAATAGACACCCCTAGGAAAAGAGAAAGGCCTATTATGTAGAGATTCCTCATGGAGTTGTTGTTTGTGAACTGAATGAAGGAGATACCGACAGCAGCTACAACAGGTAAAAGCGGTGATTAATTGAAAATAAAAGAAGCACTGATAAAGATCAAAGAGTTAACAATCAAATGTTAATGCTGAGAAAGAACAATTTTGGCCTCAACTCACCAACAATCCCGAAAAGGACACAATATATTGCAGCAAAAATCGGAAGTGGGATAGATGCGAAAAAGGCCCCAAACTTCCCTGTTAATGAAGATCTTATTAGATGTTGAGGATATTGAATATGAAGAAGGGTATCACTAAACCAAGTAGGCTTCTGAGAGATATACCAATAATGGAGAAGAATATCATATAAGCAGTTGATATCTGAATGACTCTCCGGCTTCCAACTCGTGTCAATCCAATGAGCCCAACATTTGCACTGTATCACAATTTCAAACACTTGGCTCAATCTCAAAAAGTTGGGAACTAAAATGCAGTAGATCACGATCTATCTGTGAGAGAACAACAATAATACAAGAGAAATGGACAGAAAAGATAGATTTACTTACACTGATGCAGCTGAACCAGCTGCAGCCCCAAAAATACCTTCAAGAAGAATCCCTAGGCCCTGTACTCAAACATTCACATATATAATTCACAAAACCAAATTTTCTAGAAAGAAGAAAAACCACTTATTTGGGGAGTTGTCCAATTCACAGCGCGTAGATGCTTGTGTCAGAAAAAGTTTGTTAAAAAGGGCACATTTGAAAGTGAAATATTATATGCGCAAGACAAGGGGAATGCAGGACAATTCAGATGGTGCAGGGGTAAAAATAGTTAATAGAAATTTTTTTGGGGATCTATATGCCGATATCTCTTCTTCGCAAAACAAACCTGTAATCCTACGCTTCGACTAAGTACATGGGTGGGAGGAGGAGTAGCCCCTGCTAGACGAGCTGCTGCAAAATGTGCTCCAGTCGACTTCAAGAAATTATAAGGATTAGAGACCCCAAAAATGATAATATCCAACCAGTTGAATGCATTGGCACTATTGCCTACTGGGCTTCAAAACTCACCTCAACAGCTGAAACAAGTACAGCAGCCATCATTCCAAACGAGTGGCTTGCACTGAAGATTGGAGAGCCCCACTGGAAAGGGTATGGGATTCTTATCCTAAAATCACATGTTAGCGATAATATTAGCGAAGTGAAAAACCAACTCTAAATTGATATCCATGAAAAATAGGACCCAACAAATTCTCATTTGAATCATACCATGAAGCAGATGACATTAGGTAGGACCTGTCAACACGGCAATGCTGTTTAGTCTTTTCAGGGACATTGTTATATGCACCAGACGCAGTAAGAATAGCAGCAAAAGCCCAAACTATTCCGATCAATAAAAGTAACGAGTATCTCTCAAACAAGAAGGTTACTCTTTCATGGATGCCCTTCATGTACTGTAGGAAGAAAATTAAGCAGTTAGTCTGCTGTTTAAGTTGCATGAATGCTGCCCAACCTTTTCCGGAGGTTTCAGTTTGGTCCCTGATCTTTAAATTGTTACAATGGGGCACCTGAACTTTGCATATTGTTGTGATTTTATTTTTTTTCATTTAATTCCTTGGGTTTTCAGACAGTATTGCCCATATAATTGCTAAATTAGAAGTCCAAAAATCGCTTAGGCACTTGGACGATGATTATGTGGATGTTTCTTTTCTGTCAGAACGCACTAGTGACTGAACTGTAATAATATACACGATGGGGACCAAACTAAAACTTAGCCTAAAAAGTTGAGGTTCCCTGGTGTAAGTACATAATGTAATGCTTTGAACTCATTACTTGTTGGACGACAACTGTTAGAATTAGCATAGGCAACCCGATCTCCACACATTTTCCAACCTGAACAGATAACAAGTGAATATATGAAAGTGTTCCAAACCTCAAAGCTAATTGATCTCTGTAATAACACTATCGAAATAAAAAATTCCTATACCTGAGGAAAGCCCCACTCAAAAAGCCCGAGCCCCACCACACACACAACAGGGACTATAACTACCGGAGTGAAATATCTGTAGAAACATCAACTATTTGTTAACAATTGTACGAAGCAACAAATTTATATTACTATTGATGCTAATATAAATTTAAATGCTAGACATGATGATGATCCCGTACCTCGAGAGCCTCCCCCATACAGTGCCGTATCCAATTAACAAATTAAGAAATGAAGACACGATTAGGGCTCCTTGAATGGCTCTTATGGTGTGGAGAAACCTCTGCAAACACCCTGAGGGAGGATCAGTAAAAGCTGGAAGTAGCTGATTAAGTTTGTGGACCACAAACAAAATAATATTCGACTCAAAAGGATTTTCACGATGATTACAAAGTTTGCCCCTGAACCATGACCTGATTTCAGTCTCCTCCTAATAGTTTCAATTATAATAATTTAGACCCGAAGTTTATTCTGCACAACAATTAAGTCTTTCCTTTAGTATACTTAATGAAAAAAGTGCCACGCGCCACTTCAGCACCATCATTAACCATTTCTTTGATAAAATCAAAAACTCTGAGAATGTAAATCAATGCAACCTCAAACTTTAGGGGTGAAATTAAAATCGATGTCGAACATTGAGGACTAAATTGAAAGCCTACGGTTTACAGTGAAATTCGGGCCTAAATTGTTACAACTGAACATCTGAGGAAGAAATGAAAATACAGGTCAAATTGCAAGGACTTTAGCCAATATTAATACATGTCAAATTTCAAGGACTTTAGCCAATATTAGCAAGGTAGAGAGACTAAATATAAAGAACGATAGTAAGAGTAATTCCAAACTAGACCAAATTGTTGTCGGTTTACCTGGTGTTCGTCATCATATGCACGTGAGGAGAAGTCCCTGATTATTGACATCACTGGGACGATGAATGCAAAGGAAGCACTCATCACTGTAGGAAGCCGTGTTCCGATTAAGGTTTGAAGAAGCGTATTCACTCCGCTCATAAACAAGAAGGTCTGAATTACACGTGCCTTATCCACCTATTAAAAATCATATCGTGCAAACATGGAGACGGATGATGAATCTACAAACGAAAATATCCAACATGATAATGTATATAATGGATATATATTGTCAAGGCAATTACATTGTTTCCACCCATTAGAGGAACAATAAGAGTAGAGAGCATAACGATAGATCCCAACGTCACGAGGTAATGCAGGAACGCAAGTGCAGCTACTTCCACTGAAAATGAAAACCAACAATTCGTAAAAGAAGGTTATCCATTCCGCTAACATTCATATAGAGACATGAAATAGGAAAGTGGAAAAGGAGTATAATTCCTGTCATGCAAACTGTGATCAAAGTAGTCACGGAGAGATCAAGATTACGGGTTCATGCGTCATATATATATGCAGAGAGGAATTCCGCTAAACACAAATTTGTGCTTCATTTATACCAGATAAGATATTAACTCCTCTGCAGTGTAGAATCTGGGTAGGATTTTGAGCATGAAAAATTATGATGCATAATAATTAACAGGAAACCTGGTACTTGCTCGCATACCTATTACCAAAAAAACTCTTAAAATTTGTAACAGGTTGGAAGAGGACTCCAATCACTTTTTTAGAGTAGAGTGTACAGCCAAAAAAAGACATTTAAAGCTCTAGATCTCAAGATCCCAAATAAACCCCAATCCAAGTATCTACTTTCCAAGATTCTTAGCACTAATTCCCCTTTTTTAGGAAGAGCACCCCAAATTTTATTTTATTTTTTTAAGAGAAAAGTAAACTTTGGTAGCAAATTAAATTACCAACAGAAAATCATAACCCGAGGGAAATAAAATAATTTAGTAACACTCAACTGGTCAAATAACTTTACATGAGTTTTTTTTTTTATTTTTAAAAAAGCAAAAACCCAACAAATACATGATGCAGATAAGGAAAAAAAAAGAAGCAGCTTTAAAACCACAAATACACGGTGCAGATAAGGAAAAAAAAGATGCTTTAAAACCACAAACCAGTAATCAAAAGCAACAAAAATGCATAGAAAAAAAAAAAAAAAAAGAAGAAAAAACCAACAAACTAAACCTAAATCAAAAAGACACCAAAGGGGAAAAAAAACCCAATTAAGAAAACGATAAAAAAAAACACATCAAAAACCACAGAATCTGATAAATGGGTAGTTCATGAAGCAGCATAAGGAATTGATGAGCTCTTACCCCAGCTAGGGTTTGAGTGGACGCAAAACTCGACGTAGTTGAGCTGGTCCCGCGGCGGGTGTATGGCTCCGGCGCCGACGTTCGGCGGACCCGCCATCTGAATCTGCGGCGGCGCCGCCGCGGCGGCCGGAGGTGGGTTCGTCTCTCCCATCACCACCTCTCTCTCTCTCTCTAGCTTCTTCTACGGCTGAAGCTAAAAGCTCTGAGCTCTCCGAAGGGCTTCGGCTTTTTGTCTGTATCCGGAGTGTGGAGTGTTAGCTACAAGAGAAGACGAGGAAGAGGACAAGCGAGTAGTCGAAAATAGCTTCTGCTTAAAGCCGCAGCAGATCGAAAAGTTTTCAAAGATTTTTTCTATTTTTAAAACTCTTCAGGACGAAATTGTAAAATATGAGAGTAAAAGGGATCCAAGTGTAAAGATTAGCCCAACGTATAACGCATTAACGCGGTCTCCGAAATGTACAGGGCAAGGCAAAGTGTGAGCATGCAAAGTTTATTTCTTAATTAAGCTTTGGTTGAACGTAAACAACATATCAAATCATATTTAAATTGGGATGAAGTGTTGCAATTAGCGAGGGATCAACCACTCTTTAAAATTTAATTTCCATTACTTGAGCTACGTGATATAGATTGGCAATAAATTAATTAAATTAATAATATCTCATTATACGTTGTTTTTAATCAGATTCTCACTACACCGTCAACAAATTTTGAAATTAGTCTTGATTTAAATTACACCAATATATATAGTATTATTCACTCTGACACTTACAATTTTGTAAAAAGAGTTTGATTGATTTTGACATATTAAATATGTATCATTTTTTTCATTTTCCTTATAGGGAAACTCAACCAGGGTGGGGAACTGGGAATCTTCGCAGTAATTAATAAGCCTCTCTTTTCAGTGGTCAGTTTTTAAGTTTGACCTTCTTAATTATTTATTTATACGTTGGAAGTCGATGTCTTAATTGTTACTAAAACCACTGTCTTTTTTGTATGAAATGATTAAATAACTCTCTTTTGTTTAAAACTATGAAATATTAATTTATCACTGTACTATCATATTTATTGTTACTGCTTATAAGATATAAGACATAAATAAAGAATTAAAGTGTCAGACACTTTTTACATCTCCATTTATTACCTCAGTGACAGTGGTAAGAAAACTATTTACTCACTGTCTCTAGCAGAAAACTTCTGCTGACCATAATTCGAAACAATTTTATCTCATCTAATACTACTTTTGACCCAAAAAAAATAAAGAAGTTTACAATTAGTAATTCAAATTATAGATATAAAAATTTTATGATGGAATTTTAAGCATGCAATGTATGATAAAATCTTGTCAAAAGGGTCCCTTTTTTTTTTAAAGTAAAAAGAGTCTTACATTTTCAGTCCCCACCTCATGGGAAAGGAACATTCTATATTCCAGCTTCTGCAACTCTTCAAGAAAAAAAAATTATATTTAAAATTTATTCTGTTATTTACTGAGCGATAAAATAGGTTCATATTGTCTATATTGGACAATATAGATGTATTTTGATAAATAGTGCGGCGAGATCAATCCGTACGTAGAAATTTTTTGAAAGTGTTTGGCTTTCGGAAAAAATATAAAAAGTTATTTTTAACAAAATTTGAAAAGGAATCTTTATTTACAGACCAAACACTGCCGAAGTCTTGGAAGCACAGAAATGCATTTACGAGAAAGTCGGCACCGACCACACCTGGTGGACTTATCTGTTCTGAGTCAGCAGATGTCCTTCGAACCCACGAGGCTCATGATCCTTGCACAGTTGCAAAATCACTTCAAACTTCGAAATTTAATTACTTCATATTTTTCAATTAAATTTATTTTTTAAAAAATAAACGAAGCGAGAATATAAAATTTACAACCTTTTTTGAAATAATATTTTATTCAAAAGAGTTAAAATTTACTAATAATAATAAATTTTTGATCCTCAGGGATGCCGATTTAAAACTTTTACTTCTAACATCAAGAGAAATTAGGAAAAGTTTTTTGCCGCAAAATTGTAAGAGCATTTTTAATTAATTTTACTCGGACAATAACAAAACGAAACAAGATCAAATTTCTATATTAATCCTTAATTATTGGCGAGCAAATGTGACTTAATTTAACCTTTTAGCACAGCTTTAAATAAAAACGTTAGTATTTCGTTCCAACAAGTGAACATAATTTGGTGCATCACAATATAATAATTCTTATACCTCTTCTCCACGGAACTCTTCCATCTATCAATGTCCTAACATTCCTTTATAGCAAGAGAAAAGGTGGTCTCCTCAATTAGCAAATAAACACTTGTAATTGTTGAATCACCACCAATCGATCAATTCCACAACGAACCAATCAGTCTGATGGACAGGTGTGGTGTACCAAACATGATTGTTCCGGTTACGTGGAAAAATTGAAATTTTCTGGTTCGGTTCATGTCACTTTATTATCCACCATGCATCATTTTAAAAATTATCTATTTACCAAATGCATTAACATAACAGAAACATATAGATTTAGCTCGCGCAAAGTATACAAAGACTACATTGTAACAAAAAAGAGTCAGCAAACAGATTACAGAGTGCGCAAAACAGTACAGGCCCTATAGTTGCACTAAGAGGATTGATTGAAAAAGGAAACAAAAAGATATAATACCATTATAGTTAGATTTTTATTTGATACAGCCGTACAAAACTTATCTGAACTACGCACTATTTTGAATTGACTATTCTATCTTTCAAAATTTTGATTTTACTATCCAATATTTTAATTTATTTGATTCGAGTCAGCCAACAGCACTTTGACTTTAAATTTGAATGCGTCGTTTGTCTTTACAGATTTAGTTAATATACTTCAAAAGATAATTCTCGCAACTATAAAATTTTGAAGTCAAGGTGCTATTAACTGACTCGAATCAAACAAATTAAAAAGTTGGACAGTAAAATCAAAAATTTGAAAGGTTGGAATGGTCTATAGTTCAGGTAAGGTATGTACATTTTTACTTTTTTATTTTTCTTACTCGGCCACCAATGGGTTGAGGACATGACCAATGAATAGAACGACTCCGGTGATATCCTCTCTGATCAAGAACGCGAACGGGTGATCGGCTACGAAGTCTGGTGTCTCCATCACAAATGACCTCATCATCACCACTGCAGCAGAAGCGGCGGCAGCCTCCGTTCCTTCCTCGTTAACTTCGATAAAAGACTTGTGATATATTGATGAAACATAGAGGTCGCGACCCATGGTTGAATCGACCATTTCTGTTAAATCTGCGCCAGCGCTGAAGGGCAAAGTTAGTCCCATAGCTTTCAGAGTTTGAGACGCTTCAAACCCGAATGATATCTTGAACTTGGGAATTTTGAACTTTCCCACTGAAACCGTTTGCATCGGGAGATGACGGTTGAGAAAGTCGGGATCAGAACTCAACTTCTCAGTTAAACTCCACAGGCCGTCATGAGCTTCGGGGAGGAAAATATACATAGAAAATTGTCTCTTGTCGTCGCCTTGCTTATACGGAAGCTTAAGCACTTTAAAGTCGTCGTAAGAAGAGATAAACTGCTTTTTCCCACTGGTCATGAAAGGTGCTTGTACTAAGCTTCCATCGAGTAAGTGGAACTCATCATCTTTGGTCTCCGATGCATCAAACTTCTCAGTCCAAGCTCCTTTGAAGTAAAGAGCATTGCTGAGCACCAGCCTAGTGTTTTGGTCAACAGAACCAGGGGGAAGGAGGTCTTTTATAAGACCAGCCGTTGCAGTCTCGACCCATGAGTTAACTTGATCGGTGACTTCAGCAGCCTAAACCAACAGAAAAAGAACTTGATTAGTGACTTCTTTAGCAGAATATTATGAGAAGTCGGAGGGAAAACAAGATTAGAAGTATGTAGAAAGCTAGCTGAATTTGCAGTTCAAAGCAGTAGTACAAAGCTGTTCTTCATGACTCTCAAACTATGATCCGCAGCTTTCCTCCAAATTTTGAATTGAATATAAAGGACAACAAATCTCTAGCAAAAAATAGGGATACGTTACCATCAAATTACTTGATAATTAGATTCTCTTTGCGAAATTGATTCTTTGGGAAAACCCCCACCGTGCTAACTTATTCATTCAGCCAATTAATCCAAAGTAAACATGACACTTACTAAAAGACTAAATAAACTCCTGTTACTCGATAAAGTAGAAGCAATTGATGTTAGAGAGTCTGAGTAACTTATGTACAGCATCCGAAACAATACAACCAATCACATTGCATAGGTTAGCCCGTTCCGTAGGTCATCGTCGAGCCTCCATATGGTAACATTTTTCTCCAAAGAACTTAAAAGTTGTTTTACATGCAACATAGTAGCTCCTTTTGCCGCCTTGTAAGACATTATTACAAGAGGAAAGATAGAAACGTAAGCGAGAATGAACAAGGATCAGGATTCTGACTACAAAAATCAAGTTCAGTGGTATACAGGGTTAAAATTCCTACAAACTAGTGGAGATTAATTTGTTAATACTATTTCAGCAAGGGTTCCAGCAAGATTACGGCTTACAATCCGAAATGCGAAGATGTTGACTGATAACTAGAAGAAGTATCCTAACCCTTAAAACCCTAGATCACCGAGAAACAACTATGCATTACGGAAAGAAAAAGGAAATCGCCTAATCTAAGTGAAGAATCAACAGCTAGGGCTGTGAGATCACACGATGATTCTAACCTTGGTTTGGAAATCGACCGACTTGGTCTCCGCCTTGTAAGCGAAGGCGACGATCGACTTGAACGAGTCCTTGAGGGAGAGGGAGGCGTCGATCCACACGCCATTGGCGAAGGAGACGCGCGGCCCGCCCACGGCGGAGGCGTCGGCGAGGACGGTCTCCACGACCTGGGAGGCGAGCGCGGTGAGGTCGCCCGCGGCGGCGGATCCAGCGGATGCGGCGGTGGCGGCGCCGGAGCCGAGGAAGGAGACGAGCTGGTCTAGGGTTTGGCCCTTGGATCCCGCGGCGACGAGGCAGAGAAGCGCGTGGAGGGAGAGCGGCGAGAACGCGAGGTTGGAGCTCGCCGCTTCGGCGGTGGCGACGCGCTTCGCCAAACGGAGCG